>VYXD01003037.1:223-36178 GCA_013397195.1 Hylia prasina
TTTTTTATCCCCTTTTTTTTTCCACCTCTCGAATAAAAGCCGAGCTATCCAACCTCTTATTTCTGACCCTGCCGGGACTTGGCTGTCGCGATGTACAACACGGTGTGGGATATGGACCGCGATGACACGGACTGGAGGGAAGTGATGATGCCCTATTCCACTGAGCTGATATTTTACATTGAAATGGACCCTCCAGGTAGGGAGCCGAAGCCTGCGAGCTGCCCCCGCACCCTTGGCAGCGGGTCCGGGACTGCCGTCCATCCCTGCCTGCCTTCCTCCTGCAGACTTTTCCCTTTTAAAATAAAAGGAGAGGGGGAGGGAGGGGGTGAAAATTAATATCTGTAGTTAAACTTTGTGTAAACTTCCCAGGGACTTGAGCTCGCTGTCCCCTGGGCAAAAGTATTTTAATACTGGGGTTTTTTTGTGGGGGAGGTGGGAGGATAAGAGTAATTTATGGTGCCTTTTGGGAGATGGAAGGAGGCAGGAGGAGGAGAGCTGCTCGCAGCCCCTCTCCCGTGTCTCCTTTTTTGAAAACCTTTATTGAAAAGCGTATATTTCGGCTGTATTCGCTCCTAGAGGAGCGCTTTTATTATCCTCTTCACCTGTGTGCCTTTATGTGCCTGTAACACTTTGATGGTGGTGATTTACCCACCTCCATTCAGTTCCAGTTTAATCGCTTTTACAGTCTCCAAGACCCTTTTCTCCCCAGTTCTCTTCCAGCAGTGACAGATGAGGTGTGTGTTGTCGCTGGGTTTTGGTGATGGGGGGATAATAATACTTGGGAACAGGCTGGAATCCATCCCTGGAGGCACAGTTACTTTGATAACACATAATAACCTTGTTCAAAAGGATTTGATGCACTTTTTCTTCCCTCCCCCTTCCATGGATTGCTAGTGCTGAAAATGGGGAAACGTATTATCCCTTGCTTGCCTGAAGTTTTTAGATGGGGCAGAAAGTTTCTTTTGTGTCAGAAGAGGGAGGGAAGGCTTGTGAAGAAGAGAGGATGAGTCTTTCTTTGGTAAATGAATTAAACTAAGCATAAATGGGTTCTGGTGAAACTGTATCTGTACCTGTAAGAGTCAAACAGGCTGAAGCAGTAAGGTAATTGAAGGGCCTTTATCTTCTCACGTCTCTGATCTGTACAGCCAGAAGGCACAGTAAAATATGCACCAAAAGTCTTGGCCTGCAGAGAAATTGATAGCAAATAAGTACTTCTAAGTGCTGTCTTTTTTGGGGCGCGTACTTTCAGAATGTGCTTTTCAACCTGTGCCTGAATTGTGTCATGTATCTGCAAGTGTGGTTTATTCTCTTTGTTTCAGCACAGCGAGCTGTGTATTTCTCTCTAGAGGTGTGTGGTACTTTAATTAAAACAGGAGGAGGTGATCATCCTGAGATTTTTGGATCTCAAGGACCTGTACTTGCTTCTTTTGGTAATCCTGACGCTTTAAAAATTGGACAGATCTCTCAGACACAGCGCTGGCCACTACTCGTTAAATTCTTGCATAGCTGACACCACCTATTTTTAGATGTTACTCCTGAAAGCCTAAAGTTCAGTCAAATCACTTTGCTTCTGTGAATTTGAAAGGATATCTTTCTTGTAAATGCTTTTGATTTTTAACTATTCACGAGGTAAGTATTTGTGTGTGCTTGTATCAAATTAACAAAAACCCAAGTCCCATTGTAGGTGACTTAAAGCAATTAGTGTGGGGCTTTTATTTAAAAAAAAAAAAATGCCCTTCAATGGCTTAGTACAAGGAGGCTGCTAAAAGGGGCTGGACAATCTGAACTGGTCAGAAAACGACTTTCCAGGGTTTCTGCAGGATTTTGGCCGTCAAAATTCTTAGGAAGCCTTTTAAAGTTTACATTAAGAAACAGCTCTTCTATCATTAATAATGCCAATGCTTCCATCTCTGGAGCCCTCTTGTCAGGGATCAAGGATCTGTACAGTCCAAACACCAGTTAGCAAAAGGACTTCGTGTTACAGGCTGATCCCTGAAGTGTTCAGTAACTTTATCTTTCATATTTTTAAACTAGATGAGCCAGAGCTGGAAATGATGCATGGGATAATCCCCATGTGTATGTCCCGATTTTGTGGAACTGTAACTTTTAAGTTGCAGGGGGAGGGAAGGGAGAGTTGTGGCAGAGGGGGTCTGCTTTCTCCAGGGTGGGAAAGCATTTTCTGGCCTGGAATGATAGGTCATCCCTAAGGGGAGTGTGGAGGAATTTATTTGGAAGGCTTAAACACTCGGCATGCCTTGGGATAAAGTCACTGCGTTTGCACCCGGTAACAACCACAGCTCCATTTGGCCCGGTTCCAACAAGAATTAGTGAAGGTTTTCGGTGCGGCGGTGTCCGGAGCTGCTGGGAGTGTGGGCAGCGCTCCGTCGGCAGCGCCCGGAGCAGCGGCGATGTGCGGCCCCGCTGGCTGCCGAGCCTGCCGGAGCGCTCTTTTGTTCCCGCAACTTGAGCCCAGAGATCCCCGCCTGGGTTTTGTGCCGCAGCACCGGGCTCTGGCGGATCCCGGGAGCCAAGTGTCTGGGCTCACGCATGACTGACTGCCCCTGATTACATTTTACTGCGTCTAAACTTGAGGCAGAAGACAAAAGCAAGGTGAACATAATGTGCGGTGTCACCCGTAACCTCCGAGCTGAGGGTGGGGATACTGTTTCTCGTTAAGGGCCAGTAGACCTTTAATTTATCTTGGCAGGCCGTCTTAATACCCACCTTAGCCTTGCCCAATAATAATGCAGAAATAAAATCTGGTGATGGCAGGCAGCCTGCAGCGCAGCCGGAGCTTCTGTCAGGCCTCAGTGCACCTGCACCAGCTTATCAGTGTGCTTGTGTTTGCTGTTCGGGGCTGTAGGTGTAAATGGATGTTCAGAGCAGGTCCTGGAGCCTCTCTGCTACAAGGTTTGCTCCAAAGTTCAGAAATAAAAGTAATAACGCCTCTCTCTCACTCAAGTTTTTCTCAACTCGAGCAGAGGCAGTCAGGCAACCAGGAACTGCAAGCTTTCTGCTAGGCTTTAATCCATCCTAAATATAGGAGTGGGACAGTTTTCCCAAACAGAGTGGTGGGATGAATTAGGGATGCAGCTCTGCCAGCCTCACAAAGCATAATTTAGAGCAGTACAACTAACACAGGAGCTACAGTGGTGACAACCAGAAGGGTGACTCCTGTTACCTCATGCTTTTTCCTTCTGCTTACATTTTATTTTGCATTATACACGTATCACTGGCATAAGGGAGGATTTCCCAACCAGTAACTTTCAGTATCTAAAGACACAACTGGGGCCATCACTTGCATGTAGCTAACATAGCAGCTTCTCAACTTTCTAATGATGGATTAAGTTAGAGTATTGTGGCTGTAGCATCATCATGTGCTGGCTCTGGCATTAGGAAACTGTCAGGGGTTCGCTCATATGTTTGTTGTTGCTGTGGGTCTTGCTATGTGAAAAGACAAGAAAATAGGTTCTGGGTTGAATTTAGTTCATTTGACACCACCAGGTCAGGTCTGCAAAAAAGTTGTTACTGCCAGAAGTTTTTGAACGGAGGATTTCAAATTGACTGCAAAAGTTATCAGAGCATCTAAAGCACCACTACCTATGTATTGCCTCACTTCTGTTTAGAAGGGCTGAGTAATGTCTTTCCCTCTGTAGATCTGGGATACATTATCAGTGGTATTGGTGATAAAATGTGTAATCACTGAATACATTTTGTCACAGTTGGATGAAAATCAGTAAGAGTGTTCCTCTGGGATTTCTGATACAGATGTCAGCAAAGATATTTGGCTCAACTACAAATTAGAGGTTAGTTTCTTTTGTGTGGGTTATGAAGAAAACCACAAGTTTAAGGTAGGCTTCCTAATGCAGAATGGGCTCTGTCTATGAACAGATAGTACAACAACTCTTTGACCTAAAGCTATGGAAGCTACCTGTATGAACCCTGAAATATGACCAACTACATTTATAACTTGATCCAGCTGTCTTTTTCAAGAACAGTACTTTGCCTTGCCTCATATGCTGTAACAATGCTGTTGCTACAAAATCTTTCAATAATTTAGTGGGGGGAGCAATAATCTGTGGGCTACTTAGTTTAGTCTGCTTTGCAGAAGCAGCACTGCCACTGTATGAGTGAGACAAGTATTCAAGGGAAAGACTGTATTTATTCATTATAGTTTCTATTTTCTTCTCATATATAATTTGACAAGTCTTATTTTCGGGGAGCAATACTGTAATTGTAATTTGGAAAACACAGGGTTCCAAGCCCAAGGGCAGTGTTTACTGGGATACCAGGCATGCTGTATCATTATCAGTGTTATAGTGGAAACTAAATGTGGCTTCTCAAATTGGGTTTGTGGTACACAGTAGCCAGATGTAGGTGAACACTGCCTGTCTATGCCTCACTAGTTTTCCAGTGGGAGAACAGATGCAAATTTGAATAGCATTGTCAGTGTTGTCCTTCAGCTTATCTGACTCCAGAAGCTTATCAAAGAAAAGTTCTGTTCTTGCACATCTTAAAAAAAAAAAAAAAGTTCTGTTAGTGCATGTATTCAAAACAACAGCACTGTAGCTTCAACTGTCCTTTTTTTGCAAATTTAAGTCTTGCTGGAAATCATATTTCAAAAAAAGTGGATGTTCGGGATTGAGAGCTTCCCTGTTACAGAAGGGAAGTTTGTGCAGGCTGATTTGGTGTAGATCAGGGAGTAAATAAGGCTCAGTCACTGTATTCTGCATATCTGGGGAAATTGGATTGAAGTTTCAGCTTCTATGAGGACAATGGTGTGAAATGCTTATATTCTGTTCTTGAGTCACCTAAAGTTCTCTACTGGCCTTTTTATTTAATGACTTCTGTAACCATTCTTTAATTTCTGATTGCATTTTTAGGCTTGATTTTAAATTCCTTGCCTTTCATTTTCATTCTGATGGCTCTGTTAAAGAGTATCACTCATCAGCTTTCAATTAAATATATGACCACAAAAAATAGCATCATTAATAGAAAGTGAAATGCTGTTTTGCTTGAGATGAGAGAGCCTGCCTTAAAAGGCTGACATTTTGTGTTTATCACTAGGTTTTCAGATTATGTAGAAATAGTTGGTGAAGCAAAACTTGATAAAGGGAGTTTTTCAGTTCTGTGTTCTTAAAGCTACAGGCTTATGCAAACTAAAAAATGAGAGGACATTCTGAGAAGAAACCAATCTCTTCAACGTGTTTCTGCAGCAAATGTTATTTCTGCAATTGTTGTTCCAAACAGTTTTGTGTGTTGCATGATTCCTGTACCTGAGAGGAGTTAAGCATGGTATTCTTTCTGTCTCACGTGTTTAAAAGGAGAAAACTCTTCCTGGAGTTTTTTTGTGGGGGCTGTTGCTTTCCCAAGCAGCAGAGTTGACTTCTGTCTTTGCCATTGCCTGCATGATTATCTTATTCCAGACTGAAGCTATTTGTGCTTATCTTTGCTCTACAGCTTGGGAAAACAGATGCATAGCTGGTCATACACATCTGCGCCCAGGACTGAGCACAGTTGGGTGCCTTACATCACCTCATATTGGTTGTTTAGTGAGTCACTTTTTGGGCAGAGAGCTAGAGAAGAATAAAGAATACTTTTATCAGCATGCCCTGTGTGTTTTAAAGCTTAGGCTTTATTATTGTCAGAAAGACTGTTAACTCTGTTGAAACAGGTTGCTGTAAAACTTCAGTCCTATTAAAGCAATAGGTGTGTTCTAGTTGGATTTTTTTGAAAAACTCATTTTTGTAAAGTAGGTTGCTGAGTAATGCTTAAGGAGCAATCTCTGCTCATGTACTAAGTGCCCCTATGGAAATGAGTCAGATTGTCTTTTTTTCTTGTGCTTTTTATCTCATTTCTTCTGGCAGGTTAAAGTCTGCACAATAGCTAAGTAAGCAAGAATTCACTTTGCCACATAATAAAAACTATAGCAATGAGCTGGTGCTGGGTCCCTAAACACTGTGAGAGGATGTAACTTCTTTGGAAGATATTTTCATTGTCCTTCATGTTTGCTGTGTCCTCCGCTCAGCAGACAAATATTCTGCAATGTTCCAGTGAATATATTCCAGTATCTTAAGTTTTTCTAATTCTGAAGAAAAAGTGTCTATATATGGGGAGCTTTACAAGGATTCATACAGAAAAAAAAAAAAAAGGCAGAGTGCAGGTGTTGCCTCTTGTAGCCCTTTCCAAAAAGGACTCCAGCTGCCCTGCTGAACACCAGCCAGCTGTCTGGTGAATCCTGATGCCGAAGCACAATGAGCTCTGGAGCTTTCCTGTGGCTGAACAGGATCCAGGATCTTCACTGGCTTTGAGTGCAGCAGCACACTCAAGATGGATGCCTTCCACCCAGAGCACTTTGAAAAAGGAGATGAAATACTTCAGCTGCTTCAGCCTGTGGCTGCTTCCAGCATTCACCCAGACTCTATCAGTTTTTGTGATTTTAGTGGTGGTTCATAGGAATGTTACTTCTAAAAGCAGATATCCCTGAAGATGACACATAGTTACCTAGAAATGGCTTCAAAAACATCACATTTCTCTGCACAAAAGTTGGTGGGTTTGGAAGAATTATAAAAATACCAATCTACTTCTTAATATTGTTTGCTCATTTGCTACAGAATAACTTGACTTTTGGTTCAGTGTCACTTTGTGACTCTTGTGCTACAGGTCAGTTTTCTCCTTCCAAACATAATCCTTTCCTTTTATTAACTACCGCTTACTCTCTGTTAGTTTCTTCCTCTAACCCTTGAAAGAAGAATACTGGAGACTTTTTTTTTAGGTTTTTACCATTTGTGGCCTCATCATAACTTTGTCTTTGGAGTCCCTAAAATCTGATGCTGCACAGAGTCTTCTTTTGGAGGAATTCTTTCCTTCCTTGCATTCCTCCCCTTAAAAGACCCAAACAAAACTCCTGAAGGCACAGCTGCTGCAATGGAGTTAAAGAAAATTTGCTGTAATGGGGCGAGCTTGGCTCACTCTTGATGTGTGGGGCAGGCAGTAGGGCTTGCATTCAACATCTGTCCTAGGAAAATGTCTTAGAGGTAAAAAGGATGAGAAGTTCATTGATAATATTGTGTCTGTAAGTTCTGTTGTCTGGTACAACCTGAATTTGAGCACTGGAATTGAATTTCTCAGGCTGTCAGTACTCCTGCTGCTCTGCCCTGTGTACTTGTCCTGGGGACATTGTCAGAATCTACATCATTGGCCCTCAAGGAACTGCTCCCAAGTGTCAAATTAGAAGTCTTTGGTGGTTTTGGCTTCGTTACTCTGATTCATCTCCTGTCTCCAAGAGTGCCTCTTGGAGGATACGAGGCAGCTTAAATCAATGAGATGAGTGTTTAAGATCCTTTCAGTTTTGAAGGGTACAGTAGAGTCTCACTGATAAGTTTTGGGGCAGTGAGAGAATTCAAGCTGCTGCTCCAAAATGGATTTCATTAAAATACTTTGAAGATCACCATGCACTGAGTAAGGAGGTTGAATCTGAGCAGGAGCAATGGCCAGGCTTGACTCTTCCATGTCTGCTCAGAATCTCCCCTTCTGCTGCAGGCACTGCGTGGGATCCCATGGATTGGGACTTCTGCCTCAGTGGAGCTTCCTTCAAGATCAAGGTTCTTAAAAAAGATGACTCATGACAAAGTGTACAACAGATTCCCTCTGAATACTTTCTTACCTTCAAATTTCTTCTGGAGTCTTGATTTAGAAATGCACCTTTTGATCTTGATTTAGATGTCTCACTCTTAGCAATTTAGGCGGTGTTGAAATATTTGTACTTTGGTAACTAGAAAATGGTTTGACATAGCACAAGGACAGGTACTGTATGAGGAACAGTTTTACATACTGCTCTGAAAGATTGGAGCTAGTGGTAAGCTGAAATAAAATACTGCTTAGAGCAGCAAGAATCATATGCATTTGCAGCTGTATTATTATTTTTAAATAGCCTCTTGTGCAGCAAACTTCTCAGTAGAACCAATTATTTCTGTGAATTGGATCCCCTGTGAGGTTTGTACCTGACATCTGGATGGATGTTTAGTCTTTGAAATACCTGGGGAAAACAGCCTTGAGCTGTTTTTATTTAAATTATTTATTATTTAAAATTAGTTATTATTTAAAAGATGATTTTCTTTTGGCTTTGGTATATCTCTTAACCATAGCTGTCACTGCTTGGGCCTGACTTCATTCCCTCTCTTCTACAATGAAAAGCCAGTTCTCTGTTCTCAATCACTGTAGTTCTTTGCTTATTCTGAATTTTGTGTTTTCCTTGCTCTTGTCAAAAAATCTATTCCTGCATATTGACCAAAGAGTACCTTCAATAGTGTTTTGAAGACTCTGCCTGTGGAGGAGTAGAAGACGTGCTGTGGTGCTTCTTCTGTGAAGGCAGATGAGGAGCTGCTTTAATTAGAAAGCAAAAAGGGAAACTCCTTGCTCCTTGCACTTTACATTTGCTTTTGCTGTATAGTCTTCTAGACCTGACATTTGATACTGTAAAGTATAATATTCTTGTTGAATATCTGAAATTTTCATGGCAATAAAATGTCTGTCATGGACTTTCATCCAGAGTTGGCAAAAGCCTGGGCCTGCTGTCTACATGATAAAATTATTCCTTCCTTGTGTGAGCCAGGCATGTGATGCTGGGTAATGATAATCTTTGAGTGATGAAACATGGCAAAAGTTCTAAAACCTCTCCAGTTCATTAAGAGTATGCTAATTATGCCTGGTAAATGAAAGAGAACTTATCCTCCTCGTTAATTTTGGGACAGTCACCTCAACCCTGTTGATCATGGAACCTCTGACACTGATGTAGCTTTGCAGCAGTTATATAGCTCTGGGTTGGAAGGAAAACAGTTTTTCTTTGGGCAGTGAAAATAATTGGGAAGCTGAGGTTTTTTTGGCTTTGCACCTTCATGCAAAGGCTGGAATGAAGGGGAGGAGGTACAGAAGTCAAAGATCCCCATGTCATTTATCTGACTGTGAACAAATAGAGTTTGCATAGTGAGAGATGCTTTTGAAATGCCCAAAGGAATGCTGAATTTGATCCAGCCTCTTCACACACTGTTGTTGTCCTCTGTTCTGCAGGTGTCCCAGAGCAGATAATATTTTTACCTGTGCAGTAGCTGCGGATGCTCATGAGGAACAGAGTGCAGCAGAAGCCTGTCAGGCTGTAGGAGGTGAAACAGTGATTGAGAGGTGTGGGAGAGGGCTGGATAGCTGGGGAGTTTTCAAACAAAACAGATCTTTATCAAAAAAGCCAATTAATAAAAACTGAAATATTTCTTAAAGGTGTTGTTTTTTATAAAAGTTCATAGAAACACAAGCAAAGCTATAATGGGAGTGTTTTCATTGGAAGCCTGCCTGGCTTTCTGCCAACTTGTCTGCTGTTTTCTGTAATGAGATATTGAAAGACTTCAATTCTTTGAATATGTCTTACTCCTTGGCATCTTGCCTGTTTTGGGGGAGGAGGGTGAAAATGTGAGCATGCCTGAGGTTCTGTGGCCAGCAATAATTCCATCAAGGAGCTTCCTTCCCTGTTCC
Source organism: Hylia prasina (assembly GCA_013397195.1). Taxonomy (NCBI): domain Eukaryota; kingdom Metazoa; phylum Chordata; class Aves; order Passeriformes; family Sylviidae; genus Hylia; species Hylia prasina. Next base: position 9,749 of record VYXD01003037.1, read on the forward strand.
CAGAGCAGTTCTCCATGCACATTAGCTGCCCTTTGAGGAAGGGCGGCTTCGAAGGGCATCGGTGCTCAGCGCTCTGCAAAAGGGGTCTTGGCAGGAGAACTGAGATGTGGAGCTGCCAGGATCATTTACCTGCCAGTGGTGGGGAATGAGCTGCTGTCAGCAGGTGCACACGACCCTCCTCTTTGTCGGCTGGAAAACCTCTGCAGAAGCCTGTGCTTTTTTTCACGGATATCTTTGAGGGGTTCTCGTGCAGCAGGGATGACTACAGGACTCCTGAGGGAGGGAAAGATTTTGAGGCTTTGCCTGAAATGTGTTAGAGGAATTGAGAAGAGTGTTTGAGAGCAGTTAAAGATCGGGGGAGAATTTTTCTCTTCCAACAAAGCTAGCCTACATTTTCATTCCAAGTCTTCATCTATATCTCCAAAGGGAAAACCCTTTGGTCCTCAAGGACTATGTCATTAAAATGTTAGCTGGCCTAACCACAGATTACTTGCATGTTTCCATAGCAATGACACTTTGTAGAGCTCTATATTACAGTTTGCAGGGTATCTACTGTACATCAGCCCTTTTGAAGCTGAGTAACTGTCTTGGAAATCCTCTGATCTGTTTTCTGCTTGTCACAATGTGGAGAGAGAGTCGATTGAGAGCATCAGAAAGAAGGCTAGTAAACAAGCCCATAGAAGTGCTGAGGGTCTTAAAATTGACTTTATCAGTACTTGGTAGTTGTGATTATTTGTAACAGTAAGGTAGATGTAATGCTGCATTTAAACCTGCTATGCTTTTAAGTATCTGGCTTGATGCTCTTGGAAAATACTGGAAGAAATAAGCTGTGGAGCCATTCTTAGACTAAGTAGCATCTGTGTTAAAACTGAAAATTAGAATTTAATTAACTGGCAGGTTGATTTTGTACGCAAATACTGCAGCCAGAGAAGAAACAGCCTGCTTGACTGGATATTGCATGGGATATAGCACTTGGATAAGCGAGGCATTCCTCCTGTTTTACTCCTGAGTCAATGCCATTGAAAACCCTCACACACAGAGTTTGGTGGCTCTTAGATCATGTAAACTTGTAAAATTTTTTTATTCAAAACCTGACTGTGGAGTGTGTGTATCTCATTGAAGTCACAGCCTCCTTCACTGCAGTTAAATTCAGGATTAATATAGCCCACGATTTTTTACAAGAGACTTTAAAAGAAATACGGCGGTGTTGGACTTCAGACACTTGCCAGCTTCCCTTGGTGCTGGAGGCGCTTTGAATTTCAGAGAGTCGACTCCGTTAAAGTCACGAGTCGCCTTTTCAAAAAAACAATTCTGCACAGTCCAGAAAGCATCCCAAAACTACCTTTGGCAGAGCACAGTCCATGGGCTTTTCTCTCCGAGGCTCTGCACGGCAGCTGTGGGGGCAGCTCAGCTGAAGGTACCTGCTGGAGATGGCACCGCAGCCTTCAGGGCCTGACGTCAGCAACATCCGATCCCGCGCCCGGCACGCATTGGCTGCCATCCCTCTGCTCCATCATCAGCTCATTTTTATTTCCCAAATCTAAGTGACACTGAGCTGGGATTGGGATTTAGCTCAAGCTAGTCTGCCTGGGAAAGCTAGAAAGAGGGAACCAGAGTTGCTAAAGAAATTAAAACCAGATCTGCCCGTGAATGCATGAGAGAGAGCCAGTCTGCTCTCATTGCCAGGCAGTCACTGAAGGCTGAACCTTACCTTTGGAATGTTCTCATGTGGAAGTGAAGGGTACAGCTGAGCTGTCACCTTCTGGGGTTTGGAAAGATCTGTGTTCTAAAGCTGTCCTAGAGACATGGGGGAAGGATGCTTGTGTATCTGGTGCAAAGAGAAAGTTCTTTATTAGAACAGATAGATCTGTTGTGCTGTTAATCACTTGTGATCAGTGTTTCTCTCCCAGGAGAAAGGAGGCAAGAAACCATGAGGATCATTCACTTTAATCAGAGCTGGGTTTGAGAAAAAGTAAAATTGTGCCTGTGGCTAGATCAGAATTGGACTCAGTGACGTGGAAAGAAACACGGCTGCTCTTGAAAGCATTTCTGTTGACTTCAAGCCAGTCTCATCTTACTTTGCTCTAGGATCTTAGCTCTCTAATATTCATTGAGTGAGGTATGTAAAACTGGATTATTTTGAGTTTAAAATCAAAATCTGTGGACTCTTTGAGGCTCTCTTTAGCTTCTCATAGAAACAGCACAGGATTTCTCCTAACAGCATTGTTGTACCATCTAGGTACTAAGCAAAAACCTCTTTAGGATGCCTCTTCTAGCAACCTATTGGGCCAGCACTGTGAGAGCAGCAGTGTGGTGGATGCTGCTCTGTTGCAGTGCACTTGCCATGCTGTTACAAAATATTCCCCTTTGTTATCACAGGGGCTGGGCTGTGAGGTTTTTAAACTACCTTTGTGAGTGTTCTCCATTTGTACAGACTAAAGTCCATGGGCTGAGAGGGTAGCCAAGAAATGCTGAAATGGATGGGCATGTTGGCCTATGGATTAAAGCAAGAGCAAGGGCCTGGTTCTGTATCCAGTACAGGGGAAAATCTATTATGACTCAAAAGAGCTCAAAGCATTGAAAGTAAAGAATTAGATACATAGCTCTCTGGAAACAGGATCCACCCTTGCAAATAGTTTTGTATTTTTGAAATGTGCAAGCTATTAAAAAGCATTTTTCAAAAGTCTATTGTGTAAAGGACTGGCTTCCATGAGTCAGGTTTTACAGGAACTGGTCCAAGCCTTATTCTTGTCCCTGAAAGAATTTCCTTCCAGTTTTCTCATGAAGAATGAAGTTCTGTAGGCAACCCCTGATAGTGAGAACTGATATCTGCCTGTTAAGGGAAAGGAGAAACTCCCACCTGTAGTAGGGACACTTGGTGTAATGTCTAGTGCTCTGTGTCCAAACTCCCATTCCTTACCTTTCTGGTCTTTGTCAGTTTGCTTTTCTGTACCCAGTGCTTTGGAGTGAGCCCTAACAAAGCTGCCAAATAATCCCACAGAGTATAAAGGAGCAAGACTTAATATTATAAGGAGGGCTACAGAAGTATTCAAGTACTCTAGAGAACACTGGAAAGCCCCTACTGGCAGTTTAGAACAGGCTTTTTACACTGTAAAATACCTTGAAGTCATTGATATGTCCAGGCTTTAATTGGAAAGTCCTACTGAAATAATTGCAGATGCTAGTGCAGTTTTCTAAGAATTCTCTGCATTCTTTTGTGCAAAACTTATTATACTTTTTGATGTCTCAGAGCCTACAAAAGATTCTGGAGTGAATGTACAGGTTTTCTGAGCTCAGGTTTGCTGTGACATGCAGACACTGATGAGACTCAGGAGTGCTGTAGCTGTCCTGTCCCAGATGTGATGTTAGGGGCAGGGAGAACCGGATGACATTTTTTAATTCAGGAACTTTGAACAGGGAAGGTGGAACAGCACAGTGAATACAATTGATTCCACAGGCTCAGCCTAGGTATGTGTTCCTGTGACCCTGGATGGGGCTGGGAGCTTCAAGCAAAGTAGAGTTGGAGCCATGCCTTACTCTCAATGGTGCTTTGTGCAAATACTTGTGCGCTACACAAACAACCGTAGTAGTTGAGCTAGGAATAACTGAAGCTCCGTAACCAGGAAGCTGCTTCACTGAATCCGAAGGTTTTCACCTTCCTTTTACAACAAGACCTGTTATTGCCTCACTAGATGTGTGCACACCTGAAAGTTCCCAGCTCACCCCATAAAAAGAACCTGTATGCTAGGGTTTAATGCCTGGTCCCGCAGAATGAATGCTGCTATCTGAATCAGGTGTTTGGTCAGCAACCCCAGGGTGCAAACGTCTGGGTCAAGGTTCAGATTTAGTTTAGATTGGCTCAATTAAAGCATCTACTGGTTTGTCAGAGAACAGTGAAGTTACTGTGTTGGATATTCAGCGTGAAATGGTATTTGGAACTGCAGTTGGAAGGCTGTTTTCTCTTCTTTAATGTGGGAGGTGTGGCTCGGAGGTGAGCAGCTGGATGGTGCCAAGTAGCACACCTCTCAGTGCTAAGCCATTCCGTGCTGAAGCTGGAGATCAAAATCTTCTTTCTGCTGCCTTTATTTGTGTTTCTGTGTGTACATGGGCATTGTGCATCTGAGAGGTGGCTGTTGTCACTGTGTCAGGCCTGCTCGCTGCTGCTTGTGTAATCTGATGGCAAGGGCACAGGGCTGGGAGCACAGATGTTCAGGTGCTAGCAGCAAATCAATGTGTGTAGCTGCTTTCTTACTCGGAATGTGAATGTGACCTGTCCCCCTGTAAAACACTCTCATGAAATGCCTTAAAAATGCTCATTTTCAGTGGCAGTGTTCTTGATGAAGCATCCAGTCTTTGCAGAGCAGGGGAGAGCATTCAGGACACCTTTCCCAAAAAAAATAAGAAAGAAAATGAGTAATGCATTTCTGCTCACAGACCAGTCTCTCTCAGTACATGAACGTGCCTGTGGCTGCTGAAGTACTGGTTCAGGGCTTACAGTCAGATTCATGATAAAGTTGTTTGAGCAAAAACTGGCCAAACAGAAACAGCTGTGGTGTCTTGTATGCCCTTCTATTGTGTAACCTATTTTGAGAATGAAAGTAAAAGCCTGTTTGCCATGAATTCAGGATAGGGGAATTCTGGGCAGGCATGCATCAGCCCTGCAGGTGTGCAGTTCTGCCTGTCTGTTGGGCATCTGTAGCATCCCCTTTCCTGTGGTAAACACTTCAGCTATGCAAAGTGGTGCAGGCACTCTAACAGTTATCTAACATCCCCTGTGCCCTTCCCTTATCACCTCATGTCCCATAATACTCCAAGAGTCACAGCCTTTGTTCCAAACAGGAGCCTAAATGACAAACCCATTGTGAAACGTGAACCTCGGGTCTATGGCAGATTCAGCCCTGCCCAGCCAGTGCTGCTCTCTAGCAGTGTTTTTCCCTCTGAAGAGTTCACCTGTTTGTTCTTGTGGGTTGGCTTCAGGACTGCTGATGCCTGAGCAACTGGAGTTTTTCCACAGTGGTGCCCAGTGCTCTCCAGGCTGTGGCTTTCAAACACAATGCACCTTTGTCATTTGTTTGGAGCTTTAGGCGGCACCTGCCCTTGTAGTCGTGCCTGCACCAGTCTTCTTTTAACAAAAACTCACATTTCCTCATACTCCTTACTTTTCCCCTCCCTCAAGCAAGTGTTTGATACTAAAAAATCTTGTATCACAGTGGAACAGTTGACTTCAGACTTCCTTTAAGATTACAAGTTCCATTTGAGAGAGCTTGAAAGCTGAGTTCAAGGTGCCCATTTTCTCTTGTTTTTTTACTGTCATATTTCATTAACAGTTTAGTGATTATTTTCTCCTGTTTACCTTTTGTCAATCTGTTTTTCATTTTCAGCTCTTCCTCCAAAGCCCCCCAAACCAATGACTCCAGTCAATACAAATGGAATAAAGGACAATTCCAGTTTCTCTCTGCAGGAAGCAGAGTGGTACTGGGGGGACATCTCAAGGTAAGCAGTATTGCTCGAATATATTAATTAAAACATATTAATAGATATTGTTAAATGTAGGATAAGCCTGCTAGAATTCAAGACAAAAAGAACATGCATATTTCAGGCAGCATTTTAATGGAGGGGAATGCTTTAGGACTATGCTTGGCAAAGCACCTAAGTGAAAGTATTCAGCTAGATTCAGGATATTTAAGTTGTTGCTCTTCTGGTGCAGATATTGCCAGTCTTGGTGACAGTAATTTTTGAGTTTCTAAATTTATCCACGTATACAATCTTTGAAAAGAAGAGAAATGCTTTGAATTTGGTATTTAATTAAGTGGTGTAAGCATGCAATCCTGGAATACATGCGGTTCAGCAAAATTGCAGTATAAAAATAATATTTCAGGATAAAAGGGGTTGCATTCAAAATTTTGGTTTCTTGAACGTTTGTTTAAAATTTCAGCTATATTAATTTCTATTACATAGTGATGCAGAAAATAGTTCTTACAAATGCTAACCCATCACCCAGCTGTGCTGAGCAGATGATAGAGACACATACCAAACAAATTAAGTTTTGCCTCTTAAGAAAAACCTTTTCTATGCACTTGAGAAAATAGATGGCTTGGGCTAGGTTCAGAAAATGATAGGCCTGGTTTTATGTACTTAATTGCATAAAAGAACTGAAATGTTCACTCATCTCTTGCCCTCTTAAGACACTTCTCAAGAGTCTAGAATTTGGAGCTGTAAGAGGACAGGGGAGCATGCTGGGAGGGTGATCAGGAATTGCTCAAACTTGTGTACATAATACTTTGAAGCACTTTGGCAGACAGAGGCACGAAGAACGTGTTTGCCACTTGAGCTCACTGACGTTCTGAGAAGGGAAATAAAGTTTTCATATCTTTATTGTACCACCCTTATCTTTTTATAAAGCAAACCCTCACAGATCTTGCTTTTGAAGGGCCTTGGCAGAGATGTTTTTCTGTTAATTTTAAGCCGAAGCAGAGTGGCAAAACCTGATCACAAAACCCACTAGGCACAGTTTGTTTAAAACTGCTCAATATTGGTATCAGTTTATTGACTGTGGATTTGTCCCTCAATTACCAGTGCACATGATGGCAGGAGCTAATGCACTGCAAATCGCATTGGAGTGGCTTTATTAGATTAAAACTTGATACAGGCTCATGTAAAGATGGAATTGTTTATGACCCTGGTTTGGCAGCCAGCTGCATCAGGCTAGCAGGGCAGGAGCAATGTTCTTCAGTCAAGAACTTGTGCTGAAAATTCTGTCATGAGCTCCAGGGTGCAACTTGCAGGCCCAAACCTGTAGGTCATATCTGTCCATTCAAAAAGGAGTTAACTGGGTCCAATCTGTAAAATGGTCTGAGAGGAGTAAATGGATACGAGCATGTGATACGCAGTAGGAGTCAGTTTTACTAACAGAATAGTTTTCAAGTAGCTAAATCAAAGCTAAGGCTATTCTTTTGTTTTCTTTTGAATACTTTTGTTCCTCAGTATTTGAACAAAAAAAAAACCTGCTGTTGATTTCTCTTTGTAAGATTCAGCTAGGCTTCCTACAGCACCTAAAGAATGTTGAGGCTACCTGAGAAATTTTAGTTTCCAAATAATTGTATTAAAAAGAGCTTAGAGCTCCCTTTGAGGGAAAACCTTTGAGGGAATTGTTCTAAAGTAAATTTCATAATCTGGGTGAAATGCTCATAAGCAAGATGTATATCTCTTCAGCTGAAATAATTTTCTTGATGCTTACAGGTACTCACTTTCACTAAAAGATTTCTTGGTTTAGCTTAAAACTCTGGACTGAGTATCCTTCTGCCTCAGTTGTAAATAAGGAAAAGTTGCACTGAAGCTAGCAAGGTTGTAGTGGTTTAAAAGGGCTGCAAATAAGATCAGATTTAAGCCAATAACAAGCTCTTGAGACTAAAACTGTGCTAAACTCTAGGCACCGTTGAGCTGTGATTCTAGAGACCATGTCTTAAGAGGTCAGGACTGGCTTCTCAAAGGGCACCCGTTCCAGCGTGGACTTTAAAACCTGAGCAGATTAAAGTGAAAGGTTGTGAACTGAGTCACAGCTGCTACTGCTGTTTAAATAGAGACTCCTTCCTAAGTGGCAGTTGACTGCAGCTTCTTTTTCTCTAGCACAGCTACACAAGTTGAAACTTGCTTGAGGTGGCCTAAAAAACTGGAGAGCCTGAGCATGACAGAAGATTGAACTCCACAGACCTTGGTGTTGCTGGGTGCAATGTTTTACCTGTGGCAAAGGTGATCATGTCCTTAGCACTTCTAATTTAGCCTCCCTTTCCATTCCCCAGGGAAGAAGTCAATGACAAATTACGAGACATGCCAGATGGAACATTCCTGGTGCGCGACGCGTCGACCAAGATGCAGGGAGACTACACTCTGACACTGCGGTGAGCACTGAGCACTTGTGCTCCCCTCAGCAAAGCCCTGAGGAGCTGCTGCCATACCAGTGACAGCCCTGGCTGTGTAAAGCTCGTGTGGCTCAAGCTGAGAGATGTTCCCAGTTCTGCACATCACAGAGCAAGCAAATAAAGAGCCAGCCAGTTCTGCTCTGTGCATTGGGTCCTGTCTCTCGCTAAATACTCACTGAGATCCTCACTAAGGATCTCTGTGTAGATGAGATGGGACTCAGGGAGGAGAGTTGCTCAGGAGTGCTTCATAGTTTCAGATCTGCTGAGGTAAAAGGTGTTTGTAAACCAGGCCTTTGATTAATGGGAGAGTGTTGAATACCTCATCAACGTGCAGCTCTGGAGAACTGAACACAGTCTTGGTAAAAAGAGTATCTGGAGCTTTTTGATCTAAAGTTCAGGAAATATTGACTTGGAGCCGTGTTCTTTTCTTCATTAAAATTGTCTGCAAGTGGCAGGTTTCCCAGAGCTGCCCCAGCCCTGTCTGCTGCAGTTAGGCAGAAACCTCATGTGACTGGCTCTGGTGCCTTGCCCAGCCTGCCCAGCCACTTGCCTCTGACAGGCTCCCGAGGGTGATTGTTAGGGACAAGCAGGTGAGGCACAGAAGCCACAGCCTTTGTAGCACACCTTTGGGAGTTACTGTGATACAGTAGGTACTTGATCCTGCCGTGAAATTCCATTGCCTCAGTGGTAGGTTTGATCTCAAGGGTGTAGTTAAAATTCTGCTCTAACTCCTGCCTCCCAAGTTCGCAGCCTGTGTGCCAAGGTTTGGCATGATTTAGTTATTTTACTGAATGCAGCTGTCTTTAGGAGGCAAAATTGTAAGTGCAAGAGAAGGACAGGACAGTGTCTAAGCAGTCTGTTGTTGGAAATAAAAAAGGAAGAAATAAGCACTATATTTGGGGAAAACACTAGAATGCATAAATCTGGATAACTAAATTTACAACCATCTTGTAATCCTCAAAGGATTTTGTATGTTCATGTATCCTGTATTAGCCCCCTTAACTCAAAAAGATTCATTAATAATTGTATAAATCTGTACTCAGTTGTATACTACTAGTGACCCTGAATTGCAGGAAATTATGGGTTTGGGTTTTCTTACGGCTCCTTTATTCAGCCTTCAGCATCCTCCTTTTCCCTTGCAAAACTTCTGGCAAAGCTAGGACTTAAATACCATAAGCTGGTTCCAGAATGAACACATAGGAAGAGATTTACTTTGGGCTTTGCTCCTGTTCAAATAATCTGATGATAATTCTGTGTGTATTGACTCTTAAACTTCTTAATACTCCTGCTGTGTAAAGAATCACTGTGAAGGTGTGCAGTGTGGGAGCCACTTGCCCAGGAATTTCACTGGTGTCTTTGTTAGGGCTGATGAGGGCTGGGAGGGACACAGTAAAAGCTCTGAATGGTTGTACTTTACAGGAAGGGTGGCAACAACAAACTGATAAAGATCTATCATCGGGATGGAAAGTATGGCTTTTCTGATCCACTGACATTTAATTCTGTTGTGGAACTCATTAACCACTACCGGAATGAGTCCCTGGCTCAGTACAACCCGAAGCTCGATGTGAAGTTGATGTATCCTGTGTCCCGGTACCAGCAGGTAAGATCCTCATCAGACCCCAACAGCTTTTAGTGCAGACAAGAAAAAAATTGCAGATATGTATATAATTTTAGGGTTTTTTCTATGAATAGCATGACTTTTTAATTTTTTTTAATTACTACTTTTAATATTTTTTTTTTAACAGGACAAAAAGAGGTGAATTTTAATATTTGGCCTTGCATCTTCCAAACTGTCTAACCATCTAAGCTGCTGCACTTTATCAGGTTTCCAGTCTCCATCTGAGCCCAAGAGAGAATGGAAACCCTGACAAGCAGCAGAGTTAAATCTCTGAGAACCTTTTAATTTCTCCTTGGACCCTTGTGAACCCACTGAGTGCTGTTCCAGCCAGTGCTACCCATACAAGCTGTGCAGCTGCTCACTCTGTGCATAGCCATCTAAATTTTTCAAGAAGATTTTTTAAACGTTTATTCAGTAGCCCAAAACATACTTTTGCATTAAGGAAAAAGAACTGCAGAGCTTTTTAGAAAACAAAAAAATAAGCCAACTCTGACCTTTAAGTGGAGATTCTAACCAATTTGCTTCCTTCTTTCTTGAAGAAGTGAAAGCAGTCCTGAAAGTAAGATGTGGTGTGTTTTTGGAAGTTTAGTATTTTGGCATGGCCCTTGGTGTCCCATAGTTCCAGTTCCTTGTGTCTGTAAACTGTGGAATATGTTGCATAAAGGAAAGCAGATTTAGACACTGTGCTCTCTGGAAACTGGATTATAAATCATGATGCTAATATCTGTAAAATGCAAATGTGCATAAGTGGACAAATGAATACTCTTAAGGAAAAGCTGCTTTGCTTGAAGACTTAATAGTTCTTTGTATGTGCAGGATCAATTGGTGAAAGAAGATAATATAGATGCAGTAGGTAAAAAGCTTCAAGAATACCATGCTCAGTATCAGGAAAAGAGCAAAGAGTATGACAAATTGTATGAAGAATATACCAGAACATCTCAGGTTGGTGCTGCTTTTGCTCTTTGTAGAGTATGTTTATTGTTGTTTAAAAAGCAAAGAAAATTATTTTAACCTATTAAGGCTAATAAGGGTAATATAAGGAAAAATCTTAGTAAACTGTGCAATAGAGCAAAGAAGTTTCATATTTGATGGAAACAGTGAATATTGCTTGTTGCTGATAGCCCTAGAGGTATGGTGTGGGGCAAGGAAGAAAGAGCAGCTGAAGTTTTTAGTGTAAGGTAAAGCTGTGGAAAAGGCCAACACTTACAAGCTGTACACTGCAGGCTTCTTCCCTGGCTGCTGACTATTTCCAGCTGCCACAAGCTGCAGTGAGAGTTAGAGAGGGGTTTGTCCAGGTTTTTTGTGAAATCACGTGCGAGTCAGTTACCAGATATTATGCATTAAGGAAGTGTGAATACAGTATTTGGACTGCTTCTTGTAAAATAAGATATTTCATGTTGGGGGAGGAGGTTTGCTGGCAGTCTTCCTGCAAACTAAGATGGAAAATATGACTGAAATGTTTGAGGGGTTCGCAGCCTAACAGAGAGCATCATGTAGGGGAGGAGGGTAGACATAGAGGGAGTAAGTCTGCCCAGTTCTTTCCTGACCCTACTCAGAGATTTGACTGAATTTAAAGCTGATTAATCCTATTTTAACTTAGTGGGGGGGAAAAGAGATCATCTTCCCAGTCAGTTTAGGGGACATAATCAAGCCTTGCATTGTCGTCTGTGTTATGAAGAAATGATGCAGGACTCTTTCCTTACATAGGAAATTCAGATGAAGAGAACTGCAATCGAAGCATTTAATGAAACAATTAAGATATTTGAGGAACAGTGCCACTCACAAGAGCGATACAGCAAAGAATACATCGAGCGATTCCGCAGGGAGGGGAATGACAAAGAAATTGAACGGTGAGCTCTCCGGTTGTGTTTGCTTACCTGGAAAAGCTGGTGTCCACACTGACACTGCCATTACAGTTGCATTCTATAAACCACTTTGTAAGCTCAGTGTTTTCTGAGACCTTCCCTCAAAGCATCTCAGCCTTCAGTAAAGCCCTCTTCTCTCAAGGAATTGCTGGGAAATCCCTGGATTATCCTCTCTTAACTTCACTAAATCAAGATACTGTGATGCAGACCAGGAAAGAACAGGAAATAATGATTTAATTTGCTTATCCCATTTCTATTTGGATTTGCTCAGACTATAATTCAGGGAACTCTGTACTTGCAAACTGTGAAATGTACGTAAATCTGGTAAATCTCATTGTCCATAGTCGGTTTTAGTCACTTTCAAAGAGGATCAATGCTTAGTAGCTGTGATCTAACAAATTCAGTGAGTCCATTGTTTGAAACTGCCCTTCCAAGAAGGTATTAGCAGAAAAAGCTGGATGTGGGCCTTTGAAGAAAGGCCAGGTATAATGCCTCACTTGACACAGTGCTTTATGAACCACCTTAAGGAGGTTTTTGGACCAGAAACAGTTACCTGCAACAATCTCACAATGCATTTGGTGCTTTCATTCTGAAAGACAATTAACAAGGAAAAGATGTAATTTTCCTGAGTGACACAAAACCTGCAAACTAATCTTGAATGAAGAGACAGGCAGCGTTACTTCCTGGTAGCTCTTGATAGTAATTGAAGTTTGCATTTGAAATCTTGCTATTGCTGGTGACTGTGGTGGGCTCGCATAATTGGTATAACAAAAACTGAATCTGACAGTGAAGGAGGAATCTGTTCTAGCTTACCTTCCCACAGAGAATTTCTTCCTGCATCTCTGCCAGAAGGAAATATATTAAGGTAAACTGAAGATTGCAGGCCCTCTGGCAGGAGGTCTTTCCTGTAACTCCTACAGTAATTTTCATGTAAGGATGAGGTGGTCAAAGGGAGGAGTTGCAGTTACAGTAGTTCTGTGACTTTCCTGTAAAAACCAGTAGGTTCAGTCCTTCTGGGCTGGTTTGACCTCTTCTCTCAAACTCATTTGCAGGATAATGATGAACTATGAAAAATTAAAATCACGCCTGGGTGAGATCCATGACAGTAAAATGCGCCTGGAACAAGACTTGAAGAAACAAGCTCTGGACAACAGGGAGACTGATAAGAAAATGAACAGTATCAAGCCTGACCTAATTCAGCTCCGCAAAATCAGAGATCAGTATCTTGTGTAAGTAAGCCTGACCCATACCTCAGAATAGTGTCTCTGATGAATCTGATTAATGGCTGTTTCCATCAGGATAATGAGAGTTTAGTTTTCTTTTCATAACCAGAGTTCTGTTGGTGTTAAGGTGCTACAGTTTGGCAGGGGATGTCAGAGCTAGTTGGCCTCTTTATTACTTCATTATTTAAAGAGTCAGCCACAACTAGGCACACATTCTGCAACTCCTGTAAATAAAGAATCTAAGAAAAATTAGTTATAAACAAAACCTGTGGTTGCTAATACAACAGATGGTAGAGCTTTTTTTTTTGTTAGGTGTCTCAGATGTTGCTTATACCCACACTTGATTTCACCACCACTGTTATCCAGCTCCTAATGTCCCTGGGCTGGACACAGACTGTTTCTCTTCTGTCTGAGCTTCAGCTTGCTCACTAAGAAAACCCATACACGTGTTCTGAAGTACTGTATTAATGTTCTCTTCTTCTGGCAGATGGCTCAATCACAAGGGGGTGAGACAGAAGCGAATAAATGACTGGCTTGGGATCAAAAATGAAAATATTGATGAGTAAGTGTCACTATACATATCATTTTATTGAGAAGTGTTCCATTAATAAGTGTTTTCTCTTGTGGAGTTGGTAACAAAAACCACCAGTTTCTCAATAAAGGACTAGAGTCATGTGATATCATGTGAGGCAGCAACTCTGCTGAAACATGTAGGATTAAAATTAAGATCTAAGTGGAAGCTTTTAATATGTATTCGTTAGGAGCCCGACCTCCCAATCTGGGCAATTCTCGTATTTCTTTGTATGATTTCTGTGAAAATAACTCTGCTTATTAACTCCTTGACTGATCACTGGTTAACAAATTTATCCTCTCAGCACATACTTTGTGAATGAAGAAGATGAAAACCTGCCACATCATGATGAGAAAACTTGGTTTGTTGGGGATCTCAACCGTATCCAAGCGGAAGACTTGCTCTGTGGGAAACCTGACGGAGCATTTTTAATTCGCGAGAGCAGCAAGAAAGGATGTTATGCTTGTTCTGTGGTGTAAGTCTGTTTTCCTTTTTGTTCTAACTACTCAATTCATAAATCTCTACCAAAGCTCTTTGTTTTGGAGAACAAAAGCCAGGCCTAGCTTAGGCCTACCCATTGGAATGTGTTGCATGTTTGCAGGAAGACCGGCATGGTAAAAGCTTTGTAACAAAAATGTGCTTTGAATGTGCAATAACTGTAGTCCTGCAGCCTCTGCAGTTCCCACAGTAGTTAGTATAAAATTCTGAAGTATCCCAACTTGAAGTTCTGCAGTTAGGGCCTAAGTTAGGGCTTAATTCTCCCATTTTCTTCCCTGCTAAGGCACACGTGGGAAGAAATAAAGCAGGGCTGTAAAGGCATGGCATCCTCCATTCTCATTTTCAGACGTGCCCAATTCTAGATCTTTTTCTTACATGTGTAAGGTAATGGTGATGCTTCAGAGGATTATTTGTGAGCAGTAGCTTTGATGACATTCACACAGCCTTGCATTGATTTCTTGTATTTCACTTCATTTTATTCTGGTGTAATGAAGGTCAGAAATACTCCAGCTCCATTATCTAAAAATCCTTCAAGCTTGTCCTGCAGTCCAAAATGGCTTTCACTGATTTATTTCACATGAGGTTAATTGCTTCTGAGCACAAATCTCAGAAATAAATATATGAAGGTTTAGCATCTCAAGGTAACTGAAGACTGTAGTATCTTCTGTGTTCAATGTTCATTGCAGTCACTCAAGTGTTGGGTTCATCAGATGCTTTTCTTTGTTTGGGATCATGCTACAGGCTTGCAAAGGGGTGGCACAAAGTAACCTGTTCCTACATGTGACTGGGATTTTAACAGGCTCCAGTCCAGGGATTACATAATACCTGATCTTTCTGGCAGATAAGTTTTTCTAGCAGCTTTGGAATTGCTTTGCTCCAGTAGCTGCTTTGCCAAGTTAGAGATTCGGTCGCTGTGGCTTCAGATAATGAATCAGCTTGAACCTGTCCCATGCTTAATATTAAAAAATGCATGTGGAAGGTTAGCACTGTGTTTCATGGAATACTTTCTAGGCCCTGATAATTTGTGGGTTTTGGTTACTTTGCTTAGTGGAAAGGTTTCTAGGTGAGTTGAGCACAAAGTCATAGCTGACTTCAGGTGCTTATCTTCTTGGTTCAGTTCTTGACTTTTTTCCCAAGGACCATTTGGAGAACAATGCAGTAGGGAACTGTACTGCTGGAAGAGCCCTCTTTTGTGGATTGTTATGCAAGAGTATTTAATTGTATGCCCTGAAGCACTGTTTCTTCACAGACTGTATTAATCTCCTCCACTTGCATCTACTGGGTCCTCCATTATGTAATCCAGTGACTGGCGGAGTTGCTGCATTAGTTAATGGTTAATAGACTGTCACTTTGGGTTTGTCCTTCTGTGTTAAACTCTTCTCTTTCCTTTCCTTGCAGAGCTGATGGAGAGGTGAAGCACTGTGTGATCTACAGCACTCCAAGAGGTTATGGGTTTGCAGAACCGTACAACCTGTACAGCACACTTAAGGATTTGGTTCTTCATTACCAGCAGACATCCCTTGTCCAACACAATGATTCCCTAAATGTCAGGCTTGCCTATCCTGTCTACGCACAGATGCCCCCCTCTCTCTGCAGGTAAATTTTGGGGAGGAGGAAAGCGTTGGCTTATCTTGGATTCTTTTCTACAATTTTTATTAGAACTCGGAGGGCATTCTTTCTCCTTAGACTGCTTGTTTTGCACAAGAAGTGATTCTGTGAATGTGAATCAAAAAGAGGCCTAGCAGCAACAAGACGACAACTTGGGTGTAGGTGTCCTGGTGCTACCTTAAAAGCTCAGCTGTGCTTTTACACCGATACTTTTGTTTCCTTATGAGGGGAATAAACTCAAGGCAACGCATACAAAAATACTGGAAGCAGAGCATCATTTTATGGAGATGATTTTTTGCCAGGCACCTTCAGTGGAACTTGTAATTGGATTTTGTTTTCTCTTGTTCTAGTAGACACAATTTGAAGCCTCTACCTGAGGCACTGGTAATGTCTTTCAGTCTTAAACTCCCAACAAACTAGGGGGAAACTCTGCCACAGCAATTCTTCTCTGCTAATTTTAGCAGCTTCACTGCGATTCAGCCGGACTTCCAAAAGAGGGCTTGTCTTGAGGTAGCATGGAATTTGGTGAGAGAAGACCAAAGGAATTATGGGAAAGCTTCAGGTTTTTATTTAAATGGAAAAAAAAAATGCTTGTAAAAGGAAAGTTGCTTTATTTTTTTGCCAACAGTAACAAGCTTTTGGTTTCAATGGCACTACAGGTCTTCGCTTAAAGGAAACGTAACCAAACTGAACATGCCAAAACTTTGTTCGTTGCTAGATCGAGCACTTACAGGGGAGGTTGCATTAGCATCCGCACATACTTTCTGCACCAAAACTTGAAACAAATAAAAGGAAAAGCTAAACATTGTGTGGCTTCAAAACACTAAATTTGTCTGATCTGATGTAATTGCTCACTCTCCTCTTTCTTCACCCCTTCTCCCTCCTGTTCCTCGGCTTGGGATTCTGTTTTCAGAGTTTTAATGATACTGTGCTTCAGAATGTAAACCAGAATGAAGCTTGCACTGACCTGCTGCAGGTCTCTTGCTGAATAGTGACAGACTCTTGATTTTGGTACAGAAAAGGTCAGTGTAATCAAATGCTCCTGGATGGCTTATTGTACCCAGTTCTTTGGTGGGGTATAGTTACTTCCAGTTGTAAGAAGTGAGCATGTTAATCCTAGATCTCCTCTGATTTGTTCTTTGCAAGCTGGGTTCTGAACTCTCACACCACTGCAGCCAAGCAAGATTTTACTCTGGTATAATTCTAAATTCCCTTGTAGTTATTTTAGACGTGATGCAAAACACAGGAAGGGACAAGAGCCATACTCCGCCGAGTTATTGGATGTCTGGTAGCATCCTTTGGCAAGGGCTACTGTCAAATACTGGAGTGGGTAGTCCTGGGCTTCATCAACTACAGAAATCATCAAATAAATCCCCTCCCTGGAAAGTGTACAAAGCAGCTTATTTCCATTCCTTAAGCTTCTAAAATGAAAAAGAGCTAAGTTTGGCAAACTGAAGCACTTGGCATCAAAGCACAACTGGCAAAGTAATTGTTCAGTGTGCAACCTTGAAAGTTACTTTTGTTCCCATTACTGGAAGCATTTCCCTTGCAATGCACCCATTGTGCAGGACAGGAAGCAGACAGTCATGCAGGTCTGAGAATGCTGGAGACCCGTTTCTGACCCTGGGGCTGATTTCCTGTTCAAATGGCTATTTTCTGTAATGCCTGGGCAGTAGTGCCAGGCTTGTTGATGTATATTGTTTACACTAGAAGTATTATTTCCCTGAATGTCTTGAATTCACAAGTAGGGAAGTGACAAGGCTGGAGCACTGACAGCCATTGCAGGAAGGGTAGTCTGGTTGCCTGGCATGCCATGACATTTTTTATTTTGCACTAATGACCCTGACGCATCCCAGACACTTCCTAATTGGCCAGAGTGCAATCTTCAGGCAAGGAATTCTGTAGTTGCCACTTTTCTCATTTAAATGATACCCTACAAAGCTCAGCCAAAACTCAAAACTGTATGAGAGAAGAATAAAATTCACATAAGCTGCTATGTCAAAATGATCCACATCTGTTTGTGTGTCCCTTCTACTTCCCCAGGAAAAAAAAGGAAAAATGGGACATAGCCTTAGCTGTTAGTGGAAATCTTGAATGGTTTCCTCAGTGGTCTGTGGACATGGAATTTTTTTCTTGGCTAATTTGCAGTTCTAATCTGGTAGCTGTACAGCTGCCATTCTCACACCTCTCAGGCATCTAGCATTCCCTTGATGCTGGGCTGAGACCAAATGCTCAATGAAGGAAATCAGTTCAAAGGCACAAATGATAGCCAGGTGCCCCATGCCTTTAGACAAACCTGTGTGAGAGGAGTGTTTGATTTTTTCCCTGCCCTTGTGATCTCTCTGCCCTCTCTTACTGACAGTGTTAACATTTGAGGCTGCTGAGGCCTGTATTTCTGATCCCTGCTTTTGTGACAGAGGTAGCCTGGCCAAAGTGTTTCACATCTGCCCCAGTTTCAGGTAGGGCTCAGTTTTGTTTTAAACAGGCACAAATCTACTTCCAGGCTCATAAATCCTGGCACGCCCTCTCAGTCCTGACAGCAGCAGGATAGCAGAGCAGGGCTGTCTGAAGTCTCCCTGCAGTGGAACCCAATTGATCCTGTGAGGTCTTGGTCCAGGCTCCATCCCTGGCTGTGCCAAGGTAAATACAATGTAATTCCATTAGCATCTCTGAAGGTAGCTTGGCTTTATCGTGGTGTGACTGAGTTGGGACTCTTGGCCCTTTGCTCCCCGAGCTCTTTTTGCTGATCACAGGGGACGTATTTGCTGTGAATGATGGACCCAGAGCCAATAAGCCATCCTGAAGTGTTCTTTGAAGTTCTGTTTTGCCCAAACTTTCCGAGCAGGGCTAGGGGCAGACAAAGCCTGCATTCCTTGTACTGGCTCCATTATTCTGAGCAGTCTCCTGAGGCTGTTTTGCCACTGTCTCTCTCTGTGTTTGGTTCAGGCACCTGAAGTCCCAGCTGCTGCCATGGTTCCCTGTTGACTCGCACATGGTATTGCACAGATTCTTTTTGCAACTATTTTGCACTCACAGAGCAAATGAAAATTGGTATAAAATCAACTGACACGTGTAGCTGGTGTGATCTGTGGAGCAAGGGCTTGGTCCTGCTCCTCTCATTGTGTTTGGCCCCTAATTCTGTTTGCTCAGTAGCATTAGACCTGTGAGAAAACCCACAGCTTCCAGGAGCTGTTCTACACTTGCATGACTGAGAAATCAGAAATGGGCCTGTGAGGTGCAGGATTACACCCCAGGATGAAAAGCAGCTGTTAAGCCTGAAACAAATACAGGAAATGTGAACACAGAGGCAAAACAAAGAAACTCAAGTTCCTTTAAAACAGTAAGATGTGAGAAGGTTTTAATTTTAAGAGTCAGAACATCAGGAGGAAAGGGAGAAGTAGCCTCACTGTCATAGCAGCCATCTGGTACCTGGCTGCAGTTAGAGGAGCATTGATCTCACTGACCCATATTGTATTAAATATATATGTAGAGTTAAATAAATAACTTTTGCACAGTGTTAAATAGGGGAGGGGGGGAGGGGATGTTGAAACTCAAATATGCACAGTTTCTTCTAATCTGTTTTGAAGTATATTTGCAGGGAATTAGGGGTAATTCAGTATTTTGTATTGGTATGGATGGAAATCAGGTCTGCTTCCACAGTTGCCATTGGCCCCATTGTGTCAGCCACGAGTGCCAAGTTTTTGAAGTTACTAAGTTATAAATCTTTTGCCACTGGTTTGTTTGTTGATTATAAGTGATCTGAGCTTGGGAAGAACCAGCCTAGAAACAGAGGGATGTCCCAACACATACTTCACTAGTGTGTGAAGCAGTAATGTGCAATTGTCCACCTTCTGATACTGGAGTGCTCTACCTTTGGGGGTTGTCTTTGGGTTTTTATTCCATTCTCATCAGCAGAGAAGTGAGTTGCTGCTTTGCACTGTTGGTAGTTGCAGTCTAGAGTTATATCCAGTACAGCCCTTTGTCTTATGCCAAAAATAAAATGCTCTTTCCACACTCATCTCTCTTGAGGTGGCAGATGTTCAAGAAGTTTTCCATTTAATGTGACGGGCCTGATTCTTTTCTCGCTGACACAAGTGTTAGCAAGACTTCCACAACCAAAAGCCATTCCCAGGAAAAAAACCTTGCATTTAATCACTGCTGAATTCCAGTCACAGCAGGGCAAAAATCAAAGTTTTTCCCTCGCAAAGCCAGGCAACTGTAATGGGACTGTGGAAATGAATGCTGACACTTAGTGCTGTTTTGGGGAGGACAGGAGAAGGATGAGGGCCTTGGTTGCCCCAAATCCTGGGCTCTCTGCAGCCTTAGGTGGCACCATGTCTGTAACTGAACGTTGTGGCTGTTTAAAACAGCAGAATTGCTATAGGAGTGTCACACTTTAAGTTTGGAAAAGCCCCTTATTTGGTACTTGAACAATCTCGCTTCTGTTTTTGAATGTCTGTTTATTTTTTATTTTTTGTTACACTAACAGGGAATAAAAATCTGAAATGTTAGTGAGTCTTGTATGCTTGCTGCATTGTGCAGACATGAAACAGGTACTGCTTGTGGATCAGGAGGGGTAAGAGACAGACAGGTTCAAAATGCAGTTTTACAAAGCACTATGATGGGTTGAGGGTTGTTTTGTTTAGACCATGTTTAAAATCAAGTTTCCTTGTGTGTAGTTTCCTTATGGCTGATTTGCAACCTCTGCTTTTGCAATAGCAAAATCAAAATAACATTCCCGAAGAACAAAAATGCTGTGAGGGGGGGGGGTCAGGCTTGCTCAAATTCAGCATTCAAAGCAAATAGCTTTAGTGGAGAGGAAGGATCAGCACCCTAAAGCATCCCTCTGGTTGTAGTCTGATGAAGCAGGAGACAGACCATGAAGCAGAAACCTCTGCCTGGAACCACAAAATAAGAGGAGATGCCAGAGCAGACCCTTCCCTTTGGAATAACCAGTTGTACTCTCCTTAAATGCACATGCAGGAGAGGGTTAGGGAACTGATACAAGTCCTTGAGGAGCTGCTGCCCTTTCTGTATGGGAAGGGAACATGCACTGCTGATCCCTTGTTTCCCTTGGCACACGAGCAGCCGGGAGAAGGGAAGGACCAGCCCAAAGAAGCTCTGGCCTGTTTGTCAGGAGGCTGGGCCAGTGAGCAGCAGCTTTGGATGGGGTTACGTGAAGTTTGGCCAACATTTTTGTGAATCTTGCATTCTGTGGGCAGAAATACTTTCCACCGAATGGGAAGGGGGAAAAAAACCAAAAAAATATCTCTTGAAATCTTTTCAGTTCCTTCCTGTTTGTTCAAAGGGGCAGACTGGGAGCTTTAGCTTGTTAACTGTTTAGATGATAGTGCTTGAAGTGCTGGTCTTTGGGGCTAGCTCCATACAATTAATGCAGAATTTGCATTTTTTAAATTGCTATTGGCATAGACGCACCGTATTTTATGACTAGACTAGCCATTTGTTCTAAAGTTTGCCTTGAAAAAATGTAATATGAGCTTCAGAGGCAAGGGGGAAAAAAAGTGAGACGAGCCCTTTTTGATAGAAAAAAACCCTGCTTCGTTGATCAACCTGTATTAGAGAAAGCAGCTTTAATTTGATGCCCCCCTCCACCACCTTCCCTTGGGATTGCTTCTGTGAGATCGGCATTGGCAAGTGAGGGGAGGGACATTTCCCCTTGTATCCGGCAACGCCGTTCCCATGCACTTTTCCAAGTGCTTGTAGCAAGAGGCTCGGGATCGTTTGGAGAAGGTTAACTGCATCCAAAGACAAAAGAAAAGGTCTCTAAGGGTGACTGTAGGGGGTTGTAGGATGCTGGGGCCGGCCCCGGGCTGCCCCCGGCTCTCTGTTGGCTGCAGGGGTGGGCTCACGTTCAGCTGGGTCGGGGTTTGGATCTGTTTTGTTTTCGTGAGTGACTTCTACATCCAGCAAAGATCTGTTTGATGAGAACCTGTTAATTTTGTATATCTGGCTGTTTATTGCACCATGGGATTGTAATGGTCTGCATCATCCGTGTGTGTGTGTGCGCGTGCGTGTGTGTGTATATGTACTGTATGTATATAGATATATGTAAAATATATTCACGTACACATTTATATGCATTAGCTGTAAGTGGCACTGCCCCTTAAAAATAAAACAAAACTCACCGTTAGCACATTCTGCCGCGTGTTTAGGCAGAATTGGGTTGGTTTTTTTTGTCAAACGAAAAGGAGTTTATTGTGTTCATCTTGCATATGTGCTTCTGAAATGCTGAACTCTGGATTCCCTCGGAGGGGTTGCTGCTGTATTTGTAAACAGAGTTGATTTGGGGTGTTATTTACTCTGGGACAAAGCATTCAACCGTGTCCCAAGCAAAGGCTTGGCAAAAGAAACCCCTCTTGCTCTCCTGTGAGACGCAGTGATTGTTTGCACGTTCCAGTGGCCCCTCAGTGTCCCCTGTCCAGAGCTGATGTGCAATGGGTGGTGTTGGTGCGTGTCCCTTTGTGAGTGGACTCTTTGTACAAGGTGTGGTTCAATGTAAAGCATGAGTGGGTGTTTGATCTTGTGTCGAGGGCTGAAATAACAGCACACTCCTTTGTACAACCTTTGCATCAATGTTTCTGCTTTTCTTTGACTTCTATTTTCTTTAAGGGAAACTGCATCTGTTAAGAACCTGCTTCTCCAGAAGCTATTGAATTATTTTGTTTTCCAGATGAATTCCAGCATGTAACTTTGGTACTCTTGTTTGTTATTTGTGTAAAATCTGTTCTTCTGTCGTTTATGGTGTAGTCGGGGAGGGGGGTGGGGGGAAGAAAAGAAAAAAAAAAAGGAATTAATGTAGTTTAACTTTTAAAGAAAAGAAACAAACTGCTTCATAAGGAAACCAAGTGTATGTTAGTGTTTTCTGACAAGTCATCCTGTAGTTTCTAGCTCAGTAATGCAACACTGTACTTGTCACCGGGTGTGTTACAATTTTGCTGTACTTTCTTTTACTAGTTGGTTGGGCTTTTAAATCCCAGACACTAAGCATCCTGGGCCTACTTGCTCTAGATCAAAAAAAAAAAAAAAATGCAATAAAAAAAAATTGCAATAAAGCACATTGACATGTAATGTTTTAGAAGGATGTACTGACAGCTGTTTCTAATAAATTCCAAACTGCAGCGTTGTCGGGCTGCTGTGGTGTAGCTGTGTCTGTCTCCCAGCCAAAGCCATGGGCATCATCTTTAACAGAAGCTTTAAAAAAAAAAAAAGACTTGCAGAGGTCTGATTTCCTCTAGGCTGGAGAGAAAGCCCCTCCTGGGGCTGGGAGGAGGGAGGGATACACGTAGCACACACACGTTCCTTGATGGAGCCTTCCCTGCGTTCCTTGCACAGCGTCTTCCAAGGGAGCAGGAGCCATCAGAAGTTCTTGCATGGCTCACTGCTTCCTCTGCCATCAGGGAAAACCACGTTTGGTGATGCCACTGTTGGTACTGGGGGGAGAGGAGGGGATGCACCACTTGAGCAGACTTAGGAAAGACACGGCTCAGCTGCATCCACTCACCTAGATTTTGCAGGAGTTTGAGAAATCAGTTTGTTTTCCCAATTCCTTCATGGAACCACTGAAAAATCAGTGAGTTTGGGGGTGATATTGCTGATCCTCTTCCATTACAAACACAGATGATGACAGGAGGGCAAACTTGGGGGGATGTTTTGCCCCTCAAACTTGGCAGTTGGATGGGGTGCCACCCTAGCATCCTCAGAAATTTAGGGCAGGGCCAGTGGCCATGTTTGGCTCAGTGGTTTTGCAGCCCCATGAGTTGACCTTTTTGCAGACTAACAAGCAACATCTTTCCAACCTCCTTAGTCAACCATTTTTATACAAAACTGCTGCATCAGCATTTCTCACAGGGCCGAGTAAGCCTTTTCAGCTGCTGAGTCAGCATTCCCTCCATCACCCACACCAGAGGCCCCTCCACCAGCAGGCAGAGAGCACCCAACTGGGCAGGAAAGTCCCTGATCGTGGTGCAGGGGAGCTGGGAGCACCAAAATGGACCCTGAAGGCTCACTTGGGCATCTGTCATTCTATCCAGCAAGGAGCTCACCCCATGCTGCAGCACCTTGGGGTGCTCCCTGCTGTCCTGCCCACAGCACTGGAGGGATGCAGCCCTGTAGAGACATCACCTGGGACAGCAGCAGCCACGTGGTACCCCATGGATGAGCCATGGGCTGTGTGGGCTGTGTTCACTGCATTGGCACCCCCAGGCAAGAAGAGAGCAACCGGGAAACATCAGCAAGAAACTAAGGTGCTCCAGGGGCCTGGCTCTTCCTTATGATTATTTAATTTATTTCTTTTTAATAAGGGCTAATGAGGTAGAATTGCAGGAAAGATGTAAGTCACTAATTGGCGAACAGTTTTTCAGGGCTTTGCCAGACTCTTCGCTGTGTTATGAAAACATCACAGCCAGAGCCGGCGTAGGAAATTTCCAAGCGGCCGTGCTGACTGGATGGAAAGAAAAACACCTCCCAGCTCAGATGTCTTCTCAGAGAAAGGGCAGATCCTGGGGATTTTTCCATCCTCAGCAATTCCACAGAGCTTCCTGCAAGTCCCCTGGGTTCCCCCTCACTCACACACAGGACCCTTCCCAGGGGCAGGAAATGGCCTGGCCCCTCCAGGCATGGCACCGTAGGGCAGGGGTGCAGGATGGATGGACAGAAGTCCCCAGGCTGCTTTCATGGGATTTCTCTTCCCTGCCCATGCAGGAACCCACTGTAGTGGGAGATTCACGTGAGGATCTTGCCCATGGGAAAAAAAAAAATCTGTCAGGAAAATCCCAAATGCCTCCCTCAGCCAAAATGCCTTGATGTAAGGGATCAGGGTTTGGTTTGAAACCTGGGGCTTGTTGCAGCAACCAAGCTGCTCCACTTTTCCTCCTTAGTTTCATCTCTCAAAACAGACTTATTTTAGTCTAATAGTTTAGTTTAATAGACGCTGTGTTGCTTGGCAGCAGGAGCAACACAACCACAGCCATAGCTCTGAGTACCATAGTCATAAATAAAGGGCAGGGTGGTGAGTGTGGTGCACAGCACCTTGAGCAGCCCAGAATCCATGAGGGATGTGGCTGCTTGTCCCCTCCATCCCACTCCAACCTGAACAGCTGAAATGTGGGATCCATCAGGCGCCTCTGCCATGAATGAAGCACCTGAGCCTGGAAATGCAGTGGGGGCAGCTGCTTCTCACACCAGTCCCACTGCGTTTGGGGTCAGGGTGAATGCAAAGGTCCCCAAGAGAGAGGGGGCTGCCCAAATCCCCTGGGGACAGGACCCCTCCCAAGGATGCACAGCCTGGCTGAGCCCAGGGAGACACGAGGAACGGGGAGTGTTCACCCTGGTCATGGGCCACAATTCATCCCCGTGAGACATGAGATGTAGCATTTCCCTCCAAGCTTGGAGCAGCAGTCAGCAGCTTTCAAGTGAACTGGTGGATTAGGGTTGGCCAGAGACCCAGAATCCCCATTTCATGGGAAATCTCATCATCCTGCTTGTCAGGCTTCATCCAAATTGGAACAAAATGGTAATGTACAAAATTTGACTCTGGAAAATACTTTCAAAGGGGGAAAAAAACATCCCACACCCATTTTTGTTGAGCTGGCACAGTCCCACACCAGCATTAGCCTTTCTATATCAATGTTATCCATAAGCCCAGAAGGGCTGGAAGGACAGAGGCTTCACTCTGACCAGCATAATCTACTTCCCTGGCTACTGTTTTCTCCAAAGTTTCTCTTGACTGCTATTTTCATCAAATCTGTCCTTTCCGATGGCAAATCTTTCTCACTGAGATCTAATTGGCTCTGTAGAGAAGTGATGGGTAGGGGACAAAATGCCAGAGCACCCTCTGCATGATGTCTCTGTGCTCCCTGGGCAGAAGGTGTGGTGGAGGAAGAGGCAAAGAGCAGCTGCAGAGCACCAGCATGGGTTGCTGCCCGCTCTCTCCTGCCTCCAAACCCATCCTTGGTGGTGGTGATGGCTCCTGGGAAATGCCTTGGCCACCTCTGCCCAGCCACTGGTGCATTTCAGTGCAAAACCCAGTGCAGGCTCCCCCGGGCTCCAGCTCTCCTGTGCACAGCCATCTCCCCAGAGCCCATCTCCCCATCTCCCCATTTCCCTGTTCACCCACACAGTGTCCAACCATCTCCCCCAGAACAAGGGGCAAAGCCTCAACCTCTCCCTTGGAGCAGGAGGAGGCAGCTCCTCACATCCAGCCCTGATGCAAACTACAGCAACGCAGGATCTGATTCCCAGAAGAGGGATAAGGAGCAGGAAGAGGAGGATGAGTAGTCACAAGGCTTTGGGGGCAAGCAAAGGCATGTCCCATGGTGGAGCATCTTCAGGCATATTAGGATACCGGGGGCCAGGATGTGCTCCTCCATCCCCAAAACCTTTCCCTGTGCTCCTGCATGGGCAAGATCCCGGCTTTCCCGGCTGCTGCCACAGGAGAGGCACTCGGTAGTCACAAGCCTGCCTCAAGCAGAGCTGTGGCTGGAGCATTTCCCAAACTTTCCCTTTGCTCACACTTTCAAGGGAAGGGGCGGGATGGGTGCCCTGAGAGCAGAGCCAGCGCCCTGGGCAGGTGCTGCGCACGCTCCCGCGGCCGCTCTGCCAAAGGAAACACAAACATCCTACCCAAAGAAAGCACTTTTCATCAGCAGCACAAGTTCCCATTTTTGCACAGGGCTGGTCTGTTCCGGGCAGCTTTCCCCACCACACTGCCGGGCTGAGCTTTCCAGGCTGGGCTCCGGCCAGAGCCGCCCTTCCTGCCCCGCGTCAGACCCACAGAAACCAGGCACTGCCACCACGTCCGGCACCTGGAGAGGACCGAGGCTGACCTGATGTCAGACACCTCGGAGTTACAGGGGCTTAGCCAGCCTCAGAGTCCCTCCCACACTTGAGATGTGGCATTTGGGGATGTAGGACCTGAGATTGGAGACCTAGAGGCTGTGGGACCTTGCTTCTCCTTACTTCTGGCAGGGGAATTTTGGCCAAACCCAACTGTCCCAGCACTGCAGACAGAAGTGGTGAGGCCCCATAACCCAGAAGGAGTTGTGGAAGGGAAATTCCAGTGTCATGTAATGGTGCAGCTCAACATCAGGCCAGGACCAAGACAACAAAC
>VYXD01003037.1:36245-148564 GCA_013397195.1 Hylia prasina
AAAAAAAGGCCTAAAAAAATAGAAGGCAAGTGTTACTTTGGCCTAAAGTTTGTGAAGACCTGAGGAGAATGCAGGATTCAGGGTGGAAAAGGGGGTGAGGAGGAGTGTAAGGGCACTTGGATGCACATCACTCACGGAATAAATAACTCTGGGTATTTCATACCTGCCCTCAGTGTCGGGTGGGGAGAGGAGCAGCCCATCCTGCTCCTCTGCCCCCATCAAAGTGAGACCACTGTGGCAGAGCCAGCAGGTCCCTGGTCCCAGCACCTGCCCCACCTCACCTGCCCCATCTCACCTGCCCAACCACCAGTGGGAGCGAAGTCCACAGTGGGAAAAGCGAGGCTGAGGCCTCAGGAACAAAGCAGCCTTTCATAGCAGTGGCTTGGCCAGAGGAACCAGGGAATATTCCTGTCCAAACGGCTCCTAGCTTTGATCCTGGGCACAGGGCGGGTTGTTGGCGTTTTTCCTTTCCTTCTTTGTGTTGATCTTTACTTTTTTTTCCTTCCTACTTTATGGCGTAATTTTTGTGTGTGTCTACAATTTCTAGGGGAATTTTCTTGCTACTCTGGGAAGAGAAACCTGCTGGGAGAAAGATGCAGACTCTGCACAGCCCTTTCACCTGTCTCCTGAGGGAGAAAAATCCCTCCTCCAGGATTCACTGGAGGCACAAGTGTTCATTGTTACCATCGTTTTCAGTTCAGAGGTTGTTTTCTGAACATGTCTGATAAACCCCAGCCTCACTCAGGCTGGGAAACTGAACCAGCTCCACAGCTGTGTACCTTCCTCCCAAACCACATCCCTTCCAGGGCACTCCCCAGGTGATGGGGACAAGCATCTTCCTCCTGAGCAGCCCCCAAACCTGCTGGCTTCCAACCAGCTCTTCTGTCCAAAGCCTGCTCCCCCACCCCAAATGCAGAGGGAGGGGATGCACCAACCCACCTTCCCCAGCTGAAGCCGTGCCCAACCCAGGGCTCTCCCCTCCTGCAGCACAGGGAATGGTTCCCCGTTCACCCACACAGTGTGGGGCACACCTGACACCACTGGCAGGGCAAGCCAAACCTCTCCTCCTCACATCCCAAATATTTTTAGGCAGTTGGAAACATGCCTTTGCTGCTGCCAGCCTTCCATGCAGGGACGGGAGGAGACAGAAGGGATGGAGAAATTGAGTCAGCCCTCAGAGGTCACTATGGCAGCCAAGGGAATGAAACCACCCCCCTCCTCTTCCTCCTTCTCCTCTTGCTCCTCATCCTTCTCCTCCCGGTCCCACCACCCACCTTCTGACAGATGTTGCCTTTGGACCAGGCCCTCTTGCAGTCCAGCTGCCGAAAAAATGCTGTGGTGAGCCCTGAGCACCCGTGGGCTGTCTGGAATCCATCACTGTCTGTGCACAGGGACAACAGCCAAACCCTGCTCCTGCCTGCTGCTGGCAGCTCTTGGCTTTCCAGGGGAGCACCTGCGGGTGCACAGGGGACTCCCCAGCACTGGAATTCAGCTGGAGAATCTGCTGTACCACCAGCAGTGGATGGAGAAGGGAGCAGCCACCCCACAGCCCCATGGGAGCCCCAAACCAGCTGAAGGGTTCAGCCCCATGCTGGGGGAATGGTGATTTTTTTCTCCCCTGCCAAGGGTTGTGCTGGTATCTCCAAAGTGTGGAGGTGCCATGGAGGATGTCCCTTCCCAGCCCAGTGTGCTGGGCCAAGCTGTAGGGCTCCAGCTGCTACAGGGCATTTTCTGGCTGTGCCACTGCATTCCCAGATCCTCAGGAGCATCCCTTCATCCCTGCCCATGAGGCTCAACATTCTTTGGGGTTCATCCCCCTCTCCTTGCCCCATCCTGCAAATAGACCCCAAAGGAGCATCTCTGTTCCCATGGGTGCAGCACCTGCACCCATGAAAAGACCCTGGTGTTCCTTCCTTGTGTTATCTGCACCCCATCAGGATAAGCCACCCCTGGAGCTTCACCAACACCTGGCCACAGCACCCTCAGAGGTCTGCAGCAGTTCTGGTGGAGCTCCAGCCTCGCTCCCTAAGAGCAGGATTGGGAGAAGGATGGAGTGGATTGCCCTGAATTTGGCATGTGCCTGCACACACATGTGCATGTCCTTCCCCCACACAGGAAGGCCCAGCAGGCAGGAAGAAAAAGGAATTCCAACCCAGCTCCAAATGCAATCTCACACCAGCTCAAGCTGCCAAAACACAAAGACCCCCAAAAATTCAAATTTGGTCTCCAAACCAACTGATCTGATTCCTGTCCTAGTGCCAGCACCGGCTCCTCCTGCACAAGGACAACGAAGCAGGACTGGAATGTGTGTGTCCCATGAGCAGGAGGGGTTTTCCTGGTTGCTGGGTCAGGAGTTTAACATAAACCAGAAGGTCTCATGGCAGTCGCTGCATGGGCAGCACTGGCCTGACTCCCACAGCTGGAGATTTCCTGGGGAAAAGTGGGGCCTTCATCCAGCTGCAGAACAGATGGTTGGGCTGCCTATGCACCATAATGCAGGCAGGGCAGGGGTTCAGCTGGTCCCCAGCACTGCTCCACCACCATTCCCTTGAATTTGGAGGCTCACATCTCCAAACAGGGGACAGAAGCCACAGCCCCACAGGTTTCTGCTGGACACTGTTGCATCCAGCTGAAGGTTTGGGAAAGGGGCAAGGAGGTGAATGTTCCTCCTTGCCCAAAGTCCTTCATGGCTAAAGCAACCAGGAAAGTAAACACATGGAAATGCAAGGAATGAGGGGACAGGAAGGGGCACAAGGGGCCCTGCTTCCCTCCTCATGCTTTAAACATCCTTGTATTCCAACAGTGAGAGGGAATGTGGGCAGTGCTGGGGAACAGCACAGTCCCCCCGTCCCACAGCGGCATTCCCCACTGCTCTGGGAATGTGCACCCCCATGGACAAACCCCACAGCACCTGCAGGATTAAGGAGCACCCTCATTAATGACAGCTCCAAAATTAACAAGCTGGTTCCACCACCCACATCAACTTCTAAAAAGTCATGAGTGGGTGGGAGGGAGGCAACAGGAGCCAGTTACTTTTAAGATCACTGGTGAGCAATTGAGAAGAAAAGTGGCCTGGGGTGTCACACCAGTGACCTGGGGCTGGAAATCTTTAAAATCTCATTTTAACCTTCTCCTTTTCATCTCCAGCAAAGCAACCATGGCTGTCAGGGGATGAGAGGAATGGGCACAGGAATTGTTTCTTGGGGAATGCCACCTTCTGCTGCTGGTGACCTGAGGGGGCAGTACCTCTCCCAGAGACCTTGAGGATTAGTAGGGGTGCCCAGAGCAAAGTCCAGGCTTACTCAAAGAGCAGTGAGACCCCACATCCTCGCTGCCAGCAGCAGGGATGGCTTGGTCATATGCTCTGGGGGAATCCAAAGGAAAACCCTTTGGGATGCTGCCCCACTGTGCTGCTCACAGAGCCTCCTAGAAGCCGGTCTGGGGGGAAATCCAGCTTTTTAGGAAAACAGAAGAGCTACCTGGTGACCAGAGAAAAGTTTGCAGCCACAGGACCCGTAGGTTTAGCTCATCCTCCCCTGAATCCCTCCCTGCTGCCATCCAGTGCCCTTGCAAGGGGGCAAACCAGGAAGAGTTCTTTATATGTCTGTATTAGAAATACAAGAAGATGCTAAAACCTGCAGCTGTGGTGCAACTCCAGCTTCCAAGCCCCTGAAGGACCACGAAGCTCAATGAAGATGGGTTAAATACTGCCTGACCCACTACCTCGGGTGAGCACCAGGGCGAGTCAGGGATGCTCCCGGTGAGATCCGGGGAAGGAGGGAACTCTCCCAGCCTGACCCCACCGAGTTCAGCCACAGCCCTGCACAGAGCAGCTCCCCAGGCAGCGCCGCGGGAGAGCATCCCGCTGCCAGAGGGATCCCCAGCCCACGGCATCACCGTTCCTGACGCACCTCAGCACCGGCAGGACGATGCCCCCGCCTCACCCCTGACCCTCCTCACTCTGGTTTAGCCCCTGTGTGGCGTCACCCTCCCACGCCGGGCCATCCCCGGCAGCCTCCCCTCGGGAGGGAATAAAGCCGGCGAGGATGCTCCGTGCCCGGCTCACGGGAGGCTCCGCAGGGCAGCCCCGTGACGCGGGCGCAGCTCGGCGGGATTAGTGGGCAGACGGACGTGACTGCGAGGCAGTCGCCTGGTGCTAATTAAAGAAGGGATATATTTAGGCACCCGGTTATCCCCTGCATTTCGCTTATTTTTAGCTCCCAGTCTGCCAGGCTGGGGGTGGCACATGGGGAAGGGCACGGATGCGAGGCAGGATGGATCCAGCCCAGCGCCAAGGAGGTCACAGCCACGTGTCCTGGCCAACACTGAGCCCTTAGGGGAAAGAAACCGCTCTCCAAACTGGCTGTAAAGGAAGAGAAAGCCTTTTTTTTTTTTTTNTGGGTTTCAGGGAGCAATAGGAGCATCCCTGCTCAGTCCTTGCCCCAGATCCATCCAGCCTTTGCCACCACCCACACTCCCATATCCAGGAGTTGAAAATGGCCCTTTTTGGAATCACACAGCAAAAGAGCACAGCTGTGCCCCGGGCACAGGCAGCTCCCTCATTCCCAGAGACCCATCCCTCTGCAGTGGCAGTGGCCTGGCAGCAATGGCACTGGTTCCCATACCTTCTTTCTATGCAATGCTGCCCCTCAGCACAGCTGGAGGGTGTCCTTGGCACACGGCCGAGCACCACATGGGCCATCAGCAGGTGTGGAGGAGATTCCTTGGGTCTTAAGTACCCTGAAAAGAGTGGAGAAACAGCAGGAAGGATAGCCAGCATCTCTGCATCCCTCCTGGGCCAGGACAGCCCATTAGTCCCATGCTTTTCCCCCTTTGCTTCCTTCCCACAAGCGCTCTGGGGTTTTATATTTGTGGTTTGGGGTTTTTTCCTCTTTCCAGTGTGAAATATTGATCACTAGGTCTCTGCTACCCTCCCACCCCACCTTCTGGCTGCCCAGCTTCCCTCATGGAGTGGAGGGTGGGGTGTAGGAGGAAATCAAAGTAATGGGATAATTAATGACCCAGGGAGTTGAAACCCAGCCGAAAGCCAGGCTGCTCTGGCTGGCCTGGGAGGAGGCTTTCCAGCAGGGGAGGTTTGGTTTGAGGGTATTTTTGGAGCTGAACAGCATGCAGGAGTGGCCAAATTTCTTCTTAGGTGGCCAATCAGGTAAAGCCTCTCCCAAAACAGTGAGGCTGCGAAGTTTGGACCATAACTCAATAAATATGAGATGGAGAAAAAAAAAAAAAACCAACAATTTTTTTACTTAATTAAATTCTTTGACTGCAGGAGCAGGTGTCCTGCACCCTCCAGCCTGTGGAGAGTGGCCAGGGCCGTGTGAGGCTGTGAGCTCCCATCACCTGGGCTGCAGCTTGCCCTGATGCCCTGCTGCCCATCAGAATTAGGCAGCCCGTTTGAGCAGGTTTACAATAATCATCAAATAACTCGTTCATTGACAGCATGTCAGGCTGAGAAGACTGACTGAGCCCTCGTTTGCTGATTGCTAATTAGCTTAACATTCCTAATCCCTCATTAGTGACTATGAAGTAAGCTCTGAAATATGAGGTCAGCCCTAATCAGCGTTTAAAATATAAAGCCCACTGGCACATGATGGAGGCTGGGGAGGGGGTGGCTGCAGGCCAGCCCTGGGTGCTTCCATGGTCACAGGGAATGAGGCTGCACAGAGCAGAGGCAGATAGGAAGAGTTAAACCCTGTGGAGCCACGGACATCTGCACATCCCCCCAGAGCTCAGCCCCTGCACTCAGTGCCCCACCCGGACCCACACCAGGAACAGGCAGCAGTGTGGGGTGTGACACATGAGGGGCCCCAGGTTCCTCTCGAGTCCCCAGTGCATCCAACAGCAATTCCAGCTGTGGCTTCCATTCTGGGCAGACTATCTACAGAATCACAGAATATTCTGGGTTGGAAGGGATCCACAAGGTTCATGAGTCCCGCTGTTAAGTGAATGGCCCATACAGGGATCAAACCCATCAGCACCATGCTCTGACCAACAGTGAGGGCCCAAGCGCCTGTGCAGAATGCTCTGGCTTTCCCCCCATTCCCTTCTTCAGGATTCCAGGTAAACTGCAGGCAGCCAGGCTGTTGGCAGTGGGACTTCCCCAGAGACTCACCCACACCCTCTGATCCTGGGAGAAGGAGTCAAATCTCAGCACTGGCAAGCAGGCACTGAACTGCACTGGGCTGCCATTTCTGTGCCATCATTTGGGAGGAAAAAATGGCTCTTAGTTATTGTGGCTTGATCCTCTGAAAGAATAAAGCGTTGTGGACTGAGAATTACTTATTCCTTTCTGGGGAATCTTCTACAGGAGGGCTGCGGACATTAAAATAACCCAAATAAAACTCCAGCTAGTGAACCTTAAAAAAAGGAGAAAAATATCTCCATTTCCATGCAAATGTAATGTGAAAAGCCCCCGCACCACACCTCTGCTCATCCAGGGCAGTGCTCCCACCTCAGGCCCTGAGTTGCTGGAGATGATGCTCTGGATTTGGGCTGTGGGGCAGGGCCAGCTCCTGCAGGGAGCCGGGAGCCTTTGCCGCGACAGACGGGCGGGTTCTTCCAGCGCCGCAGGAGAGGCACCGCCGTCCTCTCGCTGCGCTCCCGTCCCTGCGGTCCCGCTCGGCGTGGGCAGGGACATTTCTCTTTTATGAGCCCACGTCAGCGACACGGCGAGCGGCACAGACACCGCGAATCTCCCGCGGGCGGAGTCGAGCTGTGCTCTGATCCCTGCTCCGCAGCTTCTCCGGAGCACGGAGACACGGGATATTTTCAGCATCCTTGGCAGCGGCGAATGAGGATTAGCCCAATCCCCCCAGACATGAACGCCTCCCCAGCTCTATCTCCAAGGACAGGAATAGCCTTTGAAGGTTTTTCCATGTGGAGGGCACACACCTGCAAATGTTAAAAGCAAAGATCGGTTTCTGGAAAGGTTTTGGGTGGTGCAGGATCAAGGCTGCCTAAACAAGTGGATGAAAAAGGGGCCATGTAGCACCTGCTGGCTCTTGCCCCGCGGCTAATCCAAGCCAATGCCAAGCCCCTGCCCTTCGGATTTTATTGTGCATCCAATTCCTGAACGCCTCAGATGCAGTGTGCCAGTTGTGGCCAGTCACATCCTCACCTTGCTCAGCCAAGTTTCATGCCTGACAGGTTTTTGCACCTCTTACCCATTACATGTTTCTACCATCAGGACCCTGCATTAGCAGGGACATAAAACACTACAAACTTAAAGACTCGTTGGAGCACGGTAAATTCTGGGCTTGAGTTTTAGACTGGAAAGCTTTGGCTTAGCCACACACCTGGCCTGTGGAGCAGAAAATCCCAAACAGCCTGGCAGAGTTACTCCTACACCCAGACACTCCACAGGCCATTTTCTGCCCCATCAAGCAGCTGGTTGAGCAGGCAGGTTGGGAGCACAGCCATTCCCAGAGCTATGGAAAACTGAGGGGAGAGCAACCAAGACACAAACACAAGTTTGGATTTATGTAAAAAAAAAAAAAATTATTTATTTTGGAGGAGGATTTGAACATCGACATGCAGGTACAACATGAATAAAAATTATTGCACCGCTATTATGTGGCAATTGTTCAAGTTTCTAAAAACACAGAAATTCCACACTTTCTCTTATCTAGCTAAGTGCTGAGTGACACGGCTTGGCAGAGCCCAGCGCAGGAGGTGCTCTCACAGCCACCTGGATATGGTAATCGAACACAACGTAAACACACACTTCTGTCAAATCTTCTACTAGAAGTACAGAATTATCCTTCACATCCAGTAAGAGAAAACCAGAGAAAGATTTTATCCTCCCCTCTTCGGAAGAAAAAAAAAAAAAATTAAAAAAAGGAAAAAAAAAAATACTCCAAATCACACCTTAATGCAAGTGTGGCAAACAAACCCACTGGTCACTCCTACCCCTTCCCCCACAAGCGCTCTTTAGTACAGCAGCAGCCAAAGGCCTCCAACATTCGGACTCAGGAGTGGCCAGTACAACGCTAAAGTCTAATATTTACAATAAATATCATCCATTTCTCTTAGTTTGCAACAGTAAGAGACAAAGGGAAAAGTAACACTGAGGCACGGGGCAGGGATGTGCCAGCTGGATGCAGGAGCAGAGAGGAGCTGCAGAGGCTGAACCAGCTTAAGACGCTGCCATCCCAAGACGGATGAGGAGCAGGAGACACATCCAAGCTGACAGAAGGGAAGAGGGAAACAAAGCAGGAAAGCAGCATATTTGGATGGTGACATGCACAGCTCATTGACCAAACACACACCTCACGCTCGTGACTTCCACCTTCTGCCTGCCTGACTGGGGATTATCCACAGAGACCAAGGGCTGCGCTGGCCAGGGTTTCCCTTGGGCACTGGGAACACGCTCTTGCCCCTCAGGCACAGCTTTTCCAACGTCCTCTTACTTCCCAACACATTCTGCAAGCTTTTATTTGGGAAGGTATTTAAGGAATTCGTAGCAGAGCAAGGAGTAAGTCTTGGTGTATCTACCTGGCTTATTATCAAAATTTAATGGGAAAAGCCTTTTCACCCAAACCTTTTGCTAAAGTGGGCCATGTAAATCTGGCAGAAGGTGGAACAGGGATGATGAGGCACCTGGCACACCGAGGGAAACTGCAGGACTGACAAAGAGCAGGGAATACAGGGCTTCACTAGAATGCTTTGCTGGCAACGCTGTTTGGCTTTGGCTTCCAAAAAACCAGGGATTTTTAATTGCACTGACCACTCTCTGTACCGTAGCTACAAAAGAGGCAACTAAACACATACCTCACCTTTTCTTTGGCCAACACAGGCAAAAGCAGCAAAAGCTGTGACATAGCAAGGGTTTTCACTCCTCCTTTTATGCCTAGGAAAGGATAATTCTGCAATTCAGCATGGGAAGCACCGGCTGCAAAGGCAGGGAGTCAGCAGCTTACAGCTGGTACCATCACAGGGTCCCACCCCTGCCAGTGGGGGCTGAACCAGGTTTCCCAGCCTGGCTCACACCCCGTGCTCACCTCCTAGGAGCAGCGGTCGGTTTTCTCCTCAGGTTTTTCAAACACAGAAGGAAAAGGGGGACCTGCCACCCAGGGAACAGCCAGGTCAGACCACATCCTCACACAACTCCTTAATTTACACAGACACTTCTATCTCGCCAAGGTCAGGTGCTCTCAGGAGATGGGCTTGTCAAGGAGGCTTGTCTTTGTAATTACCACAGACTCAGGATGCCAAATCCATTTTTCACTATTCCTGTCCATGCCATAATATCCTGCACTGTTTCTCAACATTTTTTAGTAGATCAACCCACCAGGGAGAAAACCAGCCAGACAAGTACCAGATCCTGCCAAGTCTGTTCCTTACTTGCTATTGCTCTAAATCAGCACTGAATGACGCTCGCCACCAAGAGCACTTGGAGAGGCTGGAGACACCCAGGACCCTGACAAGGCAGTGGAAATACTGTGGTTTGTAATTGCAAACCAAGTGTATACGAGCAGCCTATGAATTCCAGGAAAAAGAGCAGAGAGAGAGCACAGCAGGCTCTGCTCTCAATACCACCACAGCTAGGTGTATTAAGGTGTTACCTGGGAGCACTGAGGCTTTGGTTAGTGTAGTAGCAACACCATACATGTTCACACTGACACACGGAGTAAACACTCATTTAAACATGTTAAAAAAAGAAAGCTCAAACCAAACCAAAACTTGGTCCAGAAATGAAATCCAAGCAGCCAAAATCAAGTATATCATGGGGGAAGCAACTGCTACACAGAAAGAAACAGGGTGAGATTCCAGAGATTTTTGTGAGTTGTGGGTTGTACTGAAATCAGATTGAAAGAGCTGAAAATATACTCCTATATAATAAACATATTTGCATTTAGGGGAAGCGAATTGGAACTTCAAGTTCAGAGAAAGGCAAGACAGTGAAGGAAGCAGCAGTGTAAGGAAATCAGACCAACAGAGATGGGGTTTAGCCTGGAATACTGTTGCACAGTCATTCTGCTTCTAACAGAGCAAGCCAGTGAGCAGGGCACTATCCCTCACGGGTGATCCGCAGGGAGATCCACTCAGACAAGACTAGGATACAAGCTGAGCACAATCTGGGACAAATGATGGGAGTGTTCATTGAGAGGAACCTTTAAGTGGATGAAGAAAGGGCTTACAGTGCTACAGGTAACAGGTACACTCGACACATTTATTGGTGCATTATTATTGGTCTAATCCTCAGCAAGGAGCACTGTCACCCAGAGTTGGTCACACTTAAAGCAAAGCGATGTTAAAAAGAGGGAGCAAAGAGTAAGTTTTTAATGCAAAGTGACCTCAGCAGTGAAAATGATCTAGCTATCAAAGCTGAAATCTGAAAACATCACATGTGTTTTGAAGTCTGCTTGCAGCTTGACCACAGAACTCGAGGAGTCTGAACTCTTCATGGGTTTGTTTTTAAAACGGGCAGATTCAGAAAACTCAGCAAGTTTCCCAAGCCCCAATTCAGAAATGTTAAGGGACACCTTAAAATCCCTACCTATTTAGACTCACCAAGAGAAGGAAAAGTCTCCGAAAAGTCTCTCGTTTTTCATTGAGATAACTTTGCCAGACACACTGGAGAATATGCAACTACACATTTTTCTACTTTAAAACCAACCTACAGGCACCCCTTTCCTGGGGTCACTTACTCTGAGGCAGGGCAAGTTATGAATTGAAGCTGGAGAAAGGAAGATAAAACATCACTAAAATTTTTTTTAAAAAGAGGGAGAAGTTGCAATGTGTCCCATACAGATAAGTAAAAACAATCCCCAAAAAAGCCAGCTTATGGATTGGAGCCATTTAATGGATTACTCTTTCTGGTAATTCCATTGAAAAATACTCTTACTCATTTTAAAGAGAAGACAGGGATCTCTCTCTGTCCAGTCTCTCCAGCCAAGTCCTTTGTCTCCACATCCTCTAAGGACACAGGACTGTGAAGACACATGGTGACAAAGAGGTTTTGCTTGCACCAAAGAGGGTCTGTAGTTTCAGAATAACTTGCAGACAAGAGGGTAGGTTCTTATCCTTGTCAAGGGACATCAGATTGTAAAACTGGAGCAAAAGCTTGACAATTGTGAATTTCAATGGAATTTCAAAGAGAATGCTGAAAAGCAGAAATTTAAAAACAAGCTGCCTTTTTGCACACAGAATTTTTTGGATCTCAAATAAATGCAGAATTAGAGGGAAGAGCACATCAGGCCCTAAACTCAGTCAAAACAAAAGGTGTGGAAGGGGAAAAAAAAATAAAACCAAAGTGTTTCTTAAGC
This sequence comes from Hylia prasina, assembly GCA_013397195.1. Taxonomy (NCBI): domain Eukaryota; kingdom Metazoa; phylum Chordata; class Aves; order Passeriformes; family Sylviidae; genus Hylia; species Hylia prasina. The sequence goes on from VYXD01003037.1 coordinate 47,531, forward strand.
CCTGCTTTAAAGATACCCTGTTCTAAAGAGACCTCAAACAGCAAGCACTACTGTGTACAAAAATAGAATAGCAAGGATGAAAAAACACAAAAAACAGTATGAAAAAAACCCTCCCAAAAATAGATGTACACAAGTTCTATTTTATATTAGTGTATATTACAAAATTCAAACATGCAGTCTCTATTTTGAATGTAGAGCGCTCCAGTCCATGAGTACCAGCGATGCTGCTATGTTTTCTTTACAGCATCATCATGTGACAGGGGAAAGTCTTGTATTTTTAACTGATTTCCAACCTCTTTGCTTTTTGCTTGTGCCAGAGTCCCTTCTTTACAGGGCCTCGTGCTGCCATCTGGCAGAGGAGAGGCTCTCAGAGCTGCTTGTCCAAGAGCATGAGACAGCTCTTTTGACGGAGTGATTTTGCAGCTACCTGCCAACGCCTCAGACGCTTTAGCACTGCAAAAAGGTGCCTCCTTTTTGACCACCACAGGACACGTTGCCTCCTTTTTGTCCCCCACGGGACACACTGCCTCCCAGGGCTTTGCTGGGTGTAAGGACTCTGCACAGGACCCGCTCCTCGTGGTCAGACCATCCGTGCTAGAGGGTTTGGCTTTCTCTTGACACTCTCCTACTTGTGAAATTTCCTGCCTTTTTTGTTTCAAATCTCTCTCCTCTTTACAGGAGGCACCCAAATCCTTTCTCGTTTCCACCTCTCCAGACCCAGCCGTACTGAGCTTCAAAGGGCCCAGCACACTCTGGGCCAGGGGCACTAACTGGGACACGGAGAGCGCGCGCTCGATGGCACCGGGGATGAGGAGTGGGGAGGACACGGCTCCTGCTGGGCTCATTCTGCTGGAGGTTAAAGCACCCTCTGCCTGGGATGAGCTGGGCTGCTGCTTGTCAGGGCTGGGACTTCTTTGGGATGTTTTGCTGGCACTCCCAGGAGACAGGAATGAGGAGCTGTGCTGTTCCACAGGCTGAGGCGTCTCCTTGCGACCCTTCTCGCTGCGGTCTGGCGGGCTCACTGTGACAGGAGTGCTCGTGTTTGCTGTGCACCATGAGGAAAGTGCCAGCAGAGGTTTGGAATCCTGGTTTTTCTGACTGCTTTCTGTCAGCACAGGCTCTTTCAAGTCAAGTTTACCAGAGGAGGCCCCGGAAGAATCACCTTCTTCAAGTTCCAGGAGTTTGATAGATGGGCACTGCTTATGTTCTGTGCTATCTACTGGTTTTTGAGTACCTGGAGTTCTCCCGAGCTCTTTGATTGCCTCAGAAGGTCTGTCTTTTGGACCAAAACATTCCAAAGTTTTGTTTTCTGGCAACTTATGCTCCTTTGCAGTTGTTTCTGATTTTAGGAATGGCTTTTCTGAATTAGTTAGTTTTTCTGGAGAAGTTCTTGAGGGGAGCTCTGGTAGGGAGAGGTGCACACTGATTTGCAATGGCTCTGAAACAGGCTTTGCTTGTTGAGTATTTCCCTTCTGCAAATCTTCTGTACCTTTTGGATCTTCAGGTAGAAAGGCATCATCTTCAATACTATCCTTGCTTTCCAATTTAGACGGAAACTTATTATCCTCATTAAAAGAATCTGAGCCTTGGTCTCCACTTCCACGGGGCTTGTCCAGCCTTCTCCCATCCTGACTGTCTTCCGAACCATCATCTGTTTCATCTTCAGAAGAATCTACTTCCCTGATGGCCTCCTGCTTCTGCAGGGACTCCCTCCTCTCCACCCTGTCCTGCCGAATGGCACCCAGCTTCCGTGAGCCCGGCTTCTGCAGCATCCCTTTTTCCGCCAGCCCAAGTTTGCCGCCCGTCGTTTCGTTGGCAGATTCCTGTAGGCTCTGGAGGCTGGGATCCCGCTGTAACATCTCCTTCTTGAACTCAGAGTGAGAGATATCCAAGCTATGCTTCCGTGAGGAACCCAGCTTCTTCTCCGAGGAGGACAGAGAGGCAGCCAGTTTCTCGGCCGACTGCACTCTCTTCAGCAAAGGAGACCGAGGGGGCTCGGCACTTTTGGGGCGAGAAATTTGTCTCACCAGTGGTGGAGAGGAGTGTAGCTTTACTGGGAAAGACTGGATGATACTGGAGCTGCCAATTGAGTGTCCTGGCAAAGGAGATGGGGAGCGCTGTGGTGACGTGGACTGCGGGGTTGGTGATGGAGTGTGAGCCAGGGGGGACAGAGGGATGTTTCCTGCAGATTTACGCCTTGGAGATCTGTACTGCCTCTGGAGCTTGGGTGCTAGGCCGTGCAGAGAGCTGGGTCGGATGTGTCCAGAGCTGGCTGGAGAATTGGGAACACTGGAACTGGGAGAGCTGCTCTGGGAAGAATTGCCACCGACTTAAAAGAGGGGGGAAAAAAAAAAAAAGAACAAAGAAAAAAATTACCAAGAAGATTAATACATATTTGGCCATTAAAACAAGTTACTGAAAATAAGTCTAGACACAATGCCATGTTACTCCAAAGCACAGCAGTAATACTGAAGGCAACACTGCCAGGCTTCTGATGGAAATTCACATCATTAGCACCCAACACCAGAGCACAGTAAGAAACACTCAGTTATGAGAACACTTTTCTGGAAAAAAAACCCCTTTGATCAGACAAACCACGTGTTTCTTTCCTATTCTCCGGATGCAAATCTCTTTATTCCAGCAGCTGATTCAATTTTCAAATATGACTTTGCCACACTGTTTTGATTTCTTTTCTCTGAACACAGAAAATGTGTCAAAATGCTATGAAAAGATTGCAACTTACAACACACATTTTCATCAAAGTGGAAGGATGCTGTAGTACAGCAAGTGCATTCTTAAAAGGATGTATGGATTTTCATTTTTAAATGAATCAATGAACAAGAACATATCCATCCTTAAGGTAATCAACATCATCACTGTCACTTGCTTCACAAAGAGACCTACTACCTGCTGCTGTGTATTTTATTTCCAAAATTAATCAGTCAGCAGAAGTCTCCTCCAATACTTTCTCTCCTTGTTTGACTAGATTTTTTTGCTAGTTTTGTTTTGTTTCATGTCTGCTTTTTTTACCTGAGTGTACAGACTCTGGGGTGGATCTGTAGCTCTGGGTTGGTGAGCGAGGAGACAGGTTGTGAGTTGGAGAGCCAGGCACACTTTCTCCAGATGACAGAGATCGGTTCAGGGACGATAAACTCCGGCTGGTGTGGAGCAGTGATGCTTGCTTAGTGATCTTCCTCAACAAAGAACTCTTCTTCTTACTGGGGAAGAGCATTCAAAACGTGTTTATAAGCCCAAATGATTGATTTACCTTTACTAGCATATTTCAGTCAATTTTGTTTCTCAGTGAAAGAGAAAAAAAAAAGGAAGAACTAGAAGACATACCTGCTGATATACATTATCTGCAGATGGATTTGACAAGATCTCTCTAAAGATCTCTCACATATCTTGGTTATCCTTTAATTTTAACAGAGAAACATCAAAACAAACCTTTCCTGACCATCCTTTGTTTTGCTCTTCTTGTTCCTACGAGCCATCTTGGATTTGTAGCTGGCTTTTCGAGCTGGACCAACTTTGATGGATGTGTTCTCAAATGGTGTGGTGGAGATGGACACTTTATTTCCGCTCTGTCAGACACAAGACAAAGAGACGTTGCTTAAAACATGGTTATTTGAAGCAGATCTGCAGGCAAAGCAGGTAGGCTGCTAGTTTATTGCTGCCTGCCATTTTGTAATCCTTTGTCAAACTCCATTTTTCCCCTCAGCATTTCCACCTATCATTTATTAAGGAATTGCCGAGAGAGAGCCCTCGTTAGTCAGGCTTTCACAAATGATTAGCTCAGACCCCAGCTGGTAGGTAAAGCTTCCCAGAGCAGGCAGAAAACAGCATCTGACCTCTCCCATTGAGATCCCAAATGACTCAATTTAATACTTGTAATACTTGGAAACTTGAACAAAGTGATATTCTGTCACCAATCCTATTCCCAGTGCTCTGACTGATGGCAGATGTGAGCATATCAGGCATCTATCATGATGAATCTGCAACACAGAGCATGGCTTGTCTCACTCACGTTAAAAAAAATAATAATCCTGACTGGTCCTCTATTTGCAATCCCAAAGACTTCTGTCTCTTGGAACAGTCCAGAACTCTGGTTTTTGGCTTTTATTTTCTGTAAACAGATTCTGCACAGAGAGGTATCAAACACAAGTCATTTAACTGGATAATTTCAACACTAACCAGTACAAAGCTGCTCTGAAACACCACCAGGTGCTGTGTGCGCACTTGTATTTCAGGCAATGCCAATTACACACATTTTAAACGAGCAGCTCACATTTTCCAAAATGTAACAGTGCTGTGCCTACCTTCAGAATCAGCTCCACCACTTCGGTGTGCACCAGCCCATGGACTGGCTCCCCGTTGACGTGGGTGATCAGATCCCCTTCCCGCAGACCGGCTTCGTTTGCTGGACCCCCTTCCTCCACGTGCTGCCAACAACAAGGGGTGACTGGTTTGAGAAGGGGAATGTGCAAGACCACTGGCCCAGATGGGACTCAAAGCCCATCCGTGCTGCTTCCTGCCTCAGCTGCTTCAGAGAAGGGTGAAAGAAATCACCCCTGGCACAGCCAAGCACAAAACCCTGTGCCTCCTCCACTCCTCCCCAGCATCTCGCCAGTCTTATCCCAATCCAAGGCAGCCAGGATGGTTAAGCTGATCGAGAGACCAGCTCTTCCCTAAGCAAAAGGCTTAACACACTTCCAAAAATTTTACAGCACTCAGGAATGCTACCAGATGCTCCTGATTTCCAGACAAACATTCAAGTCTGTTTCAATTTCTTTGCCATCCCAAATCCAGCATCTTTCCACGCGCATGCTGGAACCCAAGGTGGCCAACAGACTTTTAAGGAGGACTCTGCCACGTGTTTAAGGTGCCTATATTGCATCTAATCTCTCATTCTTTTTCCACTTTCCATCCTTTATTAACCTATCCAACACCAGACTTTTCTCCTGTGAACACACTGGTCAGGAATGTAAGCTTCCTTCACCATGAGGAGACAGATGTGCAGGGGAATGCACATCTCTTCCCTCTAGCCAGGAAAGATTGCTTGGTAAGCTCTTTCCAAGATTATCTTGGTAAGTTCAGCATTGTTCAAGAAAAGCAAGTGGGGGGAAGGCAAAAATTCAGTTTCAGATTATTTCTCACAGAATGAGTGTTAAATAAGGACCAAAGCGTGTGAAGTCCGGATTATCTAAAGAAAACAGAAGTGCAAGGGAAAGAAGCAATCACCTTTACCCTGACTGCATTCTCTTTGTCTACACAATCCTAATAACACTGCTTCAGGGAATGGATCATTCCTAGAAGTCATCTACACTAACACAAAAAGAACACAGAGATCAAGTACCAGCAGTGGTGGGAAGGAAGTGATACAGTCATGGAAACCAGACCTTTTAGCACAGCTCACAACAACTAAGCCAAGAGCTAAATCCCATGGCAATCAGCACAGCAGCAGTGATGCTTTAAGGCTTGTAATCAATTTCAAGCGACTTCTTGGAAAACCCCAGCAGACTGAACTGATCAGAAGCAGGTTATAATCACTAACACAAGTCTGAATAAATTAGCTATAATGGGCCCTCATGCAACAACCCCAATAAAGAGAAAGAGGATATGTACACAGAAACATGCTTTAAAAGATGTGCTGCAGGTGAAGGAAGGTGGATGCACGTAATCAGGGAAAAAAGAAGGAAAGAAAGGTTGCCGTGGTTCTGTGATGGGCTTGAAAACTACCGGAAAACCCGAGTGCTGTTATTTATTTATTTATAAAGGGTCCCCCCCACCCCAAAAGGATAACCTTGGGCGTGATTCAGGAGAGAGAAAACAAGGTGGCAAAACACAATTCTTGAAGCTAAACCCCACAGCCCTGGCTAGGCGCATTTGTGGCCCCGAGGGGCCTCTTTCCAGAAAAGCAGAGACCTACCCAGACCATGTGATGCACAGTGTAGATATCACTGTCACCCATATAGACGCGAATGGCGCGCAGAGTGAAACCGTATTTCTTCCCGGCCCGATGGATGATGATTGGTGGTTTCAGGTTTGCGATAGCAGGAGAAAAGTCGCGGCTGGGTGAGGAGTCCCTCGAAGATGGGTTGGAGGAAAGAGAATGAGGTGACATTGGACTGGCCAATGGAGAACACGTGTGGTGATCTACAGTGATGACACAAAGGTGGGCAAAAATTAGGAAAACAGGCCTCCAAAAGAGAAAATTCTTGTTAGAGAACAGCTACGAAACTGTGTCTTCCAGTGCTCTTAAAGCTGGTGGCCTTCACCAGAGCTGGGTCTGTCTGCAGCTTCAACTAATTCCTGCTTTGTAATACAAATAGCAGAGTTTCCAAAAAGGCACATTTGGAGGTGTACATTTAGTGCACTGCTCATACAGAATTATGGTTGGATCACAGTGTTTTCTACTTCTCTTTCCAGGGTTTACAACCCATCACGAGCATTTGCTCTAGGCACAATCCTGCAACACCTGTTTCCAGGTCATCATGTATTATCCTCGTCCAAAAGATCAGATACCTCTAGATCTTGGTGCAAGTTACACATTAGTGCTGAGATAAATCCAAATCAGTTAGTATTAACACAAAAGGAATGAGTAGCTGATCAGCCAGCAATTACATCTAGGCAGTTTTAGTACTGTTTTAAATTCACAGTGGCAAAAATATTTAACCCTAAAATATTAGCTACTGCAGGGACTTTGTTACTGAAAAGCAATATCACGAGTGTACTTTTGAGTCAGTTTCCCAAGTGAACAGCCATGGGCTGGGCTGTCAGATAAAGTACCTGACTCAGCTTACTGGTGCAACAACATCCACTTTTTAAAGTACAAAGTAAATACAGAACTCTCATTTTAAAGTGAAGCTGGTCAACATCAGTAAAATAAATCCAAAGAGCAGGAATACTAAATGGAGCTGTAGAAGGTAATCTATAATCCATTAAGAAACACCTGCTGAATCTCCCAGCACATATTTACCTGGCAGATGAGAGCAGCTCTGGAGAAACCTTTGCTGGGTGATTAAATACACATTTTAAAGGTTTTCATGAGGGAGTTCATAGTTCAAAAAGCAACCAAGGCCCCGAGCACGAGAAATGAGATGTGCATCACCACGAGGCTGCTAAGAGCAGGTGCATTCCTGCCTCCAGCTCACTGCTGGGAGGAACACGTGGGCACTGCTCATGGCCCAGCTGCATTCCCTGCTCCCATCTAGGCAGGAACACACACAGACCTGGAAATACAGCATGGTCTTATCCTCTGGAAAGGGACAAAATTCCTGTGGGGAGAAACTCCTTCTGCTGAACCAGTCTGTCACAGCTCAGTATGGCTGAGCTGCACTCTAGGAGTTATCACCTGGCACTAGGAATTGTAAAGATCTGTTTTTGCTTGTGGACAGAGCTGGGCCAACAAGGTGAGTAGTTCAGTATTGACTTAGTGAGTTACATTGCTGAGTTCTTGAGCACTCAATCTCAACCAAGTTATATGGAGTTTCTGAAACTTCCCAGAGCATAAGTGCACCAGACACATTTCAATCCCAAACAGCACTGTAGTTAGCATGTGACCCCAAAAAACAGCACCTTGAGGGTTAAAATCATTCTGTGTCTCTATCCTTGCTGCACCATTGTCTAGAGACCAGCTAGGAGTCAATTTAAACAAAACCAGGGGAAGAACAGGCCCAGCTGCCATTTGCAGAAGCTGCAGTCAGACCACACACGCAACGCTCCTGTCTGTGGCACAGCAGTGCTCATCAACCTGCGAGCAGGAAATATTAAACCCGTTGTAAAAGTTAGCTCTCTCCCCTCCTGCCAGCCAAGGCATTATTCCAGGAGAGCGAAGGGGGAGGATCTGCCTGCAGACCTTTTGTTTAGCGCTTGCAGATTCTGACAATGCCTCACTCAAGGCATTTCTTACCTGAGGGAATCAGGAGAGACAAGGCAGTAGCGGATGCTGATTTAATCACTTTATTGACAGGTCTCGAGGTACGTTTCTCCCCTGATTCCCCAGAGAGCAACCTGTGTCGTGCCCGCCGCACTGCCAAATCGCTGATGGCTTTTGGAGTGGTAAAGTCTGGGCCTTCATTGCTATTACTGCGAGCTCGTGGATCAGAGAAATCTGCAGTGCTCCCAGCTACAGTTTAAATTAAAACAGATTAGAACCACAGGGAATTCCTAACAGTCTATTCCCCTACAGGCAAAATACATTAAATCAAAGTCATGTTTACATGAAGTCCAAGAGTAAATTTTCCTAAGAAGAAACCCTAGGGCTTGAATTTTTATTTACAGAAATGGTGTTATTCGGAACACAGAAAATTAGCAGCTTCTGTTCTGTGGAAAAAGCTCGCTAATGAAATCACATTGCTCAGTGGCAGTTCCATGAATCCTAAAGCTGTGGTGCACTTCTGCACACCATTTCAATGGGATCGTTCACAGACGAAAACAGCTTTATAGAAAGTGCTGCATTTTTACAATCAGCAAGAACTGTCAATCTTTAAGTTAAAACTGCCTGTAATAGAAGAACCAGGTTCTACTCAGGTTGCACATAAAAAATCCACTTTAAGAGAATACTAAGGTACTCAAGTCAGGGAGAGTAAAAATATGGATTGCAAAGACAACCTTAATTTGCCCCCTTCTGTGCACCATTGCAAATTAGTCTTGAATTACTTAACCTGCTATAATTATATATAAAATGCAAAGTAATCTTGAAGATCACACCGGGCATGTAACAACAGTGGATGCTGGGGGTTGGGGGTCCTGTACTCAAGGCCAGTGCCTCAGTCCCCCATGTGATACCTTAAAGGGGCACTGTGAAAATACAGTAATTAGAATTTACAAGGTGCTTAGAAATGAAACTGGTGAGCATCACAGCAACTCCACAAGGGAAATTAATCATTCTGTCTTCAAAAGCAAATTTTAAGCAGCATGCAATAAATAAAGCCTAAGGGCCACATTTTGAACAATGAGGACAGAACAAAACATTGATCATCGTTATTTAAGTGGGCAGCACTGCTCTGCATACTAAGTGAAGCAGGAAGTATCATGAAAATAAAAATTCAAAGCACCATTTCCATAGTCCTCAGGACCAGATGCTTGTTCAACATTTAAGAGCCACAGAGTTTCAAACCACGCTCCCAGACAATGAGGAACCCAGATTTGGAGGCTGCATGGGAAATGGTGCCATATAAATTAGAGGAGCACTCTGAGACAGTGATGGGAATTAAACTCCTTTCAAGCCTCTGACTTGGGGACACTGAAGCACTGGTATCCCTGGATTCCATGCACTAGATCAAAGACCGCTCTAATGTATTGAGCTCAGGGGAGCAGGCTGCCCAGGAGAACTTCATTTTTGCCAATCTCACATTGCAGATACTCAAATTAGCAATGGAAGGCCATTTTTAATAGCATGTTCCTAGGCTCTTAGCATGAAATTGAGAATCCAAGGTTTCACTTATGGCACCTATGCCAAGCAAGCATGAGGCAGCTTCCTTCCTTCACTCTTGCACCTCTTCTTTACATGATGGCAGCACCAAGCCTCTTCAGGAAGCAAGGGCAATAAAGGGGAATGGAACAATTTTGAAGGAACTTCACAGACTGAATTGCAAAAGTGTAATAATAAGATGTTGGAATCTTCAGCTTTACTCTGGAGGTAAATTTCTTCTAGGGCATTTCCACCTTCTGCTATCAGTCCCCCATCACATGTGCCCAGTGCCCTCCACCTTGTCCATTCTTGCTGCCGTTCTGACTACTTCCTCAGTACCCCTTTCCTCTCCATTCTCAAGGCATCACAATTGCTTTGCCTGCTTCCTCCCAGTTTCTCCCAGCAACTTGTTCCTTATTTTCTTATCCAGTTAGTCCTCGTTATTCAACCCTACAATCCAGTCCTTCCCCTAATTCTGCCTTCTTTCTCAAATTTTCTTTTGCCAACCTTCATTTCAATTTCCCCTCTTTCTTCCATTGTTCCAAACTTCCTTTTTGTTCCCCTCCTTACTACTTCCCAGCAGTTCCCACTTCTGGCCTCCTCTGTTCTCAGGAACAAGCAGCTTCACCCCCTTGTCTTCCCAATGTCCTGAAAGGGGCAGGAGCTGGGAACACTCCAGCACCCAGAGCTCAGTCCTGCACTGCAACAGCCCAGGGCTGGAGAAAAACCCCAGGACAGTCAAAGTTGCTGAGAAATCAAACACTGACTTCTAAGAGCCACTCTACTAAGTTTAGGCTGCACTTTTCTAAGACTGCAAAAAGATGAATTTCAGCATATTTGGCTGTTAAAATAAGTACCATGTCCCTGACAAAAGCCCCATGTTCCCCAGCAGAATTCAAATTCCTCCTATTGGGATGAGCAAACTATTGGGATGAGCAAAACCACAGGAAGCAGGGATCTGTTGGTATGGCTGACACCTATGTTCTCCAGCTCCAACTCAGCAGAGATCTCTTCTGATTAATGCTTAAATTAATGCTGTCTCAGGTAGGGTTGTAAGTAGGCATAGATCATATGAATCTCAAGCATGAGAAGACCTAAATCAATTTGAAGTGACAGGACTGAAATCTAAGATGCAGTTTTTGAGGAGATGAAACCACTGGCGTTATTCCAAAGGCAAGTACATGCACAACAAAACTACACTAAAATATCTGCATAGCATGAGGCAGTGCCACCCCCTGACACCCCAGAGCCAGTTTGACAGAGTTAATCTCTGCAAGGTAACACGGCCTCCTTGGGGACCGGGACACCCCACACCACACACGTACCTGTCAGCGCCGGGGCGCTGCCGGTGGCCGCGGAGGGGGTGGTGGCTCCAGCGTCCCCTTCCAGCTGCAGCTCGTGCTCCACAGGCTGCTCTGGAATGGGCACGGGCAGCCCCTCCCGCGCCTGCACCGTGGACAGGAGCATCCCCTCGGACTGGGGCCGTTTGAGGGCGGCCCCCTCGTCCTCGGCGGAGATGGCGAAGCGCGGCATGTCCAGCAGCCCCGAGCAGCGGCGCCGCACCGTCAGCGGTGGGCTGGAGTCACTCTCCGTGTGCGAGGACTCGGACATGGACAGGCGCTTGCGCAGGCTGAGGGCAGAACCAGGACAGGGCCCCGGGTCAGTCAGGGGGACACGAATGTGCAAGGGTGAAAACAGGGCACGGACCCAACCCACACCAGCCTGAAGCCAATTGAGGGTGAAGTTTCGCAGCCAAGCTGCAACACTGGGAGTTAAAACTACAAAGGCTCGGGGCATCGCCTGTGTTTAGATTTCCAATTGTTAAGCTTCTAGGAAAGGAAGGGATAAACCGGACCAAAAATACAGGACAATAAACATGATATTAAATACTATTTTAAAAAAATCACGATTGCAGAATGCAAATCATCCTCCATGTTCCTTTTGGTATTCGTTGAATTTTTCTTTCCAAGTTGCTCTAAATTAGCAGCCGGCAAGGCCTAATGCAAAATGAAGTGCACCTCAGTGATGAGTGCAATCTGTAAAACATTTTTAAGGGAGTCAGACAGACTAGATCAGAGCCACATTTTATGCTCTTTCTAATGCCAAAGATTAGTGTGAAGGTTTTATAGGGGTTGCAAAAAATGAGAGACACCCCTTTTATAAGGTAAGTTTTCAGTAATGCCAGAAACATGGCAGCTATCCAAATTCTGGGTATTCATATATTTTACTGACATTTTTTTATTAGAGCACAAGATTTTTTGGGCATATTCTGACCTTTTGGAACTTTGAACTTTCCTAACAATTTCTCTACTTTGTAACAAAAGGTCAAAGTCTGGCAACACCAGAATTTGCATTAATTTAAGAAAAAACCTGATGTGGGTACATCTCTGATGTAACACAAGAAATCTGCCCTTAAGGTTGGAATACTTTTAAATTCATTAAAGTATTTGCTACAAATTTAGAAGATGTTAGTACTCTAGATACATTTAAGGACTGTATAGCTTCTATACATTCACTTTTAGCTATTCAATCCAGGCTTCTGCTGTGGAAATACAAGACACGAAGGTCTCCTCACCTAACGCTGGTCATAGAAAGTTTTGTCTGGTCTTTCTTAGCTGCTGTGGGAAAACAGAAGAGTCAGTTGCACAGGACTCACATTTCAGGAGACCCAATGACCCAGCTGCGGTCCCGGCTCTTCAAGCCCCCCAGGCTGTCGAGCCGATCATCCTTCTCCTCACTCAGGCTCCGCTTGGTTGGTGGTGGAGTCTTCCTCTCCTCGTGGATGGAAAGTCTCTCCATGCTGCTGTACACCTGTGTGCAGCAAAGGACCCTTCTGTGCAGGGAAAACCAATCTCCTCTTGAGATTTCCCCCTGAAAGCGCGAACTTGGAGATGTTCTATGACCAAATTACACAGTGCAGGTGTTACACGCTCAAGGTGGGCCAGGGAGGAAAGGAAAAAGGCCCAGCTTCAGAAACACTAAAATGCTTTTCTACAACAACGCCTCTCCTTTGAAAACACAACAGAAATACTGACAAACTTTGTGAAATTAGTTTGATTTTTGGTTTTAGTGATTCTCAAATCTAAGAGGAGCTACTGCTAAAGACAGCTGCACAGCTCTTGAGGGCTGGCATCTGGATCTTGAAATCTTACTACACAAATTCAAATCAGTGATAGGCATCATGCTCATGACCCCATTTCATTATCATCAGTCTATCAGCATTGCCCCAAGCTTATTTCAGAACAAAAAAGTCCTGCCCTCCTCAAGGAATCTACTATAATGCTGACAGCTTAATGAAAGTGCCTTTCTTGGTTTTACAGCCGTCTTTAAATAATTAAATGATTAAGCAAAAAAATCCATCCTTTTAAAACTACATTTGACTGTGGACCTAATTTACATAAGAAGAGATTAATGAAAATAATGTTATTAAAAATTCAGAGCATCAACAAGATAACTATTAATAAATCATATGGCTGAATTGTCAGACAAGAATTTCAAAATATAATGAGCCTTTTATGCCTCCCACATTACAAATGCTGTATAATTTTCCAGGTCTTAAAATAAATTCATTAAAAGTGAACTTTTTCTCTTTGTGGCAAAAACATTGAACCCCAAAGAAAAGCTTCAGTCTAACAAATGAGTAATCCTCATGGTGAGAAAAGGCAGAGAAAAGAAACTCTTACGTACTCATGAGAACTTTTTCAAAACACCAACTAATCCTCAGGCCCAATTTTAAACATACTTTTAGTGATGCAAATCAGGAGCAACTCCATAAAATTAAGGGTAACTGTTACTTAAACCACTGTAGCCTGGTTGAGGACAAAGAACAAACTGGTCCTTAAAACCGACTTCAGCAGTGGAAAACTGGAGGAAGTGTGAAAAACCAAAATATCTTCCAGAACTCATAAGTAAAATTCCTACTCCCATCTCACTATGAGGGAAATACAATTCATAAAGTGGCTGCCTCAAAACAGCACTTCTTCTCCCTTCTGTCCCCCCAAACATATTGTATTTTATCAGAAAGACCAGTATAGTCCTTTCCTTCTAGTTATGTATTTGAAAACACTATATGTTTTATGTTTTGTAGAACTCAGGGCATTCTTGCTGCTTTCCTCTGGACTCCCTTTTATTGGTTCATGTTGATTTTCAAGAACGTTGCCTAGTACAGACCAGAATACCCCAGCAATGGCATTCCTACTGGTAAGCCCAGTGTGGAGAACTACTGCTCCAATAATTTGGCACATCTAACTCATGAAGGACTATGTCCCAAGACCCTTCTCTCTGAAAATGTCACCTTGCCTTTTGCTCCTCAGGCTGTATTTGAGACAATGAGTGATGTAAATTTCACTGGTGTTCTTACCTCTTTGATTTTAGACCCTTAGTCCAAATGTCAGAATTCATTTTCATCCCCAAACCATCTTGTCACCTATGGAAGGTCCTTTCAGAATAACACTGCTCAAAGCAAGTAAGTTTTGGATACTCCTTATGCCAGCATCCAGGTCATTGGTAAAAAAAACAAACTGTATCAGATGCAGGAAAGACCTACACAATGCCCTGTATATTGGTGAAACCTTAAGAAATAAAAAATGTTATTAAAATGTTATTCTCCAATTATTCTGGTGCTCACCTTCTAACAGGCCACAAACTACCACAGGAGAAACAACTCATGCAGTTTTTTCTTTCCTCAGTGAATACTACACACCACGAGAACCCACAGAGCATCCACATGATTAAAATCTGCCCCATACAAAGCAAAGAAACCATGTTCCTCTCTAGATTGTTTTCTTCCAACAAGTTAGCATGTCCCTACCTTGCTGAACCTGGGTGAGCAAGAGGAAAACTGCCGAATTTCCACGTGGTCATCATCATTAGTGTCCTCCTCTTCTTCTGAATCCAGGTGCTGGTACCTCTCTGAACGGGCTGGGAACAAGACATGGCACTTGCATCAGTGTGGGGAGTGCTGGTAACTCACACCACAAGCATTGCTACTGGTCTGCTTAAAGAACTTTGAATGTTTATACACCATGCAGGGTATTTCCCTTAATACTGAAACACACCCAGCCAGTTTTTGCTCATCCCGTGCAATTGCCAGTGAAGAATATCTCCTTGGCACTGAATTTATCTTATCCTGTCAGCTGTATTCCACTCTGGAAGCAGCTGATACTCAAAAGGTGTCTAATCCTGCAGACCCCTCATGGTAGGGATATTTCTTCCCTACAGCAAACAATCATGTGGAAGGAAACATGGAAACAATTCACAGTCCAACTTTCCAATAAACAGCTTTTTCATTGTACAAAGTCTGTCCTGAATACATACATATATGCCTATTTAAAAAAAATAAAAATATTTACCCCAAAAGAAAATCTCCTCTTTTCCCTCCTAGGAAAAGGATTAGATTTCGTGAAAGAAAATGGGCAAGCACTCAATATGCAAAGCTATATTTAATGCAAAAACGTCTTCGTGCTTTGAGATTTGCAGCACTGGATTTCTAAGCCAGACACACTGGATTTTGTGGGGTGGGCACTAATAAGTTTGGCTACAGAAAGCTGATAACTACACTGAGCCAAATTTGCTGCACCACATCAGCCAGAAAGCTACATTTATAAATTCTAACATTTTCTGCATTTGGATTTGTAACAGCAACACCATCTCCTATCAGTGTCTATGTGAGGTATTTCCTGATGTGAGAATTCCAGCCTTTATAAAAGACTCACATCAAGGTCACCCTGATACTGAGTGTGCCTGAGCACATGGGAAGTTTCCCATCACTCTGGACTTGACAGCCCCAGTGGTTTTGCTTTTATCCACCAGGATCTGCTCATGGCTGCTGCACTGGGCCTCTGCCAGTCGCTGACCCAACTCAGTGACCAAAGTTTCCACATCCTGTAGGTCCAGTCAGTGGTGAGAACATCCCACCATATCAGTTTCTCCACGTATGTTGTACCAGTGCAACCTCAACACGTGTAGAAACCCCACCTCTGCACAGCTTGACTCCAACTGCTCTCTGCAGCAACCACAGAGATTTCTCTCTCTCCAATCCATCTCTCTGTCCCAACCCTACATCTCCAAACAAGCCCCAGCCTAAAACCCCTTCCCCAAACTCTAAGAGTACTATCTAAATGGAATCACTGCTTGTGCAGTGTGGGGCTGGAGGCAGCTGCTCTCTCCCTCCTTTCACTCTCAGCAAAGCACAGGAGCAGAGCAAAAACGTGCTTCACGCAGATTCAACCAGTCCCATGGCTCCAAGATGGGAGAGATTCCATTGATGTAGAGCAGAAATTTCCATATCTCATGGAACTGAAACAGCCAGTATCCCATTCTGCAGCTGCAGAGGGGGAAAGACATCACCCTGACCAAGCCCTTTCCACCTGTTCAGCTCCCAAGTCAAATGAGAAAATTTAGGGAGCAGAGGCTCTGGGAACAGAGATCTCTCCATCCCTCCTGTGACGGTCCCCCCTTCTCTCCCAAGAGCACTGACTCTGTCTGGTGCTTATCTTGAAATACCAGGAATCTTACATAGCACTGATACCATGCCAGTTCCCAGACATCTATACACACCAGACAGACACTTCATATCTCATTAGAGTTAGCAATACTAAAATAAAGTGATACACTTGCAGCATTAAAAATAATAATAATAAAAAAAATATTCAAATTACTTCAAATCTCTTAAGAATTTCCCCCACATACTTGTCTTCAAGGTCTAGGGTTTGTTTTGGGTTTTTTTAAAAACATTTTTTGGCTGAAAACAGTCACTAGGGAAAGATCATATTGCTCAAAAACTCAAGGAATTTGGATTTACCAAATGGTTTGGAAGAAGTTTAAGGCACTCAGCATGACAATGGCAGCACCTCTCACTGCAGGCCCATGGCTGGCAGGACCACAGGCACCAGTGAAAGGCCAATTGACTCCAGCAGCAACATTTTTTCATTTAAAATTAATTTGCCTTCAAAGAAACCTTACTTGGCATTCAACAGAAACTTTTAAAAGCAATTTCCATCAAGTGTTTTATTCAGTTTCTAAAATGACTTATCTCTAACAATTTCAAAAATGAAATACGCACAAGAAATATGATGCCATTTAGGCCAAATCTCGAGTCTTACTGTCAAAATAGCTTGTGTCATCCTCAGATTCCAACTGTGGGATGAATTCAGCTTTCTGCCGGAGTAATCCATTCCAGTCCAAATCTTTAAAGAACCGATGCTGCTTCACTTCAAAGGCACTACCTGAAATAAGCACCTTTTATTGCAGAGTATTTCCTTCAGCATTTGCATAACATGAAAAACAAACCCTAAAAATATCAAGAGCCTAAGGAATGTACTCGAGTACTTTTAAGTCACACATTTTCCAGGAATTTTGAGAAACAACTTATCCTTTTACCAAAGTGGTCATGCAGAATAAAACCTGAACGAGATTTCCTCCTTCCCACCTCCTCTTCCTGTTTAGCAACAACACAGATGCTGGAAGACAGCATCGTCTGTTGCATTCCACAGTGAGTTGCAAGATTAAGAATTAACACTTTAATTTAAATTTTTCAAATTCTAAACACCATCTTGTTCATAACTGAATAAAGAGAGCAAACTGAGAGGCACTTAGAATGTGAGTGACAACTCACAACTCCACTGTTGTGAATAAACTCATTCATGTGCCTAGAACAAGACAGGGCTCACCTATCCTCCTGAATTAGTATCCATTGTAATCAAGCTCAGAAGCTTGGGTACCCAGAAGGAAAAAGTAAAGACTATCTGTCTACCAGTTTATGCATTTTTTTCAAATGAAATTAATATTCATAGCAGATGCTACTGTCTTTTTAGAAAAGAAAAGAGCAGAGGAAAAGAGATAAAAGGTTTGCTGAGTGCCAGTGGCACTACGATGTGCCAAGTGAAACAGCAGTCTCAGCACTACAGGTATATAAGAAATAAAAAAAAAAAAAAATCAGTCCATCAACTCATTTCATAAGGCTAGAAACTCTACATCTTTTCTATGACAGCAACATCTTTCAAGTACATGGATTTTAAGTAGAGAAGAACATGTGAAAACCATCTGATATCATTATTAATTCATGATCTATTCATCACCCCTGTGTGCACATGTGCTAAGTCTGCTGGATACATGCGCCTTTTGGAACTGTTATATATTCAAGCTTTCTTTTATCTTTAAAGTGTAGTTTTGAAATGAAAATCCCAAATTAAATTAAACTAATCAAATCAATGAAAGATGAGCTGTCATGTGAAGCCACAGTGTTGCACATATTACTTTAAAACAAGAGTGTAACTAGAGATTATTTACAATTATTTACTATGAGGAAATGAGAAGTGTTGGCTTGTAAAACTTCAAATCTGACATTACAACACAGAAAGACTGACATACATATCTGACTTTGCCAAAAGGATTATCAGACTTTGCTGTATGTTTGGAGAATTCTGCACTACAGGCCTCTAGGAATGGGAAAGTTTTCATTTATTTTATTACCCAGGAATTCACATCCATGGCAGGGTTTAAGCCCCTACTCAAAGAGAACTTCAAAGAAATCTGATTATACACTGTTCAAATGGAGACACAACCCTCAAGCCTATAATGGAACAGCACAAATCAGGGAAATTATGTTGCCAAGCTGACAGTGTCCCTTTGCTGTTTCCCAGACAGTAATATCTGCCTGGCTCATGGACATTTGACACTAATACCCAGAGCTCCACCACAATGAATCCAGTATAAACTGCTCCCCAGCTCTATCTGAGCATTCCTCAACACAAACAGGTGTGCCTCACTGGCTAAGCAGCTTCATCCCCTGCTTCTGGACACTGTTTTCCTGGGCACTAGGTTCTTACCTGTTCCCATTCTTTCCAGAGGATTTTGGCGGAGAAGCTTAGAAATGAGGTCCTGGGCATCTGGTGGCAGTGCATCATCTCCTTCTGGCCAGGCAATTTCATCTGGGGACAAAAAGAGAATTGACATTTTCTACCAGCTTCCCAACTAATTTGAATAACCATTCACACTCCTATACCTCAAAGTGCAGCGTTGAGAACTGCCCCAGAAGCATAAATACCTTGAATTCAGCAGCTTAATATAATTCAAGCATTGACATTTTTCAAAATGCATAAAATACAGCATCAGCTAAAGGTGCTGTCAATCCAAGCAGTGCTTGTGAAGACAAAAAAAAAAAGGCTTTAAGGACTCTATTAATAAAGTATGAAATGGGACTTCCATGACAATCCATAAACAAAGACAGTGACAATACTGTGGCTGTATCTCCTGCCTGCACATTCCACAGTCGTTATACTTGGAACAGAGAGAACAATTCACAGGTAACAATTTCATGCATCATATTTAGTGCTTTGCTGAAATTTGCTTTTTACAAAGGACATTTGCCAAGTGTGTTAAAAATTTACTGCTTCAGAAAGCATTCCCAATAGGAAATTATTTCACTGCCATAATCACTGAGTGAACACAAAGCAATTGTCTGTCCAACTCCAAGCATGAGACAAGTTTAAAAGGCCACAAGATGTGAAGGTACTGAGTACAACAGCTTCAATGTATTGTGCTCAGAATTTCCTTTCATTTCACTTATACAAAGTTACTAATTGACTAGCATTTGGACCTACAAAAACAATAACCAAAATCAGCCTGAATAAGACCAGTTGTGGCTACTCCTTTCACATTCTCCATCATTTAAGTTAAAAGACAAAAGAGAAAAATCCCCAAATATTTCTCCCCAATCCCACAAGGATTTGTATGACTCCCACACCATGACAGAATTATTTAGGAAGATGTTAAGCAACACAACAAGTTTCCATAGCTGAAATCAGATGGAAGCTGCTTTGACACAGAAATTAAGAAATACTAAAATTAAACCCCATTATTTTATACCTAGTCCTTCCTGACTAAACCGTGGATCCTCAACATTTTCAAAGCACATTCTGAAACCCCTTCAGAGCCTGAGCAGAGACTTACCACTGATCACTTGTCCAAACAGCTCTTCAGGTGTGTCCCCAAAGAAAGGAACGCAGCCAACCAAGAACTCATAGAGGATAACTCCCATGGCCCACCAATCCACAGGCTTCCCATAGCCCTGGCGCAGGATCACTTCTGGTGCAATGTACTCTGGAGTCCCACAGACCTCAAGAGAAACATGCAAGAAAGCAATAAATTTACAAATTGCCAAATTCATGTCAAAGCTTATTTTGTCTTCTTTTTTTTCTTCTTTATTTTCTTTCCCCCCTCAGAGCTTTACAAGGAGGTTAGTAATGTTTTACCACTAACCACTTCATGCTGTGAACTACTTCCATGGAGCAAGAGCCTACATTTGAACACATTACCTGCACAGAAATAATATCACGTGAAATTAAATGTTCCTAGTGTGGACCTGTCAGCTAAGTAGTTCTTTGGTGCATGCACAGGAAAGCATATGGGAAAAACGCATATTCTGTGTGTTTAGGTCTGACAGCTTGATGGATGTCTGCTGGCACAGCTACAGCTATCAGGAACTGAGTTTTGACAAACCTCTCACATCTCTGTGCTAACAGAATTTAGTTTCACAGATGCAGAATTAGCAGCACAGCATGATTACACACTTCAGCCTTAATCTTGGGAGGTACAGCTGGCATGGACAATGGCTAAGGAAATTACTTTGGAAGCTCTAAGTTCCCTGGGGCTTAGAAACAGCAATAACAACAATAAAATAGTTGTAAAAAATATAACACTGTAAAGCACAAGAATATCATCTAATGACCTAGGAGAGCTGTGCTAGAAAAAGCATCCTTACTCAGAAGCAAAGGAAGACAGCACCACAGGATGATTATGAATCAACACTTGGCACAACTAAAAATTCAGCTGAAAAATTTGCTGCAATCCTAGGTATTTTCAGAAGAGAGAAGCATTTTTTAATCCCACTATACAAGGCACTGGCGAGCCTGCATCCAGAACAGTTGTTTCAACTACACCCAGAAAATACCAACTCAAACAGAAGAAGTTACATGGAAGAGCTATTCATTCATCAAAGGAAAATCTATCTTGTTAGGTACAAGAACTTAGCTGGTTAAGCCTAGCAAAAGGAAGGCTAAGGAGAAAAATTACCCTTAGTAAATATCATGGGGATAAAAATCAATGTTTAAGCCGTTAGACAAAATTACAAGAAACATATAGAAACTTGCCATGAACTTTCTAAGCACCAGAAGGGGGAGATCGTGGAACAACCTTCCAGCAAAATCCCTGTTACATCCCTAAACCAACTTCTGTTTGCACCTGCACTGCTGCCTGGGCCACCCTTGCAGTATCCTAAACTAAGAGCTGAAGCGCTTGACTCCAAAACAAGAAGCTGAAATAACAAACAGTGTCAATTTATGTACAAACATGAGAATGGACTTGTAGTTTTTCCTCCCATTTTACAGTGCACAGCACAGCATCAAGGCAGAGAAGGAGTGCTACAAACTCTGATTCTATTCCAAGACAGAATCCTGCATCCCACATCAACAGACAAATTTTTTCAGCTTACCTGCTTATCCAGGAATTCCCTGGTATCCTTCTCAATGTGGCCTTCATAAAGATTAGTTGTAAGACTCATTAAACCAATTTTGGACAGTCCAAAGTCTGTTAGTTTAATATGACCCATTGAAGTTATCAGGAGACTAAAAGAAAGAGAAGTAAAATAATGCAACATAAATTTGTTTCCCAAAAGCAATTTAAAACAAAAAGAACACAAGATAACGCAAAGAATGATCTCAGTGTTACATCCCCATTAAACACCTGGAAAAAACCTCTTATGCAGCCAAATATCACAGAGCAGACAAGGCAACTAGGAGTGAGACTACCTTCTGCCAAAATATCATCAGTGGTAGCAACAGCTTTGGGATAATACCTGAAGAGATTCTTCCCACCCCTTCCCAGCGCCTATCTGCTTCTACAGATAGGAAGAGATTCCACAAAACCTCCTACATGTCAGATGCTGTTGAAGATCAATGCTGTCCCCAGCCCCCATGCCCTGTTACCTACAGAGAAAGCCCCTGAAGGACTGGCTCTCTTCCCCCTGAGGGGCCAAAAGACTTACTTATCAGGTTTTAGGTCACGGTGAACGATCCCATAATTGTGTAGGTACTCCAGTGCCAGAACAGTCTCAGCAAAATACATCCTTGCCATGTCAACGGGGAGGGCACCAATGTTCTTGAGAAGTGTAGCACAATCACCTCCTAGAAAGAAAACATTTGCACATATGGCATGGTGAAATGGCAAATATCACTGAGAAAGAACAGCTATGGGTGTGCAATACAAGATTAGACTTAGTTTTCTAAAGGCTGTCTCTCACAACCCTGTTAGAAGGAATTCTAATGATCTCCCTATACTCTGTCTTGAACTTAAAACAAATATTAAAATCCTAGGAAAATTGAGATCCATATATGTTGGGTAGGCTTGGACAGGAATTGTACATTTGCAGGAAGCCTTGAAGAAAATAAGTCTGTGGACTCCTGATTGACGCTTCCTTGGGAACACTGGCTACACATTTCAGTCGACCTTCATTTCTACTTGCAAAGAGGAATTAATATTAAAATTTCCTATTGTCAATACATCTGATTTCATTCCACTAATTTAACTGAAAGAGCACTGATACAATAACTATAATCTTATTTCTCAAACATTCAGTCAAGCAAGCCAGGCATAAGAAATTAATCCTATCCACCAGTGGATATTGCTTATAATAAGATATACTGATAAAGTAAAATCAAATTATATTTCAAAGAATAAGCAAACCAAACAATGAAAAAAGCCAACCCCAGCATAAAGTGGCACTTTATTTTTGAAAAGGCTGCTAAAGAACAAAGACTTAAGTTTCTTAAGTCTTTTTCTAAGTGGAACGTCAAGAAAATGTGCTATGGATCCAGCCACGCCGTCCCACAGGAGAGAGGGAGGGTTTCCTTTCCAACGAAGACTGGAAAGTTCATGCTGACTTCTGACCTCAGCAGCGAGGCTCAGCTCCACTGCAAACGTGTTGTATCAGTCACAGGGAGGGATTCACAGCCCACACCCATCCCGACTGCGGCCCCTTTGGAGGTGTGGATAGCGACAACCATACCTTCCACATACTCCATAACCATGCACAGGTGCCGCTTGGTCTCAAAGGAGCAGAACATGCTGACCACAAAGGGGTTCTCAGCAAACGTCAGGATGTCCCTCTCCACAAAGGCCTGCTGGATCTGGTTTCTCAGGATCAGGTTCTGTTTGTTGATCTTCTTCATGGCAAAACGCTGGCGGGTGGTCTTGTGCCGCACCAAATACACCGCTCTGCAAAACCACACACCAAGAGGAAAAGGTCGTTTTCAGTTCAAACCCGTTTGTTGTGGGGTTACGTTTCGAGTTCTTTCTGGTTTTGTTGGGGTTTTTTAAACAGTGATGTTAATGTTTTGAATGGATCCTGACAGACATATCCATGACTCCATAAAATCCCGTTTCAGTGGCAAGTTTCCCTAGAAAAGAAGGAACTCCATGATGCTTCCTTCCCAAAGCTACTCCGCCTTCTTGAATAAAGCAGCACTTTTGCTGATGTGACAAACAAGGCGCTATCTCAAACACAAATGTCACAAATTTCCATAAGCACCTCTACAGAGCAGCACGTATTTTTCAACACTACAGTGACCACTTTGCTTAAAAAATTGTCCAAAATCTGTGGAATCAGCACGAGTTCTTTCCAAGCTCCATAAAATTAATTTGCCACAGCATTGTCACCAGGGATTTCCTTCAGTAAAGTATCTCTTACACTTCTATCATTTGCAGATCATTAGATTCCTGCACATTAATAATACAGTTTGCAAATAAAATTTTCATCCAGTCTGCCTGCCTTATTGAATCAGTACTTGTTTCCTTTTCTCTGGAGTACATTACATTTAATGTGGTATTGTATCTCACCAGCCACTGACTATAAAACAAACCCAGGATAAAGACATGTGACTAACAGCAAAACTACCACTTCTCGCTCCCCTTTTTACAAAGTTACATGGGGCTTGTGCAGAAATATGACTGAAGAGATTTAAGGTCTTTTTGTCTCATAATATGATTCTTCAACATGCTCCATTGTGTCTTCGCTCACTAAAACCCATGCTTGCATTTTTTCTGCATATAATTTTTAAGAAGTGAGTTGTTGTTAACTAAGCACCCACTTCCACAAAACACTCAAGCACATGCTCAGGTTTTGTTGTTAAGACCTACTGAGTGTCACTGCTTTTCAGTAACAGCCTAATGACCTCACTGGTAAGGATTTATGAACTGCAAAGAGTCAGGAACTGCCCTTTAAAACTCTGCATAGGTTTTGTGTGTGGTTAAAACTGTAACCAACTGAATTCATACTTGATTCTTCAATGAATAATAAAATCTAATAGCCTTTCTCGTGTGTTACTCCTCACAGTAGATTTACCCCAGTGTAATTCTAGCACTTCTTTTAGCATTTCAAGGGCTCACAAACAGCCACATATGTTACATATATAATCTGAACAAATGAAAGAAATGGCATCTCCCAGAAGAATGCAGAAGCTACAAGTGTGGAACCTCTGTAAGACCCAAGTGAAATTACTTTATGCTTTGGACTCCACAAAACCCAGACATTTGCCAAACCTTGCTATAGCTCTTTGCTGGGTAGGACAATAATAGCATTTTCTTCTAATTCAAAGTCTAAAACTCTTACCCATAAGCACCATTACTGATCAGTTTAATAGTTTCAAACTCTTCTTCAGATGGAGTTTTCTTTGACTGGACAGAAGCCCCACGGCTCTGGGGAAAGACAACAAGAAAATGGTAATCAGGAGCAGGAATTACTTAATTCTATATGGGGTATTTTTGTTCTTTGCTTCTTTAAGCACCTATTAACTCAAACTAAATCAATTTCTGAATTTCTGGAGTCCTCAGCTTTAGAACAATTCTCTGTATCCTTAGGGTGTTTGCAGATTCCCTCCACAAATTATTAGCACAAAAAGTCAGGGGACTGTAAGATTCAAGCCTTTCCTTAATATTACATCTTTTAAAAAAACAATAAAATAAGGATCTTTGAAACTTAGCCAGTTACACAATTAAATTTTTCCAGTGGTTTTACTTAAGTCAACTCTTTTCAATACCCATCACATTCTACAAATGTAAATATAAAGAACTCCTCCAGATGACTTTCATTTGTAACTTCAGGAATTAAAAAAGAAATCCACAAAACTTGGTAATAATGCCTATTTGCATCTTTTAAGCATTTTACCTCTGCCATATAAAGATTTTCACATTTTTATGAGCATGTACTCTGGTTTTAATATGAGCTTTTAAATGTCAGCACTTTAAAAAAAAAAATTACAATTACTCTGCATTATAATTAATTCTTTACTGTAGACTACTTCTTTTGAGAGGAAAAAAGTGCTAGACAGAGTGAGTGTATTACTGTTTTACCTCGACTGAATCATCTGTCTCGGGAGTGTCTGGGCTGTCATAGCTATTCAACTGGGCCATTTCTGAAAAGAAACAGGAAAGATTACTCCTAATGATCTCAATCAAACACTATTCTCTTTGTTTATACAAGAAAAACAGGATTTTAAGAGGTGCCTGTAGATGATGGAGGATATTTTCTCCCTCTGTAAAAAGTCACCCCAATTACACAGTGATAACCTTTCACATCTTGTATGCTGCAGGCAGTATTTTTATATAAAGATGAATATAATTAATTGTTCTAATTTCAGCCTAGTTTCTATAATAAGTAAAAGCAATAAATGCATGTTTGGGGACAGTGCTGTCTAGTTTAATACGTAGTAGTAGTAATATTAAAACCTATGTCACACATACATGTTTGCAGGTAGCCTGGTGGCAGCTCTGTGCTCCAAGAAGAAAAAGCATCACATTTCAAACAGCTGCCCTCCACCTGAGGTGGCTGATTCTGCAAAACGCTGAGCAGCACCAAAGTGGGGGAAAACCACTTAGTTTTGGCTACTCAGCTGTCGCAAGAGATGCTGTAAACTTTGCAAGCCCAAATCCTACGTTAGCTGCAAGTCTCTGAACAGACACCACTGACATTTCTGGGTGCCCTCCTTACAGAAAGGAAATAAAGCACCTTGACATCTCCCCACATTTCTAAAGAAAATTTGACTTTAGTAAGGGGAATTAGCATTGGAAAGGTTCTCTCCCATGACAGGGATCAAAGGAAATTTCCCTTTAATGTCAGATTTCAACAAATGCTATTAAATTGCATTTAGCAATCTTTGGTAGAAATTTTCCCAAAGAGCTCTTCACTTGAAGTCAACCTGTCACTGTCATTCCAGTAAACACCAGAGAAGTTAAACTAGTCCTAGCCAGACTAGTAATTTATGTTAAAATTATGCTCTCCTGAGATAACAAGAAGTATGGTTCAATCACTGAAATACTCTACAGTAACCTCCAGTCTCAGTTACACTTTCTATTGTTGCTGAACAAGCTGTGCATGCTCGGAAAACTTTCATTTCAGCCAGCAAAGTGCCAGGCAGAAATATTAACTCACTAATTCTAAAGTTACAATCTTCTGGGCCAATGTATGTCTATATTAAGTTCACCATATGCAATTCTGGCACCTTGCAGAAAAGCTGTTTCTGTCCTTACATTGCTCTCTTTGGCTTGGCTGCTATACAAGATATAAAACTTTAGCTGTAAAACAGCTAAAAATTCATACTCATCTTGGTAATCTCATGGAAAATCACAAATCCCAGAGAGGACAACGAAGTGGGATGACAGGATACTTTCCAACCAGGCCACAAGCAGGCCAGGCAGATCAGAAATATAACAGGTAAATTTATTTTTACTGTCCAACAGCACAGAGAAAACAGTTAAATCATAAAGCCATTTTCTAACATTGTTTCAGCTATAATACAGGGAGACATTATTAACATCATAAGTAAAGAACTGTCACTATTGATGTGCCATCCTTACCCCAGCAACATTCCTTTGAGACATGCGGCTGGAAAGGAGAGTCTAGAATTTGACAGTAAATGGGAAAATAAGGAAAAATGGCCTAGAAATACAATAAAAAAATAAAAGCATCTATGCTATGTAGTGACCAGGAGATCTGACTATCCTTTCAACAGTTTGGAAAGTACATAACAAGAGTTCTCACCCTCCAGGGGATCCCTGGTGAGTCCCAGCTGGCTGATAATGTAACGAGGAATGTCGCATTTAATTCCTTGCCCTTCCTTGGCATGGCCTTCTGCAGCTTCCAACAAATGGTAGAACTCTTCAGGATCAAACTCCTACAGCAAAGCAGTGAGAGACACAGAGAGAGGTAAATGATGCAGCTTTACAATTATGAAAGGTTTCTCCCCACTACAGGGGAATCCTCAGAAACATCCAAAGGTAATTCTGGGCTCAGCAGTGATGCAGAATATTTCCAGTTACAAGCAAGGCAATGCTTCCCACTCTGCTCTGCAAAACCAAGAGAGAGTTACATCCCATGGGGTGTCTATGGGTTTAGGTCTGCAAATCAAAACAGAACAAGGACTGTGGGCACTTTCTACAAAACAAACCCAAACTTTCAAAAGGTCTTGTTAATGTAAGTGTCAAGCGTGGACACAGCTCCCAGTTTTGTCACATTGAGACATGCCAGGGCAAGGTCTGTGATGAGAACTGAGGCACCATCCTCTGCCACCTCCCTCTGACAGGTGAGTTAACCCAAGATAAGCCTTTCCTGCTGTCAGATGTTGCTTCTCATCAAGCCATACACCCACCCAATCCTGTCACTGTCCTAATCTCAGCAATTGCCAATAAAATTATTAATAAAACAACTTTCATTATAAGAAGTATTGCTGCCCTATTTCTTGTGCTCTACAGTACAGGATCACTTCAGCAACTCAGTCTTGGTGCATGTGATCTCTCAGGCCAGAAAAGGTTATAGAAGGTGTGATCTCTTGCACTGGACTAAGAGATAGAGTAGAAAACAAAAGACAAGCTTTGGGCAGCAGGAGCACTCTGCTTAGAAACAAGTTCACCAGTTAACTTTAGCTCTCCCCCTACAAACCTCATCATTCACCAGCAATGAGCAGCTTCACCAACACTCTTCAAAACTTTTCCAGTGAAATGGGAGGGTGAAAGGGGAAGAGTTTCAGCAAACAGCTGAGCATGCACAGATAACAGTGAGGGCATCAGTAAAGAACTGGTGTGTGGTCAGCAACATAAGAGAAAAAGAGCACAGAACTGCAAACAAGAAAAGGAAATTAGAGCTTCTAATGACATGAAGGGACTTGAACTGAGAACAGATGCACTTTTCCATGACTGCTCCAAGCAACGCTGCTCAGATAGATGCTGTCACCAAAGACAGCAACAGTGTGAGAAACAAAGTTCCTTCCCAACTCCTCTGGAAAAGAGAGGACTGTGTGTTCACAGCTGGAAAACCTGACACCAGGTTTCTCCAATTGCTGGGTCTACAGGAAGAGTTTGAGTCCCAGAGCCCAAACACCATTTATGTCATGGTAGGGAACTTCTTCCTCAGTGACAGCTCTTCCTTAGCACAGCGCTCTGGACATCAGGCACACCCCATACAGACATTTACAGCAGCTATTAACAACATGAGGAACATCCAGTGGCATCAAGTAGCGTGGAACGATGTTGACAGCTACATCTGACCCCTGAGCCATAAACTTTATACTAAAATATAATTTAGCTGCTAATGCAGCTGACAGTCCATTGGAGAACTACTTCTATATTAACGCAGAAGCCACTTAGTACTCCTTTTTTTAAAATATCAATTTGTTTTTCATCAATGTTTTAATGGGCATTTAAAGGTTTCTTTGGAAGGCTTTGTGTCCCTTATCTCCTCAAGTGCACAGCACTCTTTGGATGCTGCACAGCCTGTCCCAGGCCCGCACTCACCAGGCACTCGAGCAGCCGGGCTGGCCGGGCGATGATGATCATCAGCTTCTTCACCAGCTGCGTAACGAAGGCAACCTCGGAGCTCTCGGATCGCTCGTGGGCCTGTGCAGAGCAGAACAGCACGTTATGGTCCCAGCACTGAACTCTCAGTCTCTCTGTGTCAGATGCTGAACGCAGCCACCAGCTCAGTAACCAATTCAGCAGCAGAGGCACGGCTGAGTCAGGGCAGGCTGAGCTCAGCTCAGGGATGCCAAGGTACACGTGGCATTTCCATCACAACTGACTCCCATTATCATGCAAGAGATATTTCAAAGGCTCTATTTCCATTATATCACCTATCAATTATAATAGATACAATGTGGGCTTAGTTTATTTTTTAAAACGAAAAGAGGAATACTGATTTTTTTCAGTTTTACCTTCCACACAACACTGACATTCAAGTAATCACTAACAGACACATTTCTGAGCTTTCCCTTCATCATCAAGAAAAACTCAACCTCAGTTTCTCTGTTTTCAGTTTTATCAATCTTGTTGAATAACTCCAGCATTGCATTGTATGTTATGTACCACCACGCAGAGAAGCAAAGAAAAGAGCATATAAAAACTTAATTCAGAGGATTTAGTCCTGTCTGTTACTTCACTAGATTTTAGTATAAATTCAAGTCTTAATTTCAAGATATACGTGTGTATTTTGTGACAGGATGTCTTTTTACAGCAAACACACCAAAACAATAATATTTTTTTTTAAAAAAAGAGCAACGCAAAAAACCCCTCAGAAATCACCCTTCTCTTATGAAGCACACAATGGCTACATGATAAGTCCTGGAGCAGAAATATGATAGTATTTCACTGCAGTGTGGTTAAAAAAATGGTTCCAATGTCATGCAAAAACTCTTAAACAAAGTACAGCTATTTTTCCCTAAGGTCTAAAAATTGTGCTTCAACACAGCCGCAAATAGAGAGTCCAGAATTTAATAAATGAGCTTTTGGTGGCAATGAGCCAGTTACTTATAAGAGTGATATTTTATCAACAACAGTGCAAGCAGCAATAAACTAAAAAGTTCATTTAGTGTTGTCCATTACAATCACCTCAGAAAAAGACATATTTATATGTCTTTATATGTCTGAGAAGTCAAATCACACTGGTGACCACCTAAAAGGGTAGTACAAACACAGGGAGTAGAAATTCAGAACTAGAAATACACAAGCAGCATTTTAAGTAATATATCTCTCATACTTTGCTGCCAGACAAAAAAAATATTGAAAGGTGCATTATTTCTCATTTTGACACCAGTCAGAATAGAAAAGTTGATTGTCTGCTTCTGCACAGATTACTATGGGCTAGAATTTTAACTTTGAAGAGAATGATGTACCTGACAGTTCATTATCTAAAAACAATATCAGAGGTCCTTTCTGGCTATAGAGCCTTAAAAAGAAGATAATTTTGGAAATATTGAAATAAGTTGTAATTTCTTTTCCTAATTAAAAGATTTTTTATATTATAAATTAGAAAATAATCACAATGAAAATGATAAATATTCACTTTGTGTCCTCTAACACGTTATGCAAACTTATAAGTTACAATAAGAATTTTAGAAAGAAATTAATGCTTTCATATTTTAAAAGCCATTCCAGATCACCAGGGGTTAGCTGCACTGAAATGAACAGATAAAATATCAACAACTTTGTATTCTTTTAAATTTGAGCCATGCAATCGGTAAGTCTTTTTTTCCCCCTCATACAGGTTATATTATGCAAAAAAATATAATATAATAGATATAATTCATCATTTTGCATCCATTTATACTGTTACAGAGAACTTAGTATTTTAAATCAAGTCCTTTTGTTTTCACCTTTTCTCATCTATGACAATTCAGGCAAAATAATTTTAAAATGCAGTTAGTTTAATCAGGTGTCTGCTTTGAAAATGAAAAGCTAGACCATTACTGCCAAACGATACAGAAAACCAAAAGGAAAAAGAAAAAAAAAAAAGCATTTACAAAAACCAAACATAACTTGTAACAGCCACTCAGCCATCATCTCTGCAGAGCGCTGCTCTTCCAAGATCCTCAGTGGAACTGCCTCCTCTTCTTCCCTCCTCACACAGGACAGCCCGGACATCCCTACACACTCCTGTTTGCAGAGTCCCAGGGACAGAGGCTGGGAGAGGAGGTTTGTCCAGCCCAGCTGCTCCCATGTGCCAGGTGCCAGCTGTGCCACCTCAGCTGCGTGTCCCCAGCGCCACGCGCTGCCCTCCAGGCGCTGGTGGCATCTCAGGGCTCCCCTCCCCTCGCCAGGGCAGAGGCTGATGCCATTCCTGCACACACCGCCGCTGACACGTGCACAGGAGGTAATTTACAAACCGATTCCCTCATCTGAAAGACCCATCCGTCACTAACTGTGGCTGCTGGGGCATGAAATTAAAATCACTGTCCTCCCCTGGGGTTCAGCAGGACCAATAACTGGGATATGCAAGCCACAGTGCTGTAATTGAGCTAATATACTGATGGAAACCAAAACAATAGACCTGCAAAGCCAAGGACTGATAAATTTACACTCGGGCTCCTACTAAGAAAGCAACCCCAATCACAATATCCATTTGCCAATACGCAGCATCAGTCACTGCTGTAGAATACTCATACCCTCCCCTGCTCCTTTTGTTCCATGCACAGAAACACCTGTAATCCTTCACCTTCCTGCCCAACTGGCTACACCTAGGCAACACTCATCAGACTTCTTTTGGCTACTTCTACCTTATTGACTCAGCCAAATAATAGCTGGTTATAACCTTTTGTTCCTCAGTAACCTGAGATTCTAACCCATGGTAACAGGTAAAGGACTGAATGTCACATGTTCTTTTTTATATCAGTGCTTTATCTTATTTTTTCATATTTCTACTTTGATGTGAAGTGTAGCATTCAAGTTGATGTTTTCCAAAATGAAGAAAATCTCTTAAATTCATTTTTACTTCATGATTATTTCAATGATGCGATAAGTTCTTCTGGCTAAAAGACAGTATTTCATGCTCCAAACAAGGGAAAAGATCTCATTTGCCATAGCTAATGAGATTTGTTGGCATGTTATTACCAAAGCCAGGATCTAAAAATCTTCCAAAAGCTTTCTGGTTTGGTGCATTTAAACAGCTCATTATCTGCATACCCAAAGAGTCTGTTTTACATTTTTACTCAAACTACTATATATTAAATCAAGTTTCCTTTTTATGGTTTGAAATGCTGTGCAAGTTTAGTTTGTTACCAGGTATCAGAATCCACACCTTAAAAAGAATTTTTAAGAGAGAGAATCCATTCTTTCACAGTAAAATTGTAAGAAAATCTGTGGATATTTCTGCCACTTGCTGGCCTCATTATTCACCAATAAAGCATCTTTCCAATCTTTCAGTATGTTATAAAAATATACCATAAAATTCCATAGCCTACTACACATACAACTCCCAAGTCCAACAGCTTTTTGAATTACCTTCTAATGGGTATTATTTATGTACTTATTATTTATGTACCTATTACTTATGATACTTTACAACCTAAGCAAAGGCTAAGATCCCACCATCAAATTTGGAATAGTTTAAACTTGACTTCAAAATGTCCTCCAAAATGTGTTTCAGGTGAGTCCTCCAAAAGAAATAGTATCACCCATTTCTATATATTGTCACTAAAATGTCCCAATTATTTCCTTGCAGAATGCAGTCTGAAGGGCAAAGCACAGACTAGGCAAGCAGGGGAAACAAGTAGCTTTTAAATATTAAAAACGAAAAGATAAGCTAAGGAACAGAAAACACCATAGGACAGGAAAAAAATCAAATGAGAAAGATGTGGAATGAAGCCTTTGGCTTTCCTCCGATGTCTTTCATCTTTGTTCTCTTCCTTCCCAGCCTGTTCTGGTGCCCTTGCCTCTCTAAACTATCCTTTTAATCACCTCTAGCCCACCTTACTTCCCAGAGTAAATCAGTGAAACTCAAGAGCTGACCCTTCTCTCGCCCCTGCTCTGCAGAAGATGTTAAGGAGAAAAAGGGCAAAGAAAGCCCCAAATGTCAATTCCTGAACAATCTCAGAGATGACCACTGTATCTCCTCTAATCACAGTACAATGACACCTTTCCCAGTATTTCAGAGCAGCAGGATAATGCCTGCAGGATCAAGGGGGAAGGGATGTTTAAGAAGTGTATTTTGAGGATTTGTTCTGCGGGAAAGGGGAGAAAAGGAAAAAGCTGATTTATCTGACCCACACCTCCTCCGAGACCCTGATTAACCTCTTCAGGCCAGAAGACAGGACTGAAAATGCAGACTGGAAGTGGCCAGCCCTAATTTATGGCTCTCTCAGTTCCTTATGGTGTAAGAAATCACTGTCCACACACAGAGGAGGAAAGTCAGGGAGAGGGAGAATTTCAGGCTCCAAGGATCTGCTACCAGAAGCAGTAAAACACAGTGTAGTCCCCCTGTGCCCCTGAAACATTAGTGATTTTGCTGAGCATACAAAGTCACTTTTAATGAAACCTTTCCAACTTCCAAACCATCACCCAAAGAGGCCCAATCCCTTATTTCACAGCTGACATGTGCAAATACCCTGCTTCCAGACTCTGGAGATACCAGGGCGATCCACAAGTGGTTACTGATATCCTATAGGCAGACAATCATACAGCCCCTTAAAAGATATTCCCTACCTCTATTGGTCTGCCAAAATTATATTCCCCATCCAAGCAGAACACCACAGATCCAAACATGACTCATTTTTCTCTCAAGTGTAACAAATACCAGAAAAATTACAGCCATACTTATATAAATGGGTAGCCAAAAAAATTAGCTGATACAAGGGAAATTCCTGCAGCTTTCACAAAGCTTTTTATTTTTACTCATCTGCCTTTTTTTAATGTCTGCAAAGAGTGGCAAAGGGATACAAGCTAGTGCAATTTATGCCAGTGAGTTGGCCAACTTATCAATAAAGGTAAAATAAAACAAAAATCATAACAGAAAACAAAAGTTATTTCAGATGTTTTGTTTCCAGGTGTCTCTGTGATATCTGCTATCTGAGAATGCAATCTTTATAAAAACCATTTTTCCAGCTTGCTGTATCATTAAAGCAGAGGATTAGGAAGATATTCCTAAACAGAGATCTGGACCCAGCAACTGGCAATAGCACCGATCTTCACAACATTTATAGCATAAATTCTAAGAGATGGTTGAAATTCAATATTGTTTTCATATTTCAAAGGGAAAGAGCAATTTTTAATGAGTAGCTGAAGCATACTGAGAATGCATTAAAATTACGCCCCCTTGTGTATTTTCCTATGCTTTGAATGCCACAAAACACATCCAAGTACTAAAAACCCACAACTGCATTAAGTTCAGCTCAAGAAAATCTTTTGTGAAAAATTTACAGCAACACTAATAATAACTAATAACTACGGTATTTTCACTCCTTGTAGGCACTATTGTAGTTAATAAGTCATTCAGAGTCCCGAAGTTCATGAGAAAATATTTCAGTGATTTTGTTCATCTGAATAAACCCTATTTTCATAAATGGGAAAGACTGCCCTTGACTTACTCATATTCACATTTAATTTCTGTACAAAGTTGACAGGTGAAGTGATTTACTCAAATCCACCCAGAGTAGATCAACAGGAGACTGGGACATCTCAGATCTCCTGACATCCCCCACTAGCTGCCTCTCCCCTGGAATCACACTCTCTCTCCTAAATTCAAAGCTCTGACTTATTGGTTAAAGTTCCAATCAAAATAATATATTCTGCTTTCCAGAGGGCACTTACATCCTGGAGAAGTTTCTCCAAGTTTTCCTGCAGCTCATAAAAGTACCGAGAAGTAATAAGACCTTCACGTGATTTATCTAGGCAATCTCTGGCCAGTTCAATAACTTGATGATGAATGAAACTTAGGACCCCATCCGCTAATTGCAGCACGTTCTCTGGAGCATTCGAGGCAATAAATTCAGCCAGCCGTTCTTCCATCTGTGCTGTGGCCTAAAAGTGCAGAATAAAGAGAAATTATTCCTGAATTTTACTCATGCAGACCTTAAAGCATAAACAAGGAGGGTGCTAAAGTAACAATTGCAATACTAAATTGCAGGAGGCTTAAAATATATTCCAAAATACAGTTGTGTTTTCTGAGAATAAAGACAGCACATCAGAGGCAAAAGTTATGTTCACATGAGCAAACAACAAAATTAATTGAAACACGCTTTCTGAAAATGTAAATGACCATTAAAATATCTTGGTCCTGAGGCTGTATCCCTCCCTGGGTCTCCAAAGTAGGGATGTAGGATGTGAGGCAGTTTTCAGAAGAAGTTTTAGACAAGACTGTGGAAGCTGAAAATCATTGCCCCAAGCAACAAACACATGGTATTTCTATCACTATAAGCCCTGATATCCTGTCTCCAGAGAAACATCTATTTTTGCTGGTGGTGGAACAGGAAGGAATGGCCATATCGACAGCTGTGGGACACACAATCTTCTACACTCATTTCAATGAGATTTTAACTTTTAACTTGCTTCCACAGGTTTCAATATTCAGCTTTCCCCCTTCTTCTCACTCTTGTGAGAATTTCTAATGCCAACAGAAGACATCAGAAATTTAGCAAGTATGAAATACATGCAAAAAACCCAATTCAGCCTTCATCCTAATGTCTACGTATACTAAATCTATTTCTTCTACTGCAGAATTAACATATGAAGATGAGGAGGCAGCTTCAAACTCGCAGCAAACTGCACTGCTTGGAAATGAGATGTAAGAGCTGGGGTCCTTCTCCAACCAGCACTACAAACTAATTCTGAGCTTGGACATAAGTTCATTGAATGCATTATTAAAAAAGTGATTCTTTACCTTTGGAAACCTTTCTTTGTACACATGATTCATCATTATTATTTCACTATCAAAGGAAACTGGAGAGCGACCGGGGCTAGAGGAGAAAAGAAATCATGTTATCATTTACAGATAGCACACCAAAACTTTTCAAAACCCAGTTCTGACCATAATGCTGCCACTGTAGCCCTTCCAAAGCTTTGAGTTCACTTCAGTAATGTGCAGATGCTGAATTTCAGAGAAGATCCTGGCAAGCAATGGCAGTCTGCAGTCTGCTGGAGACTGCTGACATTCCTGTCCCCAGAGGCTCTGGCAGAAACCCCCCTATTTCACTTCCAGTGAATGCAGACCCTAAGACAGAAGCTTGTGAAACCCCAGTGCATATACTGCAGATACACTTGCTCTTCTCCTCATTCTGTGACTGCCCTCCATGGCAGCAGGAGCAGCCCTACTCCAAAAGAAACCACAGTGAGCTCTGGAGTCTCCAGGGGCAGAAGGGAGCGGAGCAATAGGAAGTAAGGAAGTTGAGATGATCTGTTTTCCTTTGTCTGAGGGATACTGCATGAGCACTGTTATCTTATTTATAAAATAAATACCACAGGCAACAGGGACAGAGCACTTTTATGAAGGCTGCACTCCCTGGATGCACATTACACCACGGATCCATACGCATCTATGCACAGGTGAGCAAGAAACATCAAGGCACGCCAAAAAACCAGGACACTAAATCTTGACAAGCTGCATTTATATTACTGTCTGGGTGGGTTTTTTTAAAGAAGGGTTGCATCTCATTTCATCACATCTGATGGTATGCAGGGCTGTGACTCACTCTGCCACCAAGGACAGCCAGATGAGGTAATGCAGATAATCCCCAGCTACAGATCGCCTGCAGCAGCTCATTTCTCCAGCTACCTTGTTTCAACGTTCAAGACAAACAAGGGCTTCAATTATTTGGCATCTTACATGATCCCTGTCTTCATGATTTTAAGAGTACTAAATACTGCTAAAAACACTCTGTGTCAAAAGATACAATTTTATCTTGAATGCGTTCAAACATTTCTAACTTTCTAGTGAAGGATGAAATGGATCTCTCTAAATGGAATAAATGCATTTTAAACTTGGAATGCATTACAGTTACTACCTTGCTGCTAACCTATTTACAGTAAAAACATTCTTTTGGCGACATATATTAACAATTCAAAGAAAATTTAACTCATTGGCTCACAGATTGTAGCAGTACCAAACTCTTTTCATGCCTTGTACTGAAATTCTATGAATTACCTCATGTCTTCTTTTTATTACTGTTTATCCCTTAGCTTGAGAAAATGCACTTCAGATTAAATCTGTCACTGAATCCTTATGATGAAGAAGAAGAAAACTGATTTGGATGTTATGAATAGCAAGTAAAAAGACATTTTCATCAACTTCCCTTAGCTTGGTAGATAGCTATTTTTAATCAATGAGAATTTTCTTCAAAAAGAAACTTACATTTATATTCATATGTAATGTATGACATAATTAAACATATGGGTAAAAACATTTAAATTGCAGAGTTATAAGCAAATTCCCCTGCAGATTTAGCCTGCCATCCTTATCCTTTTTTCCCTAAGACCAAACATGCTGACAGAAACACAACGCTTGTTTATTGGTACTTCATATGGAGCTGAAGGACTTGGTGAACACAGTTAATGAAGAATTTATTTTTCTCTGATGTAATTTTTCTCTGTGTGATCTAAGTGAGGCCTAAATTACAAGTATATATGAGCCCTTTGATACTTACACAGAAACACTGAGGCACACACACACTTCATTTTAACACTAAAATTTGCACATGCTTAAGTATTTGCTGTCTTAGGGCTACAATAAAACATGAGGGATTTTGCCTTTTGCTTTGAAGGCACTTTATTCATACGGATACAGGAAATTATGAGCTATGCAGCACTCAGGCTACTTGAGCTGTCCTGCCACCAGATGTAGCATTTCCTTAGGGAGAACCATGATAGGAGAATTTACTGTGTTTGCCTTTATTTTTTAAAATAAAAAATTGTTTTTGCGAAACAATTTCTGTGCACACCAATTGGCAAAAAAGTGAACATTTAAACCCCCCAGCTTCCTTGGGCATTTTCAGTTTTGTCTCTCACCTCTGAAAGCTCATCAATACCACTTTTTACCAAGTAAAATGACAGAGTACCCAAAAATCTCTGGATAAAACCTCGGATCAAGGGGCATCAACATCGTCATCCAAAATAAAATTTTCTCAATATACCAGGTCAAATTAAATGTCTAGCTGACTACAGAAAGACTGCAATGTAATATACTGCACCATAATTTTTAATGTTGATCCTCAGCTTGGGAAACTAAGGAACTAATTAGCTGGATACCTGACTAACTAACAAAAGGCTGCCTGCCAAGCACTGCTGGGTACTTTACAGCACCTCTGGGAAACAACCAGGTGAAAAAGGAACAAGGACTGGGCAGATAACTGAATGCCACCAAGGAAGAACATGAGGAAATTTAGAAAAAAGATAAAAGTAGTTTAATACATTTTACTGGCATGACATCTTTTCAAATGCAAAAGCTTCACACATCTACCCAGCACCAAAAATTTCACAGACAGAACTAAACTGGCCTAACATTTCAAGCCTCACAAAGGAACAGATGATTTTCTGCAAAACAGAGGACACATGCTGCGCACGTGCATAACATTTTAAGACAAAAGGCAGGCTCCTTCCCTTTTCTTGGTGCAGATAGGTAGGTCAGAGAAATTATTATTGTCAGTGAGTTTTTCATTTCAGCAGAGCAGACATTAGAAGAAGAGTATCTGTCCCCTTAAGCTTAACAGCAGAATGAAAAACTACTCTCTCTTTCCCCCTTCTTCACGCTCCCTCCACTTCATGAGATGATGTGGTGGTGGATTCTCAGGGATATCTATCTCCCACAAAGATTTCTGTTGCCTTCAACCTGTCAAACCTCATGTGTCCTTATCTGATGCTTGAAAGTGAAAATAGCTTATAGACAGCTATTTCAAGGAGCAACATTTATGCAATAACTTAAATCTTAAAATATTTAGTTTAAGTGTAACTAAATAAACTGAGATGCTTATGAATATGTAATTTTTCCTTCACTGTGGTAGATATATTTATTAGGAAAAGGCAAAAAAGCTAAACGCACTGTGCTTCCCTCTGTTTTCACCCTGTATATAAAGGCTTAATTAGGTTGTATTTACAGGATATGACCAGAATTAATTCTCATAGGAAACTTAAAACTATAGGCTTTAATTTTCTGTCATTTCCAGACACAAAATAAGGAATTTGAAAACTAGAGAGCTAAAGCTGGATAAAGTAGGCACTAAGATAAGCCTTCTGCTGAAGGTGAGCCTTCCTCTTCTCCCAAGAAATAAATATTTAAATCTTTGAGGTAATGAAAATTACATTAACACTATAAGTCAGAAAACTCCCCCAGCAGCAGAGGCTTCAACTTCTTTCCAATATTTCAGGGATTTTACGTATGCCAGTAAAGACTGAGTCTGCTTTAGAATGAAAGCAGAAAGTTGGAGCAATGAACAGTGCAAAGGACAAGTAAGAATACCCAGTTTTCTTCAAAACAGAAAACCACAAAAACGGTGAGTGAACCAAAAGTTAATGAATTTAAAACCAATCACTTTGAGGAATCTTTTCAAGTCAAGTTCACAGGACACACTGTCTTGAGAGAGGAAAAAAAGACCAACATTATCTGTAATGCAGTTAGAATGTGTTTTCAGAAGGAACACATGCCTTGTGCTGTAGAATATAAAACTATTATCCTTCCCCACATCCATGGGGGTGTGAATTCCCACTCCACAGCTTGTGGTGGATGGCACTGTGTGAGAGCAGCATGAAGGGATGAACCCACCATGATTACTCAAGTGCACCGAGGTGAGAGAGCCCCTCAACCTGCAGGATGGAAGATAAAAACAGACTATGTAGGTCACTGGTTTTCACAACACCTATTCTTTCTTGGGCATTTTATCATCAGGAGTCTTTTTTGGTATTTTCCAAGCGTTTTGTCTGTATACTTTATGGCAGGATCCAGCATGCTAAGAGTCAGGTTGGGGGATTGCATTTAAAAAGCACTACCCAGCAAAGAGATGAAGAAGGATGATCTCATCTACTTCAACTATATAAAAATTCACTGCAAGAATCTTCAGCCTTTTTTAGCCAGACAACATTATCCTGAAACGCAAAAAGAGATCAAGAAAAATGGGCAGATTGGTGGGCTGAGTGACTGCACAAAGGTAGCTCCTGAAAAAGTCATTATTAGTTAACTCTACTTTTATCTTTGACATTCTCCACACATTCCCACATGTGAGCAACTGCTAAAGATGACAAGTAAAGAGAACTGGGAAAAGATGGAAGGCAGCATCTCTCTAACTTCAAAAGAGTAATGATGCCAAGTTTAGTGCAAGTATGCACAACTTTTCATGCATTTTACTCCAGAGAAAAGATCTTGTTCAGGTAAAGACCAGGATTGATTTAAACAAAACAAATGTAGCCTGGGGATCTCTCTGTTGGTCAACAACTTGAAGGATTTGAAAGTTGCATTATTTAAAAAAAAAAAAAAAGAGAGAGAGAGAGAGAGAGAGAGAACAGCTGAGAGATGATATTTAAGAACTACTTCTGCAGGTAATAGAGAAATATTTTC
The DNA here is from genome assembly GCA_013397195.1 of Hylia prasina. Lineage (NCBI taxonomy): Eukaryota > Metazoa > Chordata > Aves > Passeriformes > Sylviidae > Hylia > Hylia prasina. The sequence goes on from VYXD01003037.1 coordinate 87,295, forward strand.
TTCTACTGAAGACAGACTACAAGCACCCAAATAGGTGGGTCACATGGAATTATGTTCTTTGACTGAGCACGTGAGTACTGGATCTTTTTGAGACAGATGAGAGAACAGGCTCCTGGATTTTGCAAGCAGCTTTATAAGGATGTCACACCTTTGCATTCCAGTGCTGGTCTTGTATTCCCTCCTTCCCCCTGCACAGGAAAGCAGCTGGAAAAGAACCAGTGCCATTTCTTCAGGGCAGAAATTCTGGGCATTTCAGATAAGGCATGATTAAATAAAAGATGAGCATCTTCAATGCACATTGACAGAACACCTCAAGCAAAGCAGAGGTGCTACCAACCTGTCAGTGCACCCTCCATGACTTCACACTTTATTTGTTTTATCATCCAGTTTGATCATTAGGAGTACTCTGTATGAATAGAACATTTGCAGCTAGGTACAAGAAAATGGTACATTTCTAGCCAAAGAAGTAGGTATATTTTTCCAAAAGTTACATCTAGGCAATATTCCACACCTAGGAGCATAAAAGGATCATCTGACACTTCTAAAAAAAAAATCTTGGGTTATAGAGACAAAAAAAACAGTCTCAGCATTTGACAGTGACATCTCAAAATGCCAGTTCCTCTCTCAAAAAGAGATGTAAGGCTGCAGTCATATAGGATAGAAAATGAATACATTAACATTGACACCACCTTTTAAATTACAAAGCCATGGCTGCAAATTAGGGGGAAATGTCTGATGTATTTTGTTCATCTGCTTTTCATTAAAACTGATCAAACAAGATCACTGAATGAAAAAATACATTTTTAGGAAATTACTGCTTAATTTAATTTAATGTTGAAAAACAAAAGCTGTTCTCAGCTTTTATTTTTTAAGGAAGTGAAAACATCTTCTCACCAAGTGAGGTAACTCTAAAGTGAGGGCAAATAAATAAGCAAGCTTTGTCCAGTGAACAATGTCTGGTCTTCGTGTATTTCAGTACTTGTTTGTTTACAAGTATAGGCTGCCCTCTGTCAAAGAGGGGTTTTGCTCCTGCAAACTTTGCTCCAGTTGGTTGGATTGACCTATCCATTTTCCTTGGGGGTGCAAGGGCCAGCACGAATGCCTGGTAGTGGCAAGGGTGCTTTAGAGTCACGCAGCATCACAGTACTGGCAATAAGCAAAATGAAAACCAAATGAGGCATAGTGAGTTGAAAAAATTAAATTACTTCATTCTAAGCTTTGGAATACCAATAAGGCTGGACATTACCACACTAAAAACCAATAAGAGAGCCAGAAAGGCAGTCAAGAGAGGAAGAAGATTAATCAGTTATACGACACACTGAATTAATCTCATCCCACTACAAATTTTAAACCTACTCCATGATCAGTCTGCTTCAAATTGGCTCACAGAGGCAAAATTCTCTGCAACCTGATAACCCATATTAACAAGGAAGAAAATAAAATTGGGCTCTTCACGTGGTTGTGTATATCATTCCTGCATTAGCAAAAATGTCTTCTACAACAGGATTCCACCTGTGTCAAAGGACAATCATTACTTCAGCATGGGCTGTCTACAGGAGCTGCCTCACCTCTAGGGAATTAGTACCACTACAGTTACACTACTCAGCAGGGTCAGTGTTAAGAGTGGCAGCACGAGGACTCAGGAGGGACTGCTGTTCCAAGGGACTTAGTACATAATTTGTAATTAGTCTTTCACTACATGGCACTGAGGAGGTGGCTGGCTAAGTGTGCCCCTACCCACAGTACTCACCTGCTCCTGTAGATTACTGTGTAACTACCCTTAGCAGATCCGTGTGCAATTACCATGCAGCCTGCACTGAAGTTCAGAACACACAAATAATTACAAATCATCATGAAAGGTCAGCTGTGCCATGACATCACATTCACCATGGGTTTTGTTGTTATCCTGGCCTGTTTAACTTTCTCCTTTTACAAATTTCCACCCAAGTCCTGAGCTGGGCACACTGATTCAGGAATTCCAGCTGGCAGAGTTTTTGAATATTGTCTATTAATTTAACTCTGACATCCTGAGATGAATGAAGACTTCACCACTTTCAACCCTGCTTGTAAAAACCCTTTTCTTTCACAAGGTGTGTCTAGACTTTCCCTAGATTTTCGTTCACTTGGTCCAGCACTAAAGGCATAGCAAAACTTGAGGCTTTTGGCATGATACAAAACGTTTGTGGATTTATTCCATATGACAGTTAGACATCTGCAACAAAGATTGCCCAGAGAGTTTGTGGAATCTCTGTCCTTGGAGATATTCAAAAGCCAAATGGACGTGATCCTGGGCAGCTTGAACAGGGCTTTGCACAGGATGACCTCCAGAGATTCTCTCCAACCTCAGCCATTCTGTAATTCTGTGAAAGATGAAATTCTAGTTGCTTCTGGTTTTATGTATGGAAAATCAACTACACAAGGAAACAACCCTGGATAGTTATCTTTGAACAGCCAGTTCTCTGAAGTAACAGTAAAATTATTCAACTGTCAAGGCAGCAGAAACATTTTCAGCCCTATTATGAAATTGCACTGGGGTGCAATTTCATTTAAGGTTTTGACTTTATCTGCTCTGGTTTTCACACCCCTTCAGAAGCATTGCCAGAAAAGTTATTAAAAGTGGTTATAACCACGTCCTTATGATACTGTAGCAAAATTCTGAGAAGAAACTTCACTAAAGGAAATCTACATCTTATGCATTTAGTTTGAGACACTTGGGGATCACGTTTTCATGGGGTTATTGTGAAAATACAAAAGCAGAGTATACCAACCACTTTGCAATCCAAAAGCTCAGCATCAAATGTGAGAAAAAAAAATCCTTTGTGATCAGACGAGTTGAGCTAAACACCGATTAAAATAGCTTCAAAAACACGTAACAAAGCAACTACAAATGACTGTTTTTAGATCTGAAAGCACATATAGAAATGCAACAAATGAAATGCCCAACACCTTAAAAATTCAACAAGCGATCCAAAGCTCACCTGAGACTGCGAGATCGAGGCCTCAAGGCTGGAGAATGGCGCCCTTCCTCATCAGTGATGCTCTCAGTACTGAAATGCTTTGTCAGGAAATGAAGTTCATCTGCCGTGGGCTGAAAGGGCAGCTGGTGCAGCTTCTCCTGAGATGAGCATGATGACTGAGTACAGAAAAAAATACAGAAAAGAAATGCACTAAACGCATGCATAGGGGTCAGCTAATGAATGGAAGAGGAACGGATTCTGCCAGACACTGCGCACTCCAGCGGAAAAGAAAGCTATTTATCAGACCAGGTGCCTCTTTTTATTGTTCTCATTAGGCTAAGCCAACCCTTACGTTCAATGACAGAGCTGGTGAAATCAGCAAAACTTTGGGAGAGGGCTAGGGAACCACTGCATCTGATTGTGGAACCAGGACATCTGATCATGCAGATAATTTACTATCAGGAGACAGAAAAGGCACGTGAGTATCATACAGCACAGGAAAGGACAAGGAGGTTCCTGGAGTGGTGAGCAACTTTCTTTCCTTTTCCCTCAATGTTCTCTTAGCTGAGGAGTTTCTCTGGCATGCAGAATGCTATGGAGCTCTGTAGACGTACGAGTTTTCTGCTGATTATTGGCTCTCACTGGAAATTGCTATTGTAAATGGTCAGGATTTTATTTCTCCTTTTCATTACCCATCAGGCTTCTTCTCTAACCAGGGAAGCAACAATAATAAAGTATCTGACTTTGTTTTTAGATTAACAAAGTTTCTCATTAGTGAGTTAAACATCTTATTCTTCTGTAAATAAGTTGATGTATTTATATGACACGTGTCCTGTGACAATAACAGACATGAAACTGTTTTAATTCGTGAACCTCATAAAACCTGAGATTAAAAGAAGTATTTGTGGGAAATGCTAATAAACATCAAAGTTGAACATTCCAGGGGAAAAAGCTGAAGGTCAACTAACAAATGTATTTTTGTGTGTGTGTGATTCTTCAATGCCCCTTTCCATTTTAAAGAAGAAAATAAATACGTAAGGACAAATTTAAAATTCTCATTAAAAACAAAAGAGAAAATGAAAAAAAGGTGCTGAATAATCAGAGTAGAACTGAACAACACCAGTGGGCCTTATTAAAAACATCACCCTGACCTAAGTTCCACAGCTCCTTATTATCTGATGAAATTAATTATGTACACTGTTCCAGCAGAAAAACTTTTACCTTTGCTACAGCAACCCTCACTTACACTGGAAGCACCACATCCTAGTACCAGAATTATTGGTAGGAGGGAGTTATACATTATATATGTGTTAACACATCACCAAAGTTTTAACTCACCTAGCATTGGGAAAGAAAGCATATCTGTCTCTTGCCATATAGCTAGATCATTTGGATTGACATTTTCCGAGGGAAAAAACCCAATCAACCAACAAATCTGAGATAAACAAGTCACACAGAAAATCAGGTGATATAAGAAACTATAAGCCTAAAGATCCTATTTTAGATAAAAATTTAATTGGCTCCAGATCCCCTCCCACTGCACTGCACAGAGGCATTTACAGAAAAGAACCCCTTGAAAGCCTTGGGATGTGCACAAACTTCCCAAGCGTGCCTGGAACTGGAAGCCACCACTTCCAAAGTTTTCTTTCAGGCAGGTCTATGTGGAGACCAGCCCAGTGGGCACACACTGATGTTTACCCAGGTGGTGTCTCAGTTTACCCTGGTCTATTCCACACTGAAACCAAGACAGAGTTTGGGTATTTGCCCCTTTGCCCACAGCTGTTCTGCTGCTCAAATTGTTTATGCCAAATACAGTGACTATTGTCTCCCTTAAGTACAGAATTATACAAGTCCTGTTTTGATTTTCAGAGATTTCATTCATGTCTTTATTTATGTCTCAAACAATACAAGGAGCAGGAAAAAGAACCTGCCTATGAAAAATCCTCAAAGAAAAAGTTAGGTGGCAGCTGAAATCCCATTCATGGTGAATAACACAGATCCTGCAGTGGATCTAAAGACGCTTAAAAACCTGCATTAGCAGATACCCAAGTTCTGGCATTGCAAATACATGTCTGATTCAAAACAAAATTAAGGAAGGTTAGCACATCGTTACTTGAATTAGGAAAAAAAAAATCAAAACTTATAATCTAGAAAAATCATTAAAAACTTTATGTTTCCCAACAGCAAAACCACTGGGGAAGCAGTGCTAGTCAACCCATGGACAGCCCAGCAAAATCCTCCCTCCACTTTCTCTCCCTAAAAGCAATCCGATCACAAAGTTTAGAAATCCAGAGAATAATTAATGAAGGCCCTGAAGATAAAGACCATAGACTTTTCTCTGCCAAGGGCTTCTCTAGCAGTATTAAGGTGTACAACCTTTCAATGAAAAAGCATGAAAGTAAAGTGAAACACTTCTGAAGTATTGATTTTCAGGTAATCACATCATGGAACTCAATATTTGCAGCAGACTAATACAAATATCCCCCTGGTGTCTTAATTACAGATGCAGAATTAGCCAACTCTTCTCCAGTTTTAAAAAAAAAAAATCAATCTATATTACAGTTGCTTATAAACTAACACTGCATCTAGAAAATTAATAGCAGATTAACTGTTTAAAAATAATTGTATACTGGCCCATCTAACTGATTATTTTATGTTCACCTAACTTGAAAGGTCTTCTCCAGCTTTTTCAGCATTGATCTGATGATACATTTGGTCTTCATGATTTGTACAGAAAGGGTAGATGTGGTTTGGTTTTGATTGAAGTGTCATCCCTCATTTGGAAGCAAAAAATAAATCAGAATCTACAGGTTCTCACTGACCTTAGACTAGGTAAATGCCTTGGATTGTTCAGTAGGTTGGTACAGCAGGTGATTTACGATCACAGAGATGAGGATTAGCTCTTGCTCTCATACAAAAACTCAACCAGCAGGACACAGAACAGACTGTGCCCTTCTTGATATTTCATTTCCCACTGGCACATACACCAGGTTTACTGGCTTCCTTTATTTGCTTGAGAAAGAAACATAATCTTGAGCACTGATCATATGAAATGGAATCGAAAACTTGGGTTAACTTTGTATCTGCAGCACTAATTCATTGTGTCCTTTTGACAAGCCTCTTCAGTACCTCTTACTTCAAAGTCTACACAGGAATAACACTGCTTATCAACTTTAGAGGTGTTATTCAGATCAATTCAAATTAATTCTAATCTGTGAAATACTGAGATAATAGGATTGACTTAGAAATGTAATACCAGGTTTAATAGCTCCAACAATTGCATCACTGCTTACTAAACAGCCCATTTCAATGTCTTTCTACTACTGAACCAGCAAAAGGACTAGAGATGAGAAACTTGGTCACTTAGGAAAAAACCTGAAAGTCTTGGAATTACATGTTTCAGCCTATTTCCTGCATGAAGTTGAATTCGACTAACTACAGAAGGTCTAACTACAACTATCACTTCATGCTTCTCATTACACTTCCCTGCTACTGACACACTTTGAAAAATTACCATTTGAATTGATGCTTTCTATGTGACATGTCTATCTCAGATTTGTTGGATTGTTTGTTTGTTTTTTTATGGGAAAACATCAATCAAAATGATCATCTATTTCTGGGAACATGACAATAGGCAAATATGTTTATTTCCCAGGCCAGAAAGCTGAGAACTTTCTAAAGGTGGCCTTGATGTTCCAGTTTCAAAGCAAGAACGGACACTTCAAACAGATTTTTGGTGTTGTTACTTTTTCTCTCTCCATAGGCATCCACACTAAGTCTGGTCAAACTACAAACTCTTGAAAAACTATAGTTTGGCCTCCAAAGGTGTCATCTTCACAAGCTGTCACAGTGACTACCAATGACCAAGCTATTTGGATGTCATCCATACAGAAAGTAACTGTACTTGCTCCATGCTCCCATAGCTTGCTCCCAGAAGAGGACTTAGACATGGATTATGCCCATGAAGATTTAACCTAAGACTATAAAGGGCAAAGCAGAGCCCCTTTTTAACAGCTGCCCTCGAGTGCTTGAATATATAATAATGTGTCAGTGAAACCAAGGACATCTTTTTCATTTACATCTTCCTGTGCTCCTGCCCACATATCTGCATGCACATTGAAATCAAGTCACTTGCCTTCTAAGGAGACAAAAAGCACCCCAAACTCAACAAGAAAACAACTGTCTTGAAGTTCAAAAGATAATAAATGGTAGAAATTGTGTGACCTAGAGTTTGCAAGAATATGTCTGAACAAATGAAGTTATAGAGATAAGATTAACATTGCAGAATCAAATCAAAAATCTCATAAATTTGTGTTTGAGAGGCACTAGAACATTTATGGATGAACTTAGAACAGTTCACAAGGAAAACAATAATACAGAGTAAGATTTGCATAACGTGTAGTACTGAATCCTAATTAAGGTGTTAAAATTATTAGGAACATACTTTAAATAATTAATACAAAACCAGATGATCAGTATTATGGAAAGAGGCAGTGATTTGTTACCACACAGTTGAAGACACCGTAAGACACATACAAAAGCATGTTACATTAAGTCTGTACTTTATAGTTCCAGTGTTTTTATGTTTGTCTTTGCAAGGTTCTCATCAATGCCTAGCTGACTTAAACTAAAGAGTAAGATTCATTTTAGGAAGCATGTCAGAGTTACAAGGGTTAATCGGTGCTGCCAGCTCAGTGGTATTGCTGACAGAACCCAAGCAAACTGCAGCCAGCATTGTAATGATGGGTGTCAGAATTGAAAAGCTTCATTAGGAGGTTCAAATTATTGGAGTTCAATAACAGATGTGGCTTATAAGTTTTTCTTTCTGCTAGCCTGGTACCAGAGGTTTTCAGACTAAGTAATTGAAAGCAGACAAGAATTTCATTTCCCAGTTACAAAAAGCTGAGAGGTGGAAGGTATTTAGGTATTTGTGCACTATCTCTGAGTCCTGCCACTTGGGAGACTTTGTGCCTCTCAAATGATCACTTGAGCCAAGTGCTGCACTGGGATTCACCAATGCTAAAGGCAAAGTGCAAGATGATAGGAGCTGGGAAATGGAGGAAAAAAGCAGCAGAACCAATAATTAAAATAATTTTTAAAATAATTAGTATATTAAATAATGTTAGCAAAACAATGAAGAAAGATCCAGTATTTTAGTAGAGACTCAGAAGCTGATTTGTTAGGGTGTATTTGTACAAACTGAATTGCTTGGAAAAGTCTGCATCACTTACTGAAACTGTTGAACTGGGAGTGTTTGTTCCATATCCAGACGAAGGAAGGGAGGCCAAGGACCAGCGGCGTCCATCCGTTCTGGGGAAAAGAAAGTACAGTCATGAACATAATGTGGCTAATTCTTGAGAGAAATAAGAAATTTTCTCCTCTGTATCTCCTAACCTCACACTTTTATTAGTGTCTTGAGTTATTCAGAAAGATCAGGTATCCTGTTTACAGTCACACTTGTGGAAAAGCAATTGAGTAAGTTTTGAAAGCAAAACTAGGTGACCTCAGCAAAGCTAAAGCAAAGGGGCACCAGAATCCTGCATTAAGTAGATGCTTTGTACTTGTACAAAGTACAAGCTTGGAGTTTCTAAAACAGACAAATAAAAACAGCTCCTTGCAACCTTCTTAGAAAAAGACACTCATGCTTAACATACTTATGCAGCTCATTGTCTTCCAAATGAAGATTCAGACTGAGGACAAAAAAAATCACATTAGATCAAGAATCAACTGAAAGCAGATTAATTTGTTTACCTGCTCAGAGAGCATTCTGACCAGCATATTGCCTGGTATGGCTAGAAAATTAAACCCACAACAGCAGACAGGAACAGAGCCAAGGGGCCCACTCCAAATACATGCATATTCTCACCTAGGGTCCTTTCTCCTCCAGTCACTATCACATCAGTAATTTCCCTGCTGTAGCCAAATAAACATGTCCCTCAGGGAAAACATCCAAAACGTTGTGGAGATACTCCAGAAAGATCTTGTTTTGCCAGTGTCAAAACTGAAGAATTGAGGAACTACAAAAAAGCTTTGAGAAGAACCAATGTTGCTCTCCCTGAAACCCTCTTCTTCCAGTCTCAGTGAGGATGGAAACAGAACTACATTCAGCTGAGTCTCACAGACTTTTTCGGTCTCTGATCTATTTTCCCACACTTCGTGTCCTTAAAATGGACAACCATGCCCTGTTGCACAATGGGATGGATGTTAGAAGTCTCTTCCTCACATCAGTTTCCACTTGCTTGGGTTTTTTCTTGCAGCAGATTATCAGTAACTGGTCATAACGTGACTCACTTTGGAGAGATATGGGAGGTTTTTGGTACACAAAGATATAGTACATTTATGCAAGTGCATTATAAAATAGGGTATTTGGTACAGGTCTGAAAGAGTGATTATAAAAACCTCAACTGTTATCTTCACAGTAATATTTCTGATCCCACTGTCCATACACATGAAGCCTCATCTCCAGAAAAAGGCTCAGTGCCCTCCAAGACAAAAACCCCTGTTTACAGTTTTTCCATCTCAAGTTCCTTTTATTTTCAGGCACTGATACACACCACTCTTTGCCATCTATCTTAGAATGACAGGGAAATAAACTCACTGTTCCACATCACTGAAAGAATATTTTGTCATCAGAGTTTTAAAAAGACTCATGCTTCATGCATTAAAAAAATAATAAGTCTGTAATGCAGATTTTTATTGCATGCCTGTGTTACAGCTAAACCCCATTTAGCCACAGGTGATATTTTCTCTGGGAAGACAATTAAATGTAAAAGAACAATCTCAAAATAATTTCAAGTGAAATGGAATTTCTTTCTCAACCCTGAAAAACAACAACTATCTGCATTACAAAGTTGTTGCATGCTGTGGTAAGGGATTGAACACCAAACTTCAATAATCTTCATTGAGTTTCTTGTAACATACAGAGGCACTGGGGAAATATTTAGGTCAATGATTCACTCTCACTTTGAATGCTCAGTCCCAAAGCAAAACATTCTGTTGCTTTCTGCACAAGTTACTCATTTCTTGCAAAAGAAAAGCTTGATTTTTTTTTAAACGGAATTACCTAAACAGTAATTGAAATAACTTCAGAATCTTCATTTTGACCAAGTTAAAAGCAAACGTCTTTCTCAATTAGAAAATTCCAGCACACCCCTTCATGCTTAGGCTGTTTTCTGCTGATGCAATCCAGGCAAGCAATGTGCTAAGGAGTCAGGACAAACATATCAGCTCTACTCTAGCAGAAAGAAGTGGGACAAGAGTGAAAATCTTCCAAAGCAAGGAAGAGGAATAGACTTTTAAAGCAAATTCCTCCTGCATTTATGCAAAGCGTTTCAAAGTACTTCAGTGTTTTGTTAATAAACCTATTTTTAGAGAGACAACATGCCATATTACTTCAGGATAAAAGACTTAGAATGATATCTTCAGGTTTTTTATTTATTATAGATGCTTTGCTAGCCCAAAGACATGCAAACAATTTTGCCTCTAAAATGACATTTTAATTAGTTAATTATGGAGGTGTTTTTATGGCAGCTAAATGCTATTTCATGAAGAAGCAGATCAATTTCAAACAAGGAGTTAGAAAAAACAACACATCTTCTCCAGAGCACTACCTGTTCATCATTTTAAGCCAAAACATAAAGATTTTCTGTGTCTATTACAAAGACTGGAAGCTGAATGCCTAAATGGGGTTGTTACAGCATGAATTTGTTAGGGACACGTGCTCAGCTGCACAGAAGCACAGTTCACACACACACACAAACAGCAGCAATGGGATACACGTTACCTGTCTGCTCTGTGTCCATGGCTGTGTGGAAAAAATTGTACAATAATTATAAGAGTGGGAGAAGTAAATGATGCACGTGATTTCTGAAAAACAAACCCTCCACCTTCTGTTACTGGTATTCCTTCAAGATCAGTTTTAGTATGAGCAGAATAAATCATACATTTCCTTATTCCAACAGGAGGATTCCTGCCCATGTTGTGGCTATGACACAATCATTGAAAGGGTTTCTAACACGGGATTTATGGTTAATCACAGGCCAGACTAAGGACAATCTTGCAGTAAATTGTAGTGGCTTTACAATAAAAGAAGCTTTCCAAACAAGTTTCTTATTCCATCTCAAGAAAGAACTCATCACAGGACTACAATGAAAGAATGGAAATCAAAAATTATGACCAAACAGGATAATAAATGAAGAAATTACACCACTAATAAAAGCAGAATATTAGCAACAAGTAATTCCTGTGATGGCAATGACAGGAAATTAGGCAAGGGCCATCTCTTAGCCCCACACAATATCAATGAAAAGGGTACTGTGAAATATCCATTTCTCTGGCACCACACTCGTAATTCCTTAATTCCATCATATAGAAGTTATTCTGATACCAGTATGGGGTAATGTAGGATGTATCTGTTGTTACTGCTGGCACAGCTATTCAGGCTGTAATGCAAGCAGAAAATAGAAACAGGTTTCTAAAACAAGCAGTGCTTAAGTGTTCTCTTCCCTGGCAGAAAAAGTATAGAGAGGAACATGCATACTATAAAATGAACCACTGTAGTTAATATGACAGGCTTAACCCTTACTCACCTATTTCTTTAAACATTAGATTTAAGAAGCAGTAAAGTATGAAAGGGTACTCCTCAGAGTTTTACTATAAAAACATTTATTTGCTGTCTGAACTTTTAGAAAGCCATATTGAAGGATCAAGTTGAAACATGATGTTGAAAAATTATGTTAAGTTTTGACAATAACTTCTGGTTCTGCTGCAACTTTTCTACTGGTGAATACACCTAGATCAGGCTTTAAAAACAAATGTGGATGAGTCCATTTGAATTGTTTAAGCAGCAGGTAAAGCATTAGTTTTCCTCTGAGGCAACAGGAAAATACATATCCAGTCTCTTACACTTCATGTGCTATTAAAAAGTGGTTTTTTACGTAAGACCAGGAGACCAAAGTCGGCTTCAAACAGAATTCAAGGACACCAGGTCTTCTAGCAAATCACCTCAGTGGAGAAATGCTCCAGGATTTTCCTGCCATTCAGATAAAGAGTGTACCTTATTCCATCAAATCCTAGTCCTTTATTCTTCTTTGAAGTTTTGAGACTTATTTTTTCTAACTAGTCCTCAAGCTAAATCTGTCTCTCTCAGAAAACTTACTTCCTCTCAGGATGATCACACATTTCCCATTCTCAGTTCATTTGAACACAACTGGGGTTTTTCAGCTAAGGCAGAGTTTAACAAATCCAAAATATCTTCCTCACACTTGAATCTAATAACTCACCTGCTATGCACAAACCCTGCTTGGGAGCTCTCCAATTTCCCTGTCCTTTCTTACAAAATTTAACTTTCTGTACCGTTATCCATTCCTGCCTACCTGCTAGGATTCAACATTCAAACCACCGTTTTTCTGCTTTTCCCAGCTGTCTCTATTCTTTCATTCCTGTTCCTTACACTAAACCCACCACTGTGGCTTCGGATTTCTTTCCAGCAGTTTGATACCCCACATGACCAGCACCTGTCCAGCACTTGCTGCAGGACAGATGACAGCTTCACATTCGGGTCTCTCAGTGCTGTTCTTGTAGAGGTTCTTGCAGACTTGCAATTTCAATTATCAGCTGTTTTCCTCATTAAGCAGTAATGTTCTCTTGCCACCAGTGCCCAAGACAGCAGAGAAAACTCAAGAGTCACTACCAGTGAGAAGGCAGGGAATGAAGACACAGAGTTGTGCACACCTAATTTAGGATATGTTTATATTTGTGTGCAGACACAGCAAAGAAGATCAGTACATTTTCAATACACCTCAATCAGAGCAACATCTAGGAGCACAACTAAGTTACAATTACCTTAATCATGACTGGCTTTAACGTCACTTTGACTAAATTATGTGTCGTATCACATGCCCTATATGTCATTCTTCTGGGAGAACACTGCCTTTTCCCTAGGCAGAATTAACTATTTAATTTATTTTCTCCTTTTCTAGGTCTGAAAAGCACCTAACACATTCTGTATGTATGTAAGATGTAATCCACAAGGAATAAAATAAAATAAAATTGGAGACATCAAAGAAAGTAAAACACAATCAAAAATGTTCTAACCCATAGGCCATTTGTAAATAAAGTGTATAGACTATTTGCTTGCCAGTCCAAAGAGAATGGATCTTGCCTTACCTTCGGGCAGGAACAAAGGAAAAATGAGCAGGTGCATTTGGAGAGAAGTTCCTGGGACTGTCCAAGGGGCTGCTACCTGTTTAAGAAAGCAAAAATTAACAGTTCAAAACCATTTTGTTCACATTTGCAACAAATGGAGAAAGTTTTCAGTGTTCTGAAAGAGTTTGAACTGCACATTGTTGTCACAATTAACTGGAAATATGGAAGTTTGAGTCTTTGAGTTTTGAGCATTTGTTTGCTAAAGAAATCTTCTGACACAGATGTACCAGTATTTTTCCTCCTTTTAAAATAATTTAAAGGATATGTTTCATTTCCCACTTTCAGGTATGTAATGTACCACCTATAGACAAAAGAGTCCTTTAATATTTTGCAGTAATTTCTATCTACAAGATTTTCCTAACACTTGTCAGTGAAAAACCCGAGTTAGAAGTGACACTGACGACAGTTTGAGGAGTAATCAACAGTAAGAAAACATTTCTTCCCAATGTATGCTAAGGTTGAATGTAAAATTCACTGAGGAAAAAAAAGGATATACCATGAAAACTGCACATGATAATGAAAGGACTGTGTATATGTAAGATGATTGGGTTAAAATCTATCAGCAGTCACACTAACTACCACTTTTCTGAAATAGTACTTTACCATGAAAATGAAAGTACCAGTGAAACTATTCAGAAAAGAAGAAAAAACACTTAATTTTTGGCACAAGTGTTTTTTTCCTCAGGGCTTTGTCATATGGTGTGTAAGCATGGTGAGTGGTTTATTGCAACATATTTTATTTCAAAGTAAAAAGTAACTATCATGCAGAAAGCCCTTCTGAAAGCCAGGATCATTTACAAACTAACTACAGAGATATTTGAAAGTTATGGATGGATTTAGAAGCTTCACATCAGTGAGTGTGCTTTCTATTGAGCATGAAGTGGTTTGCTCTGTCCAATCATTAATACGGGCACAGAAGAGAAACTATCCACAGTAAACGTGTCAACAGCAATTGCTTTGTGTAAAGACAACCATATAGCACTAAAATAAGAGAAGGAAAACAAAATAGATTCTGGAAAAGCAATACACTGCAAGGTACATCAGAAATGGTTTTAAATGGTTTTGATCCCATGAAAAATGGTTTTATTTTAAAAGCCATGTTGAAAAGTCAAAACTCAAGTAAGAGTCATCTGCAAAGGACTTGCCTCTGTTTCAGCAGCTCAAGTTGCCCAGCTTGCCCCTCAGAGCAGCAGTGATTTTGAGGTTACAGTCCTATCCAGCAACCTACTGAAGCTTATAATTAAGCTTATAATTAAGTCACATTAATTTCAACCCAAGTTATCCACACACCTTTGCTGTTCCACTGAGCAGGAGCAGAATATAAGCATGGTGCTCAGTTGAAGGCAACATTCCCTCACACTTCAGCCTTACAAATGGGTCACAAAAGTCTGCAGCAGCATCTCTGCACAAATTCTGTGAGCAAGGTGTGCACACCTAGCACTTGTGTCAGGGCAGGGAAGGAGGAGGAGGAGAGGGGGACCAGGCTGATACCTCCTGGGGTATGAGGATGGCCACAGTGCAGCACAGGCCAGCAAACTCCATCTGGTCTGCAAGGATATGAGGGGAAAAATAGCAGCTGGTTGAGATTAAACCAGCCCCAGGCTGATGTAACGTGTCATGGGGTGATGAGAGAACTGGAGAGGTAAGTGAATTCCAGACCGCTCCACAATCTGCTTCATCAAGAGCAAACTAAATCAAAAACAAAGAGTTTTAGCAACAAGTTTGTTTTCCTTTGCCTTGCTTTTCTTTTGTATAGTTAAGACTAAAAGCGAGTTCACAGTTTAATACAACACAATTCCAAGTCTTCTGGATACTGTTTAACCCATTCCCAGTATATCCCAAGTGCAGAGGGGAAAGAGTGATCAGAAACCTATAGCTAAATAACTTTTGGTGTTTTATTTATTAAGCTTGTACTCATTTTAATTCTTATGGTCACAGAAAACCAGAAACGGTTCTGGAAAACCAGAACCATTTTGCTACTTTTGAACCACAAGAAGACGGAGAGGTCTGACAGTCCCAGTCTAGGAGGCACTGCAAGCTTCCAAGGAGATTGAAGAAGTCACCAAAGTGAAGAACAGAGTCATGCATGAACACACATGTCCTGGTAGCAGCACATACCTGAGGGTGAGGGTCACCAATCATTTGCTAGCAGAAAGCTCAAGGAACAACTTAGGATGCTGCAAGAGTGAGGCCTTTCCATGGTTATGCAGATGATCTAACAAAGCAAGGAAGGCTGCCAGCTTTGGTGGAAACCTTGGTCTTTGCCTTCTCATTTTTCAAGCTTTACTGACAATGAAAACTACTATGTCAAGATGACAGTTTTGAACAAAAACCTCATTGCCCAATGTTGTTATAAACAAGCAACGATGAACTGTCATTGCCTTTTTATATCTTCATCAATCTTTGAACTTTCTGGGGTATGATCAAAATGGAATTTCACAATTATTGAGCAAATTGGGTAATGACAGTTTTTAAATTTTGAAATTAAGTATGTGGGTGTTCAAACTCTTTTGAGCCCGCACTGTGTGGTACAGAGATTCTACTAATTTTTGAGCAACTACTTTTTCAGATGTATATGGCATATTTCCTTTCAGACACTGGAATTTTAATTAGATCCCCTGTGATTTGCTTCTAGTTTTAAAATGAAAAGCAATTAGTTTTTCTACTCAATTCGAGCCTGGGTGAAGCTTTTAAAACAACAACAGGGAGACAGGGAATTTTTACTTTCCCTAAAATTTCCCAGCACTGCTGCATCTGCTGTAGTTGAAGGTATTTTAATAAGAGAAGCCTGAGTGCAATGGTCTCGTTCACCAAGGCTGATCGAAACCCTATTTACTTGGCAGCAAAGGTAGATTCCCCTGTTGCTCCAGGGTTGTAGTTGGGCTGCTACTGAACCTGAAATGCCTCTGTCTCAAGGGAGGCTGTTACACAGAATGATTGCCCATTAGGTAAATCAGCACAGCTACACCAATGCCAATAATTCAGGCAGGAGCCTTTACATCTTCCGGACACGGGAAGAAGGATGTAGCCAAAGCATTTGTAAATCCACTACCTTCAAAACATGAAACCAGACCTTACAGGCAATGCCAGTCTCAGCTATCCCCTACAAACATGAATGACACTCATCAGATAGGTTATGAGTCCAAAAACTCACAACAGAACCATGGTATAAAACCTCCTTCTGAGAGCCATAAAAATTAATAAATAAACACAAAAGGCTAAGTTTTTGTGGTCTTATATGAAGGATATTCAAATTATTTGCTGAATATTAAAGCAAGCAGCTAAAGGTCACATACATGCGACAGAATTAGATGCCTTCCAGCACACACAAATTTCAAAATGATCACAATATTTAAAGCACCCTGTGTACCACCAGTCTCATAAACAATGACTGCCCTGGTGCTCTCACAGCACCAAGGATCACAGGCATGACGTGCTGATGAACCTCAGCTTTGATAACCAGGGCAGGATCTAGGGTGGATGTTACATACTCCACACACTCTAAAAATAATAAATAAATAGGCACCTCAGCAAGAGCCACTTTCCTGCCAGAAGGTGGAACTGAACTTGCAGTGTAATGGCAGAATCATTTAATTCAGTAGCACAGTGCTGCCTCTGAGCAGCTCCCTCCCTGTGCCATTACAGATGGGAGCAGGGCAAAGGTCCCAGCAGTGACAAGTGCCTCCACTGGAAGCCAGAGAGCAACCTGGCGACCTTACAGCTGTGGAAAGTAAATTTTAAAATAGCCTGAGCTTCAATTTTCCAGCTGTAAGTACCTATCTCTTTACTACTAAATTATAATGTTATTTCTTTGATTTTAAGCTTTTTGATTTAAAATATAATCTGATGGCAACTCAGTTATGAACCTTATGGTGTAACCTCTTTGTAATTTTTAGATTTTAAAAAATGGATTTGAAGAAATAGAAAAAAAATTAAGGCATACACATGTACCTCTTTACCTTCCCCTCTCATTTCAAAACAAAAAGGATTTAAAATAAAGGCAAAGTTTTCAAACTTGCTTTCCTAAAACTGGCCACTACAAGTTTGGGAGAGTAAACCAGCAGAGTGACATCCCCATGAGCTGTAGCTCTTTATGCCAAAGTACCACGTCATTCTGGAAAATGCTCTTTCATACAGTTTGAAAACTGAACTAGCACACTTAAGTGCTCTTGATTCAGAAGTGATTTCACAGCAGGGTTCAAAACGTTCGGATGTACTCCTTTCTCATATGTTGACAGCTCTTAAAGTAATAGTTTTCTTCTAAATTTCCTAGGATATGAAGGTGCCTGGCATCTTGTTGGGATGCTGTTTGAGACAGTAGTCCCTCAGCCTGGATCAGTGCTCATGAGGAGGTGGGTTTGCCTGACAGAAAGACAACTGTCCTAAATCTCACCCACTGACTTTTACACCACGTGCAGAGGAGTTAACTCCTGACATTACTGCCTTACAATACATACAGGAATTTATCTTAGCGTGGGTCTGAACAGAAACATTTTAGAAAGCCTCCCTGGTTTCTCTGCATGCTTGCTGTTCCTTTGATTTGTAGGAGAGGTTCAGAATGGGCATTAAGAAGACAAGACAAAAGTTCAGGACAAAAGAGGCCGGAGAGAGGCACCAGCATTTCTTAGTAACTCATCACTGCATGTGCCTGAACAAACAGACTGACAGACTCTGTTCAAATACTAAACAAATATCACAGCCTGTTCTCAAATTCACTCCTCATATATGATATTTTTAAAGAAAATATTTGTGACTCTACTCTAAATTTCATCTACTTTTGTCTCTTGAATAAATTATTTTTTTCCCAGGGAAGACTCCTAAATATAGTACTGGTAGAGAACCCAAATTACAATTAATTTATCTTCCTGTGCACTGCTGGCTACTCTTGCAGCTAACAAAGGATGTCCTTTTAATTAATAATTTTAAATCCCATATGCAACATAAGGGGAAAAAAAGGAAATACTTGAAAAGTAAAGTGGCACACCACTGAGTAGTTACTCTTCCTTTCAGAAAACACATACTTCTAATACATTATAAGCTTATGAAGCCTGAAACAGCATCAAAACCACCAGAAGAAACTTAATTTTTTTAATAGAGGAGAAAAGCCAACCAAAAGGAAATAAAACATGCATGTTACTGTTATGAACATTTCTGCATTTGTTTTCTGACCACTGATCCTGTCAATATCTTGTTGCAATCTCCCAAGCATTTCTTTTTCTTCGTTAAAGGCTTGTAGAGTTAATTTAGAATTTAGTGAAACCAACACATATATGAATTCAAAGCAAAAAGCACAATGTAACTAAGGGGAGAATATCTACAAAGAAAAATGCCTTGTTTAAACTAAATTTTACAAAATTATTGCTACCATAACCACACACACCAGCAACAAGGGAGTGTGAAGTGGAAGGAGATGGTCCTATATGCATTTTTGGCCCTGCATTTTATTTCAGATTCTGAAGCAGAAAATGCTTTTAACATACCACCTGAAAGATTTTGTTAATTTAATTTGAAAATCATGGGTCATTTCAGAATAACAATGTACTTAAAGCATGTTCCCAGCTTTCCATGACTGGGTTTTTTATAGTATCCCAAGAAAATGTGGCAGATTTTTATGAAAACTTAGAGGCTTTTATGGGCATCCCTGAACAATAAATTCGGCTTTCTTTTTCCTTTCAGCAGGCTGGATATCACCTCTCGGGATGCAAAACTCTGCAAACAGAAGCAGATGGCTCCTTCTAGCTGAGCTACTATCAGTTTGCTGTTCTTTCTCAGCATTGCCTCAGTTTCAGTCTCCAGAAAGCATTTACAGAACATACTGCCACGTAGGAGGAAGACAGTCTGATTATAACGAAAGCAACATTCCCTGTCTTACATGCAGCAGTGACGTGTTTCCAGAGAGGCTCCACTATGGATGATGTGCCACAAGTGTTCCAGCTGTTTCCTGCTACTGACTGGTGCCCATCAGGGACGTACCTGGAGCCCAATCACCCTCTCTGGCATTTTGAAACAGCGAAAACAAAGTTGTCACACATCATCTACCTCCCTCAGCAGCAAAAAAAAGGGAACATGCTGTTCGGGCAAGCTGTTGAATCTGCATGTGTGACCCTTTCTGAAGAATTATTCCTTCTTTTTCTGTTGGAAGAACATCTCCACACACTTCAATGACTAACAAGCCCCTGCCCATGTGCTCTGAAATGAGCATTTCCCAGTTGCTGCCATGGTAAAATTGGCAGCAGTGTAAAAAAGAAATAAAACTCCCAAACACCTCATGTTGCTCTGAGTAGCAGACAGAGACCATAGGATGGCACACTGCACAGCTGCCAGGCTGCTGGAGGCACATGGAAACAGGCAGGATGTTCCTCCTCATGAGAACTGCAGTTAAATCACGGGCACAAATTAACCATGCTCAGAGACTCAAAACAAGAGATTTACTTGAATGTATTTATCTAATTTTATTTGGCTTTGTTTTCCATCTCAGGCTCTTTTGCAGGATATAAGAGGATTGAATCCCCCAGGAAGAGTGGAGGATGGATACGGAAGCAAACTAGAAAGTGCAGAACATAAAACATTTATCTTGAAACTATAAGGACCCTCTTACAAGTTTGAGAAGGGCAAAAACTACCATCAGAGTAATTTCCAAAGGGCATATTTTGATGTTGAGTGTCAGTATGTTCAAACTCACTGCAATGACTACTGGCATTTGTGCTGATGATCCCCAGGTAGAGCAGTCCTAGGGAGTTACCTGCATGTCCATGAAGAGGGGAATGTGGCCGTGGGAGAGTTGGAGATGTGCTGGATGTTACAATCAAACTCTTCCTGTTGCTTGTCCGACAGCTGAAAGAAACAAAGATAAACCATTAATTAGGCACGGTCAGACAGACAACAGCACCTCAAGGCAAGTCCTGCAGAATCTCCTTCTGCTAAGGAGGAATCTCTCAGTATTTAGGGTGGGATTTTCTCCTCAGTAATGATCCTGCAAAGAAGGAAATGTACAGGGACAAAAGGTACTTGGTCAGCAGCAAGTGATTCAACACTGGAAGCATTTGTTGCACAAATGCTTCCAGTGGAGATAGCTCATTCCTGATTCAAAAATATGTGCAACTCATGCTTTACAACTCACACAAAAAGCAAAAAAAACCAATGTAAAATACCCCAGAGTGCTTTGGATGCTCTTACCAATATCCCACCTAGCAAATAAATCCGTTACGATTATTGGCTTGGTTATAAGAAACCAGAGCATATTCCTTAGGGCAGAGTTAAAATTACAGTTAAAATTACAGAGCAAAGTGTTAGCATAACTCAACAGATGAGTGGGGTTACTAATCAAACTTAAAAACTGGGATCTAAAAATCTTTGTGAACACATGTGGCAGTACCACTGGAAAACTGCAAAGCAAGTTTCAGACACGACTCCACCACATCAGCTCCGTTGGTTGTCATGACTTTGTTCCAGCAGGGAAAGTGACACTTCTTATGGCACAGTTCAGATTTATTTTTTCCCTGTTGGGAGTTTCAGAACTGAGCCAAATGAAGAAAGGATGTGTTCCTCCATTTGTTTCTCAGCTTGTGACTGCTGATAGTGAACATTTAGCTCTAAACATAATAGAAGGAATCACAATGGGCGAGGGAAACATTTTTAAATCATGGGAGCTGTGAAGAAGAGCTGCTAGATAGTTAAATCCCTTTGTGATTGCCACTTCTCCTGCTGTTTAAACAGAAGAAATGAAGCTGCTAGCCAAATCTTACAAATGACCAAGCACCACAGCTACATACATCTACTCCTTGTACCTCCAGCTTGCTTCCTACGTGGCAGAAACACTCCTGCTCACTTCAGCAGTTCCCAAAACAGGTAACAAGAATCCCATTGGTGTTGATAGGGCTGGGAGAACAGCCAGGAGCAGGGAAAGCTGAGCAAAGGTGGAGGAAGGAGCTTGCTGGCCCCACTCCAGGGGTGCCCTGTGAAGCTCCAGACTGGGTTGCCCAGGCACAGGCAAAGCCTCTTTGCTTGCAGACCCCAAATGCTGACATCTGCCAGGTCCTTCGTGCACTGACTGATCTGCTGGAGCTGCCCCCAGATAAACACACTCGGGCTGCCAAGAACTACAATTTAATGCAAAAGTATTTTGCTGCCACAGGATACAGCGCATCTGACTATTATTATTTGTAACCTTATTTTATTGCTGTCCTATAGGAAACTAGAGAACTTGATGCAGAAAAAAATACAACTGTACTGCCAACTATAATAAACAGTAATAAAGTTGAAGCACCATTAACTGCTATTCAGGCTCTTTAGTGTACTTAAAGCATTCCTCAAAATTATCCAACTGATTCCATACAATCTCCATTTACATTCATGTATTATTCAACAACAGTCCATCCAAAAACTGATTGCCATTGTGCACATCTCATGGAAAAACTAACAGCCTGATTTTAAGAAGCTTAAAATCCAAGTTCATGGATATTTTTAACATGTTTTCAGTTACACTATTCCAGTAACTGCTGAAAAAACCCCAGAATACTCAATTCCAACATTAATACCAGATAATCATTGTTTACATTAGCACAAAATCTTTCTTGCTACATGAAATTCCTGAGTATTCTAGTGTAATATATATTACTATGTAAGAAATAATAGAAAAAAAAATCCTGGGTGTTTTAGTATCAAATATAATGTAAGAATTTAGGATCTTGCTCAATAAAAACCACTAGTGCAGTGAGAAAACAGAGCTCCATTCTCTACAGTTGTATCTCTTTGTTAAAGAGAGTTCCTAAAGCACACTTTACCACAGCAATGTCTGGAGCTGGCTATGGAAACTTGGTATATTTAAACCACAGCATAACAGGGGAAGTGAACTGTCCCAAACTCAGAGCTTTTTAACTGCTTGCCTGCATTTTCCCAATTTAACAGAGTTTTACAAACCCATTTTCTTCAGTGTCTTTGCCAAGATAAGGAGCCAAAAGAGAAAGGGTTAAGAGGGACGGAGAGCAAGCACAACTGAGAACCCTTAAAATAGGTCAGGTTTACACAAATGTACCCAGAGGAGGGAATGGCTTGGAGGGAAAGCCTAGCCCCAAGTTGGGAATAAAACATTATTCTCTTTGCACCCTCAGCATCGGATAACTTTAAATTTTCCTGGATCTCTCATCTGCAAAAGAGCAACACCACTTGGGTCTGTTTAGTCATTGCTATGACTTGCATGTGTTGGCAATAAGGCAAAGCTTAAACACAGAGACTAAAAACACAACACCCAACTTCTCAAATTCATGTTCCGTGTTGAGAAAAATATACAAGTACAATCATACTCTCTACTGGCTGAAGAGAGCTCTCTGCATATAGAAAAAAACAGATTTTTGACAGATGTAGGAATCCTAGAGGAAATGCAGAACAAGAGCGATGAAGTTCTGGTAGTCACTAAAAAAAAGGGTGAAGAGAGGAGGTAACAAGCAGACTTCAGTGTCACTAGGACAGCATTTGAGCACCTCCTAAAGAACAGCTAAATATGAAGGAAGCAAAGCTGGCTTTAAGCAGGGCTCAGTGCCAAAGAAATTCAAACTAGTCAATGTAAGTGTTGGCAGCAACAGTTCCACTGAAGAAAAAATTATTTCCTGGAAGGTTCATTTTAGCCAGACAGTGCTAGGCTCAAAAGTGAGCTACCAGGCCAATCATAATGAGGAGATCATATTGTTAATCCTTTAAATTGCATTAATTATTATTATTATTTAGTACCATTGGTGATTTCTCAAAACAATACTGGATGTCTTCTTGTTCAAAAATTAATTCAATCTACATAAAAAATCAGGAGTAATAGGAGAAAGTAAAAGGGGAAAAGGTTGGCTATATCTTAACTTTTAACTAGAAAAAAACCCAGTTTTTAACCAGTCCAGAGAGATTTCAAGCATTATTATTTGTTTATAAGCCAAAGTTTTGCTGTTTTCATTAAACAGCAAAACTCACAAGGTAAGCCCTGCGTCCTGAGCCTCCTTTCCTCTCACAATTTGCTATGGGTCTTGTTAATCGTTTTTTTTTTCCTCAGATCTCACTTCATAACTTCAGAGAGCAAATCCCCTCCAGGTCTCCCAGTTTAGACAAAACACAATTTTAAAAGTGCAGAGTTTCTGTAGGGCCCAGAGCTGTAGGGCTGAGCTCCAGCCCATGCAGAGCTCTGGAGGTGCTGCCCTCCCTACCCTGGTCAAACACCCACACAGCCAAACCTGAGTCTAGAAACCTGTGAGAACACAGAAGCACCTCCATGTAATTCTGAAAACACATAGTAAAATGGATATCTTATATTGAAACAATTGAAACAATGCCTTTGCATCATTATGGAAATAGAGTTTTTACTCTGTTTCTGGAGTTAACCTCTCTGCTTGCAGTAAAAATATCATTTGTTACGTGTACTGAAGTGTCCCCAGTGCGTTCCTGAAACTGAACACTGCAGGACATCCGACGTGGCTCTGGTAACTGGACACTGCTTTTGGACCCACTGAAATGTGCCCCCGAGCCAGCACCCTTGCCCAGAGTTATTTCTGAGCACATTTGGCCTTGTACCTGAGACCTGTATGCAGCCCCCAGCTCTTCATCTGCACCCCAACCAACCTCCTCCTCCTCCTGACCCAGGGACAAGCCTCTAAAATGAGCACCACGAGTGCGCCGTGTTTCACGTGCTTATTCAGTCTGTAAA
The DNA here is from genome assembly GCA_013397195.1 of Hylia prasina. Lineage (NCBI taxonomy): Eukaryota > Metazoa > Chordata > Aves > Passeriformes > Sylviidae > Hylia > Hylia prasina. The sequence goes on from VYXD01003037.1 coordinate 111,139, forward strand.
GAAATCAATGACTCCGTTTCTGCATAAATCGATATTTGATTCTTTATTTTAGCAGTTTACTCAGGGGGATATCTTCAACTCACTGAGCAAAACTGATTAATGCCCAAGAGGCATCTGTGTAATGAAAGCAAGGGCCACAGAAAAAACAATGTAAATATAAATAACCAACCACCACTATCAAGCAATTTCATAGCGATGCTGGTTATTATAAGTGAATAATGATAAGGAAGTGTCTCAAAATCTATCTGAATTTATAGGCCTTGAGGAATTTCTCATGGCTGAAGCTGCTGGAGTATGTAAGTAAACAAGATAACACTGATTGCAGAAGCCTTCTCATTGACTTTGACAGAAATCAACTTGAAGAAATAAGACATATGGGAAAAGTATAGCTTAAATCACATTTTGGTTACTACTCATGAATGCATTTTATTCATATTAGTGATTTGTCATAGAATCACTAAGATTGGAAAAGACCTACAAGATAATTAAGCTCAACCGTTGATCAAAAATTTTAATTTCAGAATTTTGTAAACTACCTCACATTGTCAGAGTGCCAGATTAACTCTTGCACTAACTTCTTTCAAAATAGCATTTGAGAAGCCAAACATCAGACTTGTTTCATATTTGACACTCCATTTAGTGACCTCAAATCCCTATGAACTGGGATCCAAAATTCGGAGCCATCATATCTACAAAAGTCATTTGTGGTTACATATTTTCCTAAAATGTAATATCACCTAACCAAACTTCACCAGATTCTCCTCTGATGTTACAAAAGTTTGGTTTCAGTTGATTTGCTTTACAAAGAGTTCTTTATGAGAAACAGACATTTTGGAAATGAAAATAAGTATTTAAAATTTTTATTCACAATGACAGAAAATTTACAAAATCCAAAATCTGCATGTCAATGAATGCAGCAGCTGCACAGCAATGTTAACTGGATGTGGAAGTTATCGTCTTAATTATAGTAATTCAAAGATGGAAGCAATTTTGTAAGCTTTAGCACTACCAACAACAGGGATAATTAGTTCTCTAAAATAGATAAGTAAGCATCTGGTCCAACTGATTTCTTTTTTTTTCTCACATTCAAGAATAGTTTAAGAGTTATTCATCCTAGAATAACTGGGGAAAGAAGTGTTATTATTCATGGTGTAGGTTTGGGGGGTTGCACATTCCTACAATAAACACTTCTTTTGTTGTAAAGAAATACAATTACACACAGTTAAGACAGGAAAAATGGAAGCACGAGTCCAACAAGCAACTTCTTAAAGATTGCAGAGTCTCCATCACAACAGACACAGAATTATCCTCTTCCCAACACCACTTAGGAAAACTGCATTAAAGTCCCAGGAGCAAGGAGACATCCTGAATTTGGATCCCTTCCTGGTTATTTTGTCCAGACTAAACAGCTAAGGAGCTTTTGTCCAGTGCACCTCTGGACAACCTGTACCTGCCATTCATTCCTTTATAAAATCAATCCCTGACTCCCATGATCTTGAGACTGGATTACAGCATTCCTGTTTCCACCACCTTTCTGAAGAACGTCAAATAGTATTGAACTTTGGAACCTAAATAAAGACAACAATGAAAAACAACTGCCTGAGTGCAGGGTCCTCTTCCACAAAAGGTTTTCTACAATTTAATTACTACAAACACAGAAACAGATGCAAGTTGTTCAGCAAGCCAGGCTCTACTCAAATTTGCACTGCCCATTGTTTTGAAGCCCATGAGGCAGAATAAACTGGACAAAAAAAGAGAAGAGCACAGAGGAAAAAGATGCAGTCAATTTGTGAAGTGTGGGTTGCACTTCTGTACAGATATCCAGAGAATGCACAGGGGTAAAACATACAAAGGACATCATTCTCCATAATGCCACCACACCTTTCAAACACACTAAGCGAGGTGAGCACAGAGTCAAGCAATGCCAGACTTACAAAGCAAGGAGTAAAATGGGTGCAGATGGTTCTTTTGTTTCAAGGAAAATTAACATCTTTGTACTTAGGAATTAACTTATTGCATGAAAGACCATTTTCCTTTCATCTAAACCAAGCTATATGTTAGACAAGCCCTTCTTCTTCATTTAGAGCTCAAATTGAAGAAGCAGCATCACTGCACGCTAAGAAATCACAAAAGAAAAGGCTGAAATTGCCAGTGAACACCAAATTTATGTCTAATTTGCCTAATGCTTGAGGCTGGTGCACACCTGCTTACACCACACTGTATAAGTCCAGACCTTTTGCATTATTAACAACATAGGAACAACTCTGCAAAGCCAAACAAAATGAGATGTCACAACAAATTACAATGACTGGTACAGCCATTCTCAGCTACATGAATCCACTTTATTCTGAACACACTCCAAGCCTATCTTCTTTTAGCACAAAAGAACAAAACTAAGAAAAAATCTCTGATTATGGAAGAGAGACCCCAGAATAAATATAGACATTATTTAATGGGCAAAAACATAAAGCAAACCTTCTCAAGCACTCCTATCTCCTACTTCAGTTGTGTAATTCATTATACTGCCATGAAGTTACATCACAAAGTGTGAAAGGCTGACTGAATGAAAGCTAAACATAACTGCATATTTTCATTTCCCATTTCCTCCAAATATATTATTAAATGCTTCACATAGCATAGCTGCTTTTTAAATAAGTCTCTACTTGGCAATTCTCACAGAAGATGGTTTATCACATTTCTTTTCCTCTAAAAAATCCAAGCAAACAAATTCCAGAATGAAATGACAAAGTGATTTTATATTGTTTTAAATCCTCTAACCGTGGAGCATGCAATTACATACAGGTGTGCAATATAACAAACTTACTCTAGACACTCTCCCCAAAGATGCATCCAGGAAACAAAGCAAATAAGCTGAAAATGGAAAGAAAGTTTTCCAGGTTTAATGTAAATGTTACATAAAATAATATGAAAACTCATTTGGTTGCTTTGTAGCACACAACATGAACATTTTGTTCTCTTCATTTTGTTTCAGAGCATTTTGTTAGTTTAAGAATCAAAAAATGTTACAAATTAGCTCATTATCAGCTACCTGAGGTTCCAAACCTCAGCATGAGGATTAATTACTGATCTAATTTTAAATCTATTCTAACAATACACTATTCTAGAACTAATCTCCAGACTGTCCAGGGAGTTGCCTCTACTGCACAGAACACAGATTTTTCACAGGGCTGAATGGTAGAGTAATAACCAGAGTGGCAACAATCTGAACAAGACTAGGATGTTTGCAATCAAATTATTTGCACATTTAAAAAATACACGCTCTTAAGGTGCTCTCCTGAGCTCCACTAGAAAGGTTTTGCTCTGTTGGTGAGACTCATCTTTCCAGCTATGGAGACCAACAACAACAACCCCACTGAAGAGTGTCAGGGTTTGTGCTTGATTGGCAGAATGCTACACTTATGATGTCCTTTCCTACCAGCTGGAACCACATCTCTGCTGTGGCTTTCAGACAAGTGCTGGGCTGTGCTTCCACCCCTGGTGCCTCTGCTATTTCACACATGAGCCTCACTCACAGCCATCCTCAGCTCTGCAACATCAATTTTCTTAAGCATCACCCAGCACATTTAACTTGCATGCAGCTCCCAGCATATCAGAGCACAGAAAATCCTGAACAGAACATGGCACTGCATCTGGACAAACATGCCAGAAGAGCAGCTGACAAAGAGAGCACATTGTTGGACAATAAACCCACTCCCCTGGTCCTCATCTGCAACCATTTCCACACCATTTTAGGTAGTTTTTTTGTAAAATCACCATCCCTCTATTTTTCAGTTCTACATACCTTTTGACAGAAAGGTTTTGTAGATATTTTGGATTTAACTCAGAAGCTAAATGGACAAAAATATCTGACCTTTTAAAAAATACCCAAAAAACCAAGGTAAACTGCAACATATACATTATCATGCTTTGCACCACTGATACATCAACACTCTCATCCCTCCTACCTTTCTGACCCAGACACTGCCCTAACCATTGCCTGCTGTGAGAATCATGCCCTTTTATCTTATTAGGATTCCATTTTGCCTATCTTAATTTTGCAGAATTTGAATATATAAAAAAATATTCATTGAATAGGTAAATAATTCTCAAATTCATCCCCAGTTGCAAAGTGTAGTAGATAATGACATAGATCCACAAAATCAATCTAGGTCTCAATCTGCTCACCTTGCAAAGATCATTTAAATTTATACTTTTGCTTCTCAACTTAGAAGGTGAGAATGTGCTTTCTATTTTTATCACCAAGACCTTCTCCTTCCTAAAGCAATAATGTTTCCCAACTCTTAGCACCTTCTTACAAAATAAAACCAAAAGAAAAATATCGGCATCAACTTAATAAGATTTGAAAAAAAAGAACAGGATACTTCTAAAAGCCAGTCCATAGAAGAAAGGCTCATTTCCTCAAGAGGGGAAAATCACGTTTCTGTAAAAGTATTGAAGTACATATATACATGTACACACAAACATTCAGCCTCTAAAGGCTTTCAGACAGAAGCATTGAAAACAGTTTGTTGCTTATGTTTGCACACACACAGAGATGGGAGAAAAATCCTCAAAAACATCTCTAAAAAATTACAACAAAACATGACTGTAGTAATATAGACTGATAATAGTCCAATAAACGTATTAGGAAAATAAACAGCCTTAACAAACCTGTAATCTCAGCAGGCAGGCTACAAAACTTTTGACATTTGTCCAGGACCAAGCTTAGACAGTAAAGTGCCATGCTCTGCCCGCCTGTACTCAACCAGGGCTGAGCAGAGCAGTTCCCTACCAGAGCAAGACAAAAGTGAGACGTGTTTGCCAACGTGGTGCTTTAATTCAAAACAGACACAGAGAGAGAAGACAGCTTGCTCAGGTTGTTCCCTTCAGCTTTGGAAGACTAAATGCTGCTTGGGACCTTTCTAATCAATGCACTCCCTGAAGGGCAGACAGGGAAAAGAGGCTACTGAGATAAGAGTTGGCTCTAAATGTCAAAGAAGGGGCAGACAGGAGCTGAAATTCCATGGACATTGAAAATGCTCTGTGTAGCCACTAAAACTGGTGTAAATCCATGTAGAGAGATACATTGCAGTGTTGAAATAAAGCATTCAGTTTATGTGGTCCTTACTCACTTACAGAGACAGGTCTGTCGATAAACCACTGTCCCGGATAAAAACAACACACTTAAAAAGACATGAAAAAATTATTCACAAAAACACATGAGATAGCTAAACTGCACTGTATATCAGATCAAATAAGCTGACTACTAAAATATAAGAAAAATACACCTGTAGAAGACATTTCATGTTAATGGAGCAACAAAACCACCAAGGGCAGGAGAAGAGGGGGAGGCCCTGGGTGCAGATCCTGCCCTGGCACACGGAGCAGCACTCAGATCTGCAGCATGGGGAAGTTTCTGGAACAATCAAGCCTGATTACATGTTAAACCTCATTCTTTTGTGCAAAGCCTACTTGCTGAGCCAAATGTTCATTATCCAACAGCCATCAATTTTTCATACAAGGATGGCTGTTCCCATTTAATAACTATACAAATGTGTAATACAAATAGATACACACACACAGGGTTTTGAAATTTTAGCGGACTGAAGCTGGAACAACCATTCACAAAACTGAGCAGAAGAAAAACAAAAACATTAGAAGTCACAAGCTGACAGCTAAAGCTTGTACCAGCAGTACATCCAAAGGGTGAAGCAGTTCACCACTGCCAAGAAAGGGTACTTGTTTTAAGAGCTATTCTACTTAAGAAGGCTGAAAGCAAAATCAAAATCAATTCTAGTTACAAAAAGATGGTAGAGAGCAGTACATACAGATATATGAATGTATCAAAAATATAGGGATAGCAGCAGTGATAACAAAAAGAAATCATAAAAGAAAGTAAGAAAAACCTAAAGCCTACTAAAATCAGAGCCATAATGTACACAGCTGTTAAAAAAGCAGATATTTAATAAATGTACCTCATGTAAAATTGGATCAGAATACAAGGGAAGAAAACTGCTAAAAGCTTTTTGAATACTTTATGTACTTATTCATAGCTAAAGGAACTAAAAAAATGTGAGCATTATTTTTACAAATGGTGAATAACAAACTTTAGCAAAAACTCACAAGCACAGGAAAACACAGCCCAAATTTTCTCTGAGACAAAGTGGGGAAAGATAGGGCTGTTAAATAACATTAGCCTATTTCTGTATAAGTAAAAGATTGTTGTAGAATTCACTTCTGGGAGCCATGTTTTGTGAAATCCCAGCATTCTTGCTGCCCCAGTTCTGTTCTGCACAGACTCTGAAGCCAGCATGGCCAGTAAGAAAACAAATGGGACCCATGAAAATTGGAGAACATACACTAATGAAGAAACAGAGGAAGACAAATGCAAACACTTAAAGAAAGTCAGGTATTCAAATTCCATAGCAATCATGCTTAATTTAAATTAGGTCTGTTAATTGTAACATCCTAATTTACCATGCAATCAAGACTGGAAAAAAAAATACAGGACAGGAAAACACACAATATAAACACACAATATGAGAAAAAAAAGTAATTTCAAATGCCATCGCAGGATTCAAGCTCGCTTCCTCAGAGAACAAAGATTCAGGGAAAGACTATTCTCATGGGTGCCTGCAGAAGATGTTTTTATCTCACGTCACTGTGAGCCTCTCCCCTGGCACATGCTCACTGCCAGTGTCGCAGGATACCACAAGTAACTCCTTCAACATCAAACAGAACACGTCAAGTGACGTTTACATCTTCTATTCATTCTGAAGGAGTTTAAATCATGTGCTCAGTGCTACATAAACGCAGCAGGCAGTAATGAATATGGGGAGGCATCATACTGATATATAAGCACAACATTTGCTTAGATTTTCAGTACATGACTAAGCTTTGTCCTCATATAAAACACGACAGTTGAGGCATTTTTGTGGACAGATAGTGATTGCTTAAGCTAACAATCTCAAAACACGTCCAACTTGCTGCATAGCATTGCCTAAAATGATAGACAAAAGAGACTGGTATCAGGTGGTTTGGATTTCATATCTGCCACAAGACTCCCCTGCACAGGACTTGTAAGCATCCCCCTTCTGAATCCCAGTCCTCTGGACCCTTCTACCTTCAGTTGACAGAGAAAAAAAACAAACAAACAAACAAACAAACAAACAGTCTTTAAAACTGAATTTTTAAGAGGCCTGGAATAACCTATGATATTTCACTACAGAGGTATGTTTCATTTATGTTTCATTTGACCAGCAAATCTACTCAAAAGAACACTTAGGTATTAATCTGTAGTTCTCAAAATAATAGAAAACAAAAATAAGATAATTGGGCTATGAGTGAGAGAGAAAAACTATTCAGGGACTATCTGATAATTAGCTACAAATGTAGAATCAAATAACTTCAAAGGTGTTTTCCTTAATGGTTAGAAAAGTTGTTTACTTGCTGATTATAACCACCAAAATGGTGGCCAATACCAAGTGTTGAGCACCCAACTGAAAACTAATTTCTCTCCAGGTAGTCGTCTGGTGATAGAAGATCACATGCCATACAATGTATCCCTCAGTTCCTTAAGTAAAGTCTCCTTTTATGACAAACATTTTGCTCTAAGGTGTACAGTTCATTGCAATGTCAACATTCAGCTGCCAGTAAAAAGAGAGGAATCCCAAGTGCACCAGAGAACGTCTCTGAGTTTGCTGCTGACCACAACCTCACACCTCTCCAAAGAACAGGGGCATGCAAAGGGCAACACCACGGCACGGGCACAGGCTCCTCAGATCCAGACACATCTCCAAGTCCATCCCAGAGCTTGCGGCTGGTGGGCACTCGGATTTAAAATGAGCTTGTCAGAGACAAAAAACAGTCAAAATAAGCAGATGCACAGACTCTGTAAGGATTCCAACACCCAAATGTGTCGACTTCAATTAAACACAGGAACTGCACATTTCCAGGCCAATCACGTGCCAGTATGTACTCTCTGTTTTACTTTCCACAGTAGAACTGATCTGATCTGAGCATCCTCTATAATGTTCAGGATCTCCCTTTTCCTCATACCTCTCCTCAAACCATTCTCTTATCCCAATATTTCATTTAGCTCACTTAAAACATCGGTGCAAAATTATTTTATACTCAGCAGTCTTGTTCATGTGAAGGATCCAAATAATTCATTAAATTGTCTGCAATTTGTGTGTTGCTTCGTTTCCTCTCCACAAAGGTTTTGACTTGAAAAACTGGTTTGTCCTGGGCAATAGCCAAATGTTCATACAAGAGAGTTTTGATCTGAACAAAAAGCTTTCAAGGCTCAAAACTTCAGTGTTAACCCCCTAAAACCCTTTCCCCCTGGGTTTTAGTCAAGCAGGGAAACTGCCAACGGTATTCAAAATGAACATAAAATATGATTTACACAGAATCCCACATAAAGTAGGATTGCCTGAAATCATTACAAATATTTTGGGGTTTTAGGAGGACCTTCCTTCCTTTCATTGGACCAGCCTCTTTCATTGTATGTAAGTAGTGCAAATATTCTGTAATGGAAAGTGTATTGGAAGCTCCCCAAAACTCATCCATTAGTGAGCAAAATACCCATTACATTTCCATGCAATCCAACAAACTATTGTCATAAAGAGATTTTCAGAAGATAAGGTGGAAATTTTTTCTCCCTCAAGCAGTGCTTTTGTCCTAAGGCCATATTGAAATACCTAGCAGAAGTAATTTGAATTAAATTTCCTCTCCAATTATGAGTGTCAGGGGGTTATTTAATATGCTGAGCTAGGCAAAAAAAAATTGAGCTAAGTATTATCAAAAGCATCAGATTTCCAGGTCTTTCCCATCCTTCCCAACATAAGGGAAACATTTCTTATGTTATTCATTTAAGCAAGGAAATGTGTGGCGTGACAGCTGTCACTTTAAAGTTAATTATAGTATAGACTCACATTTTTAATGCCAGCTTTATGTTACCACAAAAAAGTAAGTATTCTGCTAGCATCAAACTAATTGTTTTTCTTCAAAGTGACAATGTATATATGGAGGAGGTGGCATCCTTCTGACACACACAGCTTTTAACATCAATCTAGATGAATATAAAGAAGACACTGAATACATTTGGGGGGATATGTATGGACTCACTGTCTAACGTGGTCCTGTTGTGGCAGCTGAAAAGTTACCAGAAAAACACCAGTGCATCAGAGAGCACCATTTATGTGCTCTTGGACACCTGATTATTTCCTTTCACTCCTTTACATCCCAGTGAAAGGTGGTTTCTCTCATTGTTTGTGACTACTTCAATCATGAGTACTATTTCTCTTAGTAACCAAGGAACTGTTTGTAATGAAATACAATGATTTCCATAGAATTACTGATCTTAGAGGTGTTTTGCTACTTAAAGATTGCTTTACACTTTATAAGCAGTTAATTCTTGTGATTTTAACAAATTATTGTATCACTAAAGCCCTTTCACTGAAAGGAGAAGAGGAGAGAGAATTAAAGCACCAATGGCAATTGTGGATACAAATCCAAGATGTCCTTCCTCACAGAAATCCACCTTTTTCATCCTCCAGAATTATCCTTCAAGTCACTTCAACACACAAATCTCCCATCTTAACTTAGCAAAGAAAAAGTCACTAAACAAAAGTGAAATTTTTAAAACTCACAGTCACAGCCTGTTCCACCCAGAGAGGATTAAAATGAAAAAATGAGGAAACATTAGAAATCAGCATTCTAAGTCGGTTTTACAAGACCAACAAACACTTGCACAACTCTACAGTGCTGTTAATATCAAATCACAAGAGTATATTCAAGATACACCCAAAGTGTAAAGAAACAAAGGGACTTAAATCCAGAGACATTTAATTTAAACACGTCAGAATTATGCTTTATCTTTCCATAATCCAATTTCAATAGGCAATGCCTCAGTAGAGCTGATATCAGAATACCAGCCCCATATGCCCTTTGAACCAAGGAGCTCTCATATTTCTCCTATAGTTTAAACTCATAAATATTTATACAGAACCAGTTTGACAGGTAAATGTGATTTATGTTTATGTCACCCCTCCCATGAGAAACTTATGTATTTACAGTTTGCTCTTGACTTTCTCTATCCTTCCGGGAATACATTGGAGAAGAAACAATCCAGCCACTTTGACTGGAGCAGCAGATGGTTCACTTTTCCAGAGCCATTAGCTGCAGCGAGAATCCCACCAGCTGCACCAGAGAGCTCATTTCCACAAAATGCACCGAGGAGAAAGAGAAGTCCTTCCCATTTGCCTCCTAATGTAGGAGAAGCCATATGGGAGTCAAGCCCTCTAGGATTTTTAGTACGTATCAGAAGCCATTAAAGAGAAATGTGCCATAGCTCAGTAGTCAGAATACCACAAGTAACCCTTTCTTGCAATGTGAAACCAAATTAAAGCTGAGAGAAATCCAAGGTGGAGAAGCCCAGAATTAAGGGCACACAAGATATCACTAATGCAACAGGACTGTACAGAAGTTTTACAGACAGAGCAGAGGAAAACTGTACCAAACATTCGTCATAGTAAAAAATTCTCTACTGCTAATTATGACCAAGATTGCAAAGTTACAGGAGAAATTTAAACTGAGATCATAATTTTTAAAGGAAGTGCACTAAGAAGTGAACATTATGCTTTGAAAAGCAGCCAATTAAAACTGGCAAATATTTATTTATTTAGTGATAGAGTACTCCATTCCTAGTGCCCAGATGCCACAATCCTGAGAACATTAGCACACAGAAACACCCAGGTCACGGCACTGCAACGCGCTCCATGTGCAGTGACCACTCTCACAGCCCAGATACTCTCGGGAGCAAAGCCATTGCATACGTGGACATGGGATTTCAGGACAGACAACCTGGCAAGAATCACATTATTACAGTGATTTATCACAATACTCCTCAGACCAGCCCAACCTGCCCACCCATCTCCCCCAAGACAGCAGGCAAAGAGCTGGCAGGCTGCCAGCCCGGCTCGGCAGAAGGTGATATTCCCAGCAAACTGTCACACATGCTCAAATATTTCATTTCTGAGGCTGGCTGAAGGCTGCGGTTTCCATCCTGTGCAAAATAGGATTTCCATCACATGACTTCGTGTAGCAGCTCTCTGCTCTGAATACTCATAGTGCTGTTTGATCATTTTGAAATACCTAATACTCGTTTATGTGATTAAATCAATAAAAAGTCATCTCTTTTCCATTAAGATGCTCAGAGGATTTACAGATCAATTTCTTTCTTTTTGTACTTCAACTACTAACAAATAAATGGAATTGTAAATTTTGAGTAGGAGTTTTCTGACAAAATATCACACGTGAAACCTTGTTAGCATCTCTCAAATTGTTTCTGACCTTGATGTGTAATTTTAAATTCAAAATGGCACACTAACAAGAAGATATTGAAAAACAAGGATGGTTTGTTTTTGTAATGAGAGACACTGTGGGTGTCCACTCTGTTTGGAAGATTATTATTGCTGAATTTTCACAAAAAACTACCTTTAGGCACACAGAATGGAGGAGCTTTAGGAAACCAAAGTTGTGCAAGCAGCAGTAATAAAAGGATCCAGAATCTGCAGGTCTAACATGGGTTATTTTCTTATGCAAAGGTGTCCTCCTCCCTGACCTGCCCTAAACCAGCTCCTGGCTCTGCCCAGCTCCCCTGGCTCTCACAGCAAGCCAGGTCTCATTACACCACGCTGCTCCTGTGCTCACAGGGTGGTGGCCAAGAGCACCTGAAAGCCAAGTCCAACCTACCTGAGCCTTTGGAAATGGAGGCACAGGAGAATAATTTGCCTCCCTTTCCTCTCCCCAGCCAAATTCAAGAAATCTGTAAGAAAATACAAAGCTTTATCTTTGTCACTTCTGTCACTCTATCAAACCACTGCTACAACTGCTCAATGGGTGTGAAAGTTACTGCTTGGAGCAGACATCAACACACAACCTTAATCTCAAGGAGCTCTTTTACTTTAAAAAACAGGCCAAAGACAACAATTTTGAAAAGGACAACATTGCTAATGCAATTCCTGGCAACTAAGATCCCTATTTATTTACAAAATCTTTCTTCATTGCCACTAAGATTTCTAAAAGTCACTGGCAGCACACAGAACAGAACTTTGATAAAATTTAAATCACAAATGTGGAATAATAACAAAAAATAAAGAGTCCCCCAAAATATTAGTTGGTACAATCCTCTAAAAAAGATTAATATAATTCCTGATAGCTGATGAACAAAATTCACCCTAAACCTAAGCCAAAGCTTACATTCTGAGTCTCACATAGATTATTAACCGTATCAACAAACCAGCTGCTGAGAAATTCTGGTACCAGCTCTAACTGTTTACTCATAAATCTGAATATACTGCTTTAATCAGGATTAGCTACCTACCAGTCTCACCAGTAAGTTTTCAGGCTCCACAGAGCACCTGATGAGCGATAATTATGTTGATATTTCCCAGTCTTGAAGGGACACCCCTGTACTGCATCAGATCCGATACCATTCATTAGTTCACACACTTCAATGGGATTTTATCAAAATCCAGAGAGAAGGATAAATACAAACACTCATCCTATTAGCTGCTACATTAACATATTCACATTTCTAATATAAAAAATATGCTAAATGTATCAAGTATTATTTAAAATTTAAGGTTATGCATATCTCTGTGAAGACTGTAAGTGCTGTAAGTCAAAATATCTGCAAGTCTTTCATGGTGCTGCCTATTTCAACATTATATTGTTTTGCTACTTCAAATAATAAAGCAGCTTCCTCCCTGTAAGCATCTATCCATCATTTTGTAGAAACAAATCCCTTAACACATTGATATAGTATGAGAAGGAACAATGCCTTTAAATAAATATCTTTTAAAAGAACGAACCGTGGATTTGCACAGTATGATTTTTACAACAAATACAATTACAAATTATTCAGAAATTAGGAAATCATATCTAACATACTAGGAATACAATTCAATCTGTTAAAACAGGAAAAAAAAGGCAAGACTAAACAGTATTAAAACAAGTAGCTTAGAAAAACATCGTAAGAATTACTCGCAAAATCCTTAGATTACCTTTTGGATCGTCTCAACATGCTGGTAGCAGGCAGAGAGAAATTGGACAGCACTGTCCAAAAGGAGTCAGACATGATCTTTAAAAGCTTTCATTGCTGGGAAAATACAGCACAATCAAGCCACTAGCAATAAATAAGGAACTAAATAATACCAGTGACAGAGCCAATGCAAATTCCCTGTAGACCTTGCAAGCTGTTCCATTAATGTGAGACAGGCAGGCAAGCGTACATATTGCTGCTGTTTCCACTGCCTCTGTTTTCTCCCTGCTCCATCCCTGCCTCCCTCCCTCCACCTTAGGAGGCAGTGCAAAATGAGATATTTATTCTGTGCCTAATACATGCACTTTAAACCTGGAGTTTGCTGAACACAAAAGCATACATGCTTTCTACACATATCTCTGTGTTCATCTAATTACAAACAAAATATTTTCAGTATTTTTGAAACCATAACTGTGCACTGTTTGCAATCCTGAATAACACAGGGAGGTTTAAGCTGTGTCTGCACAGAAAGCACCATTGACTGCCTAGTTTGTGTTTTAATTCTGATATGGTGACTCTTCTTTTCCTAACTACAGGAGGCACATTAGGGACATTTTGCTTATTTTTCTTAATTAATCTTCCACCTTTAAACAAATACCATCTTTCATCTTCAGTAAGCCATGCAGATTTTTAATTTAAAAAAAATAAAGCTTCCAATGCCTCCTAAGATCAGTTTAAAACCAAAAATCCATTCTCCCCCTGAAGTCAGCCACACCAGATCCACATCAGTCACAGTAAACACAAACTCCTACGTAGCACCTGGTGCCCAAAAACAACTCAACCAGCTGAATTTTGACAACAAAACACAAGCAGGATTCATGTGATGCACATCAGAGGTTTCCCACACACTCCCTTTGCACATCAGCCACAAGTTCACTATTCCCCTTTGTGCCTGCAGAACCCTCTTGCCATGTTTTTGCTTTTTCCAGGGTCTAAACAAAACCTCAGTGGAGCTGCCCTTTTTTTTTTTTTTTCCCCATTTCAGTATGCAATCTATTTTTCTTTCTATTGTGGCTTCTTTAAGCACTTCTGCCAGTAGGAAAGCTAATGACGTTCTCATATTTCAGCCTTCTTGAGTGGCTTTTTATCACAGACATGAGAAAGATGACAATCAACATTTGGCACAGCCTTCCAAGCATAATACAACCCTAAAAAAACCCACACAAAATGTCTGGGAGAAAAAAAATCCCACTAGACTCACTTTGGCCTTCTGCAGAATCTCCTGGAAGAATTAGATGGTCTTCATAATTTTCCATTAAATAATTACATATTTTTAACATATACATTTATCAAGAATCTCAGTATCTGATTGAGCAAAGTATTCCCTTCCATCTGGAATTCAAAACAGGCAAATGGGATTTTTAGACTCTGTACAACAAGACCATCTTTTCTAGTGCTTTTAAACATTTTTACGAAGTTAATCTATAACACATAGTGGTTTGATTTCACAAAGTTAATTTAGGGTACAACTGAACCAAACTCTGCCACTGTCTACTGATGAGAAAGAACAAACATACTCATTTTTATGTCCACATAGTATCATATACCAATCAAGTATAAACTGAACACTAGCCTTATAGAATTAAATTCAGGATATTATGTGACCTTCAAATTCCAATAAACCCCAGTTTTGAAAAGGTATGAAAATTTTACTCTGTCAGCTAAAACGTGAATTGAAATTCACAAGCCATAATGGTGGAAAAAAAGTGTTCAGCTAACTAACAAAATAAACCTATCACAGTAGAAATAAATTCCTGACTGCTTATAGTTAGCAAATAAGATCACAATCAGATAACACCCCTAAATCTGTATTAGTCATGCTTTTTACAGAAATTATTGAAAACTCAGTAGTTGAAGACATAACACTCATTATCACTGTACTCAGCAGCAGCACTTTCACATCTCTCACAGGAAGGACACAAAAAGGAGAAGCCATTTTAGGAGAACATTTTTCCATGGGCATCAGTGACTGACAGCCCTACAGCAATGTTAATCCAGCTAAACCCTGTTCATCCTCTGCTGTCCTGGGGAACACAGGGCACCCCAAGCAGGGAAGGGGATGGGATGTATGCTATCATCAGAAACCCATCCATTCACCCATCCTCCCATTTAACACAATTCTGCAGAGCTTTTACCCAAGAACTGCAAAAAAACACTTTGAGAATTATGTAACACTTGTTCAAAAACAGCAGAAATTTCCTTTAACACTTTATATTCCTGCTTTTCAAAATGCCTGTTCCACATAGAAGTAAGAAACTCTAATACTGCAAATCGGTGCCTGCAAAGCACTCATTTTGGGACCCAGAAATTCAGAGTACCCAGAAAAAATGTGAAGACACCACACTTGGAGATGCAGTGTTTTTGCTCGAAGAAGAGAAGAACACAAACCATCAAAAAGTTTTTGAAATAAGTCATGTCTTAAAATATAACATTTGCAGAATTGTCTTTAGTAACAACAAATATAGGAAGCATAAGGATTTTCTCACACCTACAATGACAAACGAAATCCTTTGAAGGAACTGTCTTACTGTCTCTGCATAATCAGCAAACGTTTTGGAAAATCTGGGCCAGAAACTTTTCACTAATTCAAAAAAATACCATATCTGTATATGAGAGAACATGTCAACAGCACACTCACACAAATAGGTTACAAGATGAGTTTTCTATTTTATTTAATTCATAACATTAACATCTCTTTGTGAATTCCAGACCCTGAGTTATTCCAAGCCTAAAGAAACCTCTTCCTTTCTAACATTCTCCCACTAGCCTTTCACGATATTTAGTCTCCATCAATCTTCCTAATGCACCTTCCCTTCTTTATGCCCAACTTGTCCTCTGAAAAGACCACCTGCAGAACATGTCAGCAGCTCCTGTGATGATGGAGTATTTCTCTGTCAACCAAATGTACAGTTTCCAGAGCCCTCCTAATGACACTGCATCCACTGGACAGTTATAAATAGTCAGTGTCAATGACTTTCCCTATTTCTCATCTTTACCATTACTAAAGTAGGATATTAATTAAGCCTGACATTAAATGAGAATGCAATTAGGCAAACAGTTACATGAAACCCATTGCTTTCTGGACTTTTTTAAAGCAGTTACATTTATCATTAAATAAATTTCCTCAGTATAAGATCATCTTTTAAATAAAATCTGTCATTTTAGAAGTAAGCTGAACTCCCTGAAAAGTTTGAGCCGTACCAAGCAGATCAAGAGGTAATTTTGAAAAAGAATATCCCAAAGATCAAAGCTCCCGTGACTGACTACATTTTAAGATGACTATGTGTCAAGAAAAGTTTCCACAAAGTGTTGATTATATTTTTAAACACTTCAACCAGGATGAACCATGTAATAGTGCAGTAGTTTTCAAATTAAATTAATTTCACAAGTCACACTGTGGTAAAGGGAAACTTACAATGGAAGCCAGTTGAAATACTATTGGGAAAAATCAATAGTATCCTGCTAATCTTCCTTATTATGCCATCACTTGAATGGTTACATTGTATTAAGCTTCACACAGAAATGTGATACTTGGGGACATAACTTTTTAAAATAGTCATTAGATTGCAATCCACAAATTATTCACTACAAATGCCCAGAAATTAAAACCCTTTTGCTAGCAAAGCCAAATTCTTTGGAGAAGTCATAACAAAATAATATACATTCTATCTCTATAAAGAGCATATTGACTTTATTTTAAACTTTAAATTGCATGCCCAATGAGCACACAAAATTATTCTACTATAAGTATGCATAAGTTAACACAGGTGAAGAGATACCTGCCCTGTATCACCATACAGTGAAAAGTGTGTAATGTGTAAAAACTCCAGCAGAAAACTTTGGTCTTTCAATAGAGGGAAAGGAGAAAGTTCTTCCTTTATGCTTAAAAGAAAAAAAAAGGAAGGTTCCTTTAAAAAAAAATACATGGGAGATGTGTGTTGAGCTATTTGGGGCATCATTATTATTTGAACAGTGACCTAAGCAAGGGAAGAACAGACTGTCTTTGAGCCGCCTGCAATCGCGAGACTCCTAAGTAACAGTCTGACAGAAAACATTAGGTTGAATGCGTCTTCAAGGTCTACTCTCCTATCATTTGTTATAAAAACAAAGATTTTTATAAAGTTATAAAACCATAGATTTCTTCCTTTTGGGGCAGAAATCACCAAGGCACCACCCCAGATCTAAAGAGTCACACTCTTTTACTACAGCGGCTCCCACGGATTTCAATTGCTACCTCTGTATAAAAGGGCTCCCAAAGGTATATCTGTGTGAGATTAAACAAACAGCTGATGGCCAAGGGTTTTGGGGGTGAAGAACAACTAAACTTCCCTCTGGTGTGCATTGCCTATGCAGGGAATATCCTAGTGACTGAACTAGTTAATGATTCAAAGGATCAGAAACATTTACTGAAGCAGCTATCAGGCACTGCACCTGCATGGAAGCTGCCAACTCCTCATGTAACTTTAATTGGGCACAGTTACTGAACTAACAGGGGTTGCCATCCTAGTGGACAGCCTGAAATGCTATCTAATGCACTACAATATCACTGCTAAGCACAAGCAACTGCTCTGATTTCAGTCTAAAACAACTCTCACAAAATGGTACTCAGATATAGAGGACACCAACTACAGCTCCATCATCACTATCTTTTAAGTGAAGACATTACTAAATAAGTGATAAGTGAGCAGTGCTAAAATACCAAGTTAATTGTGCCCCAAATCCTATGAATATTTAATATGAAATATTCTTTCTTTGCATTTTTATTTACAAAAATATCACTTATTAGTATGTTAATATTCCATGCAACACTATCCTGCCCAAGTAACACCAGTAAGATGTTCAGCTACTCCAATACAACATCAGCTTAACATAATTTAAAACTCACAGACTTGACAATCGGGCTCAGATGCCACGGAAAGGTCAATTATCCTCTTTAAATAAGTTACTGGATCTTGCATTCTTTCCCTAGCCCAGCCTTCTTCATGTGTGATTCAAATGTCAGTTGTCCAATTTAATCAAATGTAACCTCCATATGTGATTCAAATGCCATAAAAATTGAGAAATGCTATTTGAAAACCAACAATACTGAAAATCAGATCTGAAAATGTCACTTCCTGTTTACAGAGAAATCTTCTAACGCTTTATCCAAAATGTAGTTGAGGACATCCAGTAGCCCTTGCAAAAAACAGCATCACAGAGTGCTGCTGTTACCCTAACATCCTCCTCCAAAGGTTCTCCCTCCCCTTTGCCAGCCAAAATTTATCCAAAGGAAAATACATAGATTGTGCCTCCTCTTGCCACCATAGCACTTCCTCATCTTTGTCATGTATTATTTATACCAAAGCACTTAAAACTTCCTTTTTAACCTGTAATACAGTCTTAATGAATTCACTGTGCAACTGGATTTGCAAACAGGAAGATAACTTAATCTCTTCTCCTGCCACTCCAGCCTGCAGCAGCCTCTCCATGAAGAAGTACAGCACTTCAGCTCTTTGCAGAGTTTTTCCACTTCCACTCTCTTTCCACTTCCCTGTACTTGAGTAACACCACCAAGCTATTGCTAATTCCTGTAGCATGGGGTTTGTAAATGTCCCAAAGAGCTGTAAGTCCTTGACAGACATGGTCCATAACCATTCCAACAAAACTGTGTCAGCAAAGTAAATTTGAAAAAGCAGGTGTTATTGCCCCCATTTTACAGAGAAGCTACAAGTGCAGAGCCTAAAGGACAAATTAGGGTGACAGCAGCAGCAAAGGTGGCTGGCAGACTTTGTGTCTTCGTATGGAGTGAGAACTGAAGAAGAAATACCAGTGGATGGCTAAAGCTAAACCAAGACAACAGGCAAGTAATTAAGGTAAAACGAACAAAGCAAACAACAAAGAGAGGGAACTGAGCTGTATTTCAGTGGGTGAATTAGAAGGCTTTGGGTTACTCAGTTCTCAATTATCAGCTCACAAAAGCACAAAGGGCTCCCCTCATCTCTGCAGGACCACAAACCCCCAGCACACATCCCAGGGCAGCAGCGTGTGCCAAGGATCACCATGGTGCCCCCGGGCTCAGGGCACACGTGGTGAGCAGTGAGCAGGGAGTGCTGTCACCTGTTTCACAGCGTATTACTCAGAAGACCAAATCAAGCCTGAACTCTGAAACAAGCTCTGGCATCTGATTTGTTCCTCAGTATAATTCAGGTTGTTTGCTCCAACCCAAATCTCCGGTGCAGGACGTTCCATTCCACAGCTTGTTTCCTCTTTCCCTGGTTAACACACTTAGGCTCAGCTGAAATGTTAAGGATATTGTAAAGCCCTTGCATTTACCATGGCTTTTCTGAAACAAAAAGCTTATTTTGTAGGATGTTGGCTAAGAAGAGTTATTCTGGGAGCAAGGGGAATGCTAATGTAATGAACAGATGAAGAGGATGAATTTTACATTTTCAAGCATAAATTCTTAATGAAGTTAGAGCATGGGATAAGAATAGACTTTGCAAAATAAGCATGGTACAAAAGAGACATGAGAAATCAAAACCATGCTTGGGAAACATCAGGGGTGCTAGTAGACACACACACAAAAAAAGGGAAAAAGTTTATCTAGCTTTAAAGACAGAACTGCATCCTTATTTGGACATTCATTTTTAAGAGAAACTGGTCCCTATTTTAGCCATTCCTCTGGAATACTATGAATCTTCACAGCAAAACCTTTGCTTTGAATCGTAAAGTCTGGGGAAACTGTGATAAGATATCATCAACTGTCAGACAAACAAAGCACTCCAGGTTGTGAGCCTCTGAAAAATATATAATATACAAACAGATCCAACTTGAGAACAAGTCTGGACCACAGATCTTTAAATAACTACAGATTGATACAACTCTATCAACTGTTCTACTGTAATTCTGAGAAAGTCACAAAGGTGATTCATTACAAAACCAAGATTTCCTAAAATAAAAGTTGTATTATTTAGAAAGTTTGAATTAAGGCATTAATTTTATATATGACTTTTAACATGTGTGTCTACCTATATAAAAGTGGAGACATAAATGTTAGAATCCAGAAGCAGATTTAATAAATTAAGATAAATTGACTCAAACTGAATGTGCAGCTTTGAAATAAAGTACTGAATGGACAGATATGGAACTCCTAATGATTTCTGCAGTCTCCAGAGGAACATTCATGTTGAAATACTAAAACCAAAATTTATCAGTTTGCAATGCTTTATCTTACTACTCTACTGTAACACTAAAAATGGCACAAATAAATCTAAATAATAGAGCTAGAAACAAAAATATATAGCAAAATTTCTTGGTTTTAAAATAAATTACTTTCATAACCTACCTCACCAATGACCTTCTAAGCCATCTCAGATATAAAGAAAAGGAGAAAGTGTTAATAAATGGGGATATCCATCTTGTATTCAAGATACAATGGATATTTATTTTCTTTTCTTCCAAGTTTTTATTAGGAGATGTAGCATTATATAGATTTTATAGATTAGGGAAATTAAAAAAAATTAGAATTTAAGCACAAATGTATACAATTTAATAAAATATTTTCTAACAAAAACCAATTTCTGCACTACCTATTAAAACGCAGCCAGTAAGAAAAGCAAATCCCACTTCCAGCTGGCCAAAGCATTTAGTACAACGCACTGAAGGCTCCTAAACAAACAGATAAGCGGGGAGAGCAGGGATGAGGCGTGTAAACCAACAGCACCTGCGTGTCCGGAGAACACCCTTCCCTTCCCTTCCCTTCCAAACCCAGGGAACGCTTCTCGCGTCAGCGGCCACTTACAAGAGCACGATGTAAAACACCGACTGCGGCGTCCTGCGGCCCAGCCTGCAGCTGCCCTTGCCCTTGACGAGGAGGGGGAAGTGGCAGAAGCGACAGGTCCCACTTCTGAGCTCCATGTTGCCACCGGCGGAGGCTGCGCGCGCTCAGCCGTGGGGCGCAGGCCGGGACACGTCCCCACGGGCTGCTCCTCCACGCCAAAGACAAACGCGGCTCTGATCAGCTGCATTCTGCCCAAACTAATTGTGAGTTCTCTGTGAGGGCAATGCAGGCACTCGTGACTTTAAAGGAACACTTCTGGTCAATATCTGTGGGTTGATTCACTTGGAAAATTTAATGATTCTGGAATCTTCCGGTCTCTTGGAAGCAGAATGGGCAAGTAGTTGCATTAAAACAAAGTGTGGAGGAAAGCTAGTAGGGACTTTTACCAGATTTCTTTCAGTGGAAAATTTTGCCCTAAAAATTTGCTGAGAATTATACCTTGACCTGTTCTGCTATTTTAAATTTCTCATCTGCTCACACATAAAAGTGAATCTCAGGAACAAAAACAAGAATGTAATAAAGAGTACAAAAAATAATATTCTCCTACTCAGGCAAGCTATAACTCAAACACACATTATCACGTCTACTTGTGCAACATGTCTTTGATGAGAATCAAAAGGATTACTTCCAAAAACAGCTTTTTTGGTGTTCATATAAATAAATGCCCATCTCAGCCCAGAGATGTGACAATGCAATTCTCAGTGCACAGCAAGTCTTTCCCAGACAACTGGATCAATAACATCCCTGCTCTAAAGACCTAAAGGTCTGAAGAAAGGAAAGGACAGAGAGAACAGGAAGGAAACAAAAGCACACAGAGCTCTTTCACCACAGCAAAGATTACAGTTTGGAGATTTTATTTTAGAACATTAATAATTCATAATGACAGTGTAATGTAAACTAGGTTAGAAGATTATGCTCTCAAGTACCACACAAGGGATTGAATGACAGAATAATAACAACTAGCCAAAGTAGCAAAATTTCAGGAGATAAATGAGGGGAAGAGAACATACAGCATTAAAAGAAGCATATTTGAGATGAATGTACAAAAACAGGAAGAGAGATACTGAAGAAAAAGGGAGCGCAGATGCAGCCTGTAGAAAAGAGAGCATGAGTGGGTCCATTTACAGCAGATGAAGCTCTGCAGGCCCTCTGGCATGGCAGTTATGAATATTCTAACAGGAGCATAAATTTGAGACAAAAGTTCACCATAGCTCAGGATAGCGAGACATAGCTGAAATGGGATACCATTCCCAAAATTGGTGAAAAGTTACCCTGAGATTCTCTTTCCTTCTTTACATCCTAAACCTTCCTTAAGCTCTCAGGTTAATATTGATCCACTAAACAGTTTGTCTAACTAAATTAAAACTGTAACATGTCTTCAAAACGCAATTTTTTAAGGAAACACATTGGAAAGGAACCTGCTGCTCATGGGCAGGAACAGTCCTGGGCTGACACACACAGCTGTGTATAATAACCTCTGTTTCCCCCTGCTCCAGGCCATGAAGGTGACACCAGCTATTCATTGCTGGCACATCTCTACTATTAATGCTTCAGCACAGGACATTAACAAGCCTCTTTGCACACTCACTGATTTTCCAAATTAAAACTAAAAATAGCCCCTGGTTGCCTCATAGGATAATTAAAAACAAATCTTGGAAAATGTATGGCACTGTCTATCAACAATAATAAACACATGACTGTCTGGTTAAGAATTTTATTTCCTTCTCAGAACTATTCCCTTGCCAGGAATCTTTCAGTGCTCTGGTTGTTCCTGTATCTGCATGCAAGATCAAAAAGTCTTTGAAGGAGGGACTACTTGGAAAGAAAAAATTTTATACAGAACTGAGCATACCACAGTCGTTTGAGGAAATCACTGTTGTTTGAGGACAAGGACAGAAAAAGAAAGGCTTCAATATTTACTACAGTCTCTTAAGAACCTTTAGCTCTTCGTTCCTCCTAGAAGTTGCTGACTTGTCCCAACCATCCCAAACTCTGAATAGTGCAGGGGTAGTAAATGAGTCAGCTCATACACAGGTACACCAGCAGATCACAGCCTTCAAACACGATTATATAGAAAAACCAGTTATGAACCATAACCTTATATGGTTTATAGGTGAAACGGCCAACAAACAGTAAAGTTCTCCAACTTCTAAAGTCACAAGTACAAGCTCCCCTCTGAGAGCCTCCAATTTCCCAGGTCAAACCACCAGGTTATGATTTACAATTGGTCCCATGGAGGGCAGCCAAATGGTGAGCCTGGAAGGAGACAAGAATTCACACCTCGGGCTCCAAACCCCAGGGTTTAACTCTTCTGCTACTGCAGCTCCCAGCAGGATGCAGGGATTTTTGCATTTACATAATGCCTTCACGTGAAAAAATTATACCATTCAGGCCAACATGCCTCAATATTCCCAACCATATTAAAGTAAACAAACAGTTTCCCATCAGCTCAAAACACACAAGAAGTTTATCTGAGCGTGTCACGTTTCAAGTATCACCAGTGTGTCCCTCCCATGTAGTTTCTTAGATGGGAAAAACGATTCCCAAGAATAATAACCAGTACAAAGGAAAAGGAATACGGAGAAAAATTTCCATTAAAAAAGAAATTAATTCTGGGAAACTCATTCATTCAATGTGAGATGCAGATTAGAATTCAGTTGCCAAAAGCTTACCTACTCAAAATTCATCATTTCACATTATGCACAATGATATATCCACAAAGTTGTTCTGTTTCTCATTATTCTTGAATTGCTGATCTACACTGTTTCCAAAAGTGACATTATGCTGTCTTGCAGTCAACTCTGACCAATTATTTAGCACATTTAAGAAAGCAGAACCTGTACCAAATCAAGCACTAAACCAGGAGGATAACACTTACTGCAAAACTAGAAAAATTTCCAAATGTCATTCAAACTGAATATAGGCCTCTTCATTAATTCTCCAACATTTGTCAAATAGGAATTTGTAACTAATAAATAAATAAATAAACCTGTATCATATCAAGTGACTTTACACAAAACTTAAGCAAAGATAGGCAACCATCAACAACATTTGATAAGCCTTGAGGTATTTCAAAATAAACACAAGGAAACTTATCAAGTCTGAATTCTGAAATGCTCTTTATCTTTCTTAAAAATAAGGAACTTCTGTTTACAGCTATGACCCTGATGTTGTAAAATATATGCAGTCTTCAAATCCCAAACCTCAGGTGATCTGGGGATGTGTGTGCCTTAAGCTACGGAAGGGATTTCTGCCCCTGCCTGGAAGCAGCAGGACTGGAGTTACAAGACTCTGATGGAGGCACACCAGCAATTCTCATACACAAGATAAAGAGCCACTGTCTGACAGGAGACCCATTCCAAGGGGGTGGATGTCCCCATCCCCACCCTTTGCTGAGGGTTTGCTGACCCTGCACATCTGCAAAGCCCACTGGATTCACTGCAGTGAAGCAGACTGGCCCAGGACACTGCCCACCCAACCTCACTCATGCACCCAAACAAGCCACAGCTCTAAATATAGGTCTCCCCTCATCCATTGCAACAGCTTGTACAAAAAAGGCTTTAAATAAAGGCAGGCAGCCCTCCAGGACATTTGCTGAATGCCTACATATAATATATTCTTGTTACTTACCACATTTATTGATTAAAGGCTTGTTTCCTAAAATAGGCTTTTTATGTAAATAAATTAATATATTCTTAAATTATATCACAGATGTCCATAAAATCCTAATTATATAAAACTCATAACATTGTAATTACACACTGATCAACTTTTTATGTAGTGTGCTTAAAGACTATTTTGGAGCAACATTAGGTTTCCCATTTTGTTTTACTTAAATAAGACAGCAAGGGTCTGGTCACCATCACATCCACAAATGGTGACCAGATTTTGTACAGGCTAGGAAAAAAAATCTATTAAACTATTCTGCAAAGCTATAAAAAAAATTAATAGCTATTTCCAATAGACTTCATTAAAGCTAGAATTTCCAAGGGAAAACATTCCTACAAAAATAACCTCCACCATACATCCCTATAAGAACATGTTCCACAACTGGCATGAATTTATGAAATTGAAATAGCACAAGAAAATGCCCCTTGAATGATCCAGCTGAAGCCAACTCTTCCCTTGGTTTGTGAGGTAATTGAAGCAAATTTCCACTGAGACTTCACCTCAGCTGCAGCACTCAGAGATGCCAGAAAAACAGCACCTGGACACTTTGATTCTTTTTACCACAAACAAATTAAACTGTTTCTAGAATTACTGTTATCTTACTGAGGGTGTTACACAGAATGTAACATTTTCTAGAATGGGGGTAATTGCATTCTCCTTTAATCTCATGGTTCATCACTTCCAAGTTAGATCAATTCATGACATCTCTTAAGCAGCTTGAGATCAAAAAATTCTGTAAATTCATATTTTGGTTAAATTAAAGGACTAATATGGGTGCACAAAGATTTGCCAGCTCATAAAGAGGACCAGCTGTGAAACATGGCCTCATTTTCTTCTTCAGTAATTTGACTTTCCAGTTACCCCCAGAAGAGTGCAAGCCAGATCCCAAAGACAAGAATCAGCACTTGTTTAATTCTGGACATAATTCTCTTTTCTTCTTAAAGATGCATGACCTTAATTCCAACCCGCATTTCCATCAACGATGGCAGTCTTATTCCACCTGTTATCAATTTGCTTTTATTGTAATCAGACCACATTTCCTTTTACTCTTTCGCAAGGTTTACATTATTTTCATTTGTTCAAAGGTTATGTATAAAATATTTTCAATCTTCATTAAATTAATTCTCTCAGAAGCCATGAACTTCCATGCCATCTGTCTTGACATCAGATGCACCAACAGTTGTTCATCTGTCGACATAAAATTATCAATGGCACCACGAAATATAGGGAAGAAGGGAAAATATGTGCAAATTCTTGCAAATGCAATACACCAAAGGTGAAAAGTGAGGAATATTTAACGTGAAGGCACAAGTTTTTCTTGTTACATTTTCCAGCAGTCCCTGCATAGCCATGGAAATGAATCACTGCCTGGCTAACCTGAGGTGCTAAGCTGAGTAGATCAATGACAGTGGTAACTTGCCAAGATGAACCTTTGCACTAAGCAAGCAGGAATGGCTATCACTGGCACCGTAACCAAGTAAACAAAACTACAACAAAGAAAGACAGGATAAAACAGGATCAAGAGCTGCACAGGTGAAAGCAACAACGACGAAAATAAAAACTTATTATAGTCGACCTAAGCTCTTACACAGAACCATGTATCTGTGAATCATCAACCATTCAGTATTTAAAGAGCAGATGGCTGGAAGGTCCCCATATGGGAAAAATATTATTATCAAGGAGTCCATAGTAACAGTGGAATAAAGCTTGCTATTAAGACTTTTATATGAACTGCCCTTAAAGAGAAAATTATTCACTGACCCATGTCAGAACCCTGAAAATTGAAGGTTTCTCAGAGGAAGAAAAAGCAGTAAGTACCAAAAAGGTTTTTGAAAATAATCAATAATCATCAGATCTCATCTCCAAAAAGAACAGTTCTCAATTGACTTTAACAATAATCTAATCTTGATATTTAATTGCCACTTACCAGTCTGTTAATTAGCCCCAAAGCTAAACAGCATTTAATCGAGTTTAATCACCCTTGTTTAAAGGAACATTACCCAATACCAGCCTTTAAATAATAAAAATTCACTTAAAATTAGATTGATGGCCATGACATTGAAATGTTAGGAGACTGCTCTGTAGTCGCTGCCCTTCACTTTCCCCAGGTGCTGCCAAAGTGAGCACCTTCTTAAGAATTGTCACCAATTGCTGCCCAACGTGCAGGGAGAGCAGCAGATGCTGGGCAAGCCTTCCCCACAGCCATGCACAATGAGGACAGACACATGCAACGTCCCCTTCCTCTGCTGACAACCTGATTTCCACTCAACAGATGTCATATACATTACTCTGCTTTAGAGAGGCAGAAGCCTAAAATAGTTCAACTTCACATTTTCTGATCAGTCCTACCAGAGCTGGCCAGCAAGACCAGCCTCCCTCTGAAATAACATCCAGATTCAGGGGCTATTGCATTACCACCTGATGAGTAACTGAAATTTGACCAGCCACATCTACCCTGCAGCATGTGAACTTCAAAACCAGCCCTCTGGTGCTATGATGGCTCAAGTTTTAAGCAGGTACCACTGAGCTCTGGTTTCATAACCACGCACGCAAAGACCTCCAGCGTGTGTGAGCCTTTGCCTGGGACTGTCCCCCTGAGAGCTGGTGACATTTCCCCTTAGTGAAGAAGCTGGAGGTTTCCACTGGTGCAGCTGGTGGCTGTGCTTGTCCCACACAAGCACGATGAGGAGCAACAGCTAATCCTGAAGGGAAAGTGTATCAGTTGAGCTGTTAAGTGCTTTAATATAAACCGAGCTGGTTTGGGCTATTTTTGCTTTAGAAACTTGTATCCTTCACTCAAGCCTGCCAACATCAGGCTTGATTCTATTCTTTATCCTTTGTATACCCTGTGCTTGGAGACTTCAGCCTCTGTAAGAAAGCAGAGTGGATTTCCAGGAAATAGAAGAGGGTGCAGTATTTAGCACAGACCCAGTACTTCAACAGGGGGTTTTAAGTACCCCACTTTAGGCTGTTTTAAGCTGTTTTTCCTGACACCAGACATGCCTGTGAGGGCACCTCTGCTGCATGGTACAAGCTGCACATGTGCCAACATAAGGTACCACCAAAAACAGGCATGCACACACCAGCAGACAGGTTTCCATTCCTTAATCCAATTTATCTTCTTGCCTACACAGGGCCTACACACAAACTACAAAATATTTGTCCCAATACACAACATCAACTGGAGTGCTAAATGGCTGGAAGTAGGTTGTGACTAGGAAGTTGTTTCCTTCTGTTAGATGTTATTCTCTTGAACTGCAAAGCTGTTAAGTTCATAGATGGTTATGCCAACACCAAACTGTTAGATATTCCTAGTTGATACCTCTCCTTACCTCCACTGAAAAGGATGGCTGTAGCATGGACTAGATGGATTGCTCTGGGCTTGTGAGTTCAGGTAAAATACTAGAGGAGAAGTGACAAGTGCACAGTCAGCACTAAATGGGAATTTAAGATGCTGCAGACCTGGAGCAGATGTAGGAGAGAACATGTGCTGATGAACATCATTTCCTCGGCAGTGGGTGAACAAAGGAGAGGAGATTCTGACAAGGTACCACAGTAGGAAAAAAAAAATCAGAGTCAATATCACATCTTCTGTTTCAATAAAGA
The DNA here is from genome assembly GCA_013397195.1 of Hylia prasina. Lineage (NCBI taxonomy): Eukaryota > Metazoa > Chordata > Aves > Passeriformes > Sylviidae > Hylia > Hylia prasina. Next base: position 139,341 of record VYXD01003037.1, read on the forward strand.
AAAAAGATAATTCCAAAATACTAGTTATATCTTCTAAACAAATGCAATAAACTAAGTGGTCAAAAGTCATTCCATTATCATCCAAACCCAAATGTATTTTTCAGTCAATTTAATATCTATTCAATGTTGTTTTTCCACTACAAAATTCCTCCAATCTAGAATTATCCAAATCCTTTCTTTAAGTGATTTCCAGGCTTTCTGGAATACACATCATTGTCAATCTCTAATATAAAATGTTTAATTGAGAAAAAAGAACAAATTGATAATGGCACCAGCAGCAAACACAGACCATTTCTATCACTGCCTTCACAATTTGGGAGCCATGGTTCCACACCGTGGCTGTGGCAATAACCGAAACACGCAACTGTGAAAAAATACGAATTACACAAACCATTAACTATAAAACAACATTTAGCAGTGGCAGTTGTTTTAGAGCAACAACTAATTAAGCCTGAAAGCAGCACTGCAAAATGGCTTTATTCTAATTTTAGCAGTGGGGAAACTGAGGCATGAAGAGGTTAAGTGACATGTCCACAGCACATCCACGGCAGCATCAGGATTGCAGCTGAGGGTGCTGATGCCCAGCTCTGTGCTCAGCTCTGTGAACCACCCTGCTTTTGCAGGGTCAGCAGCCAAGGCACATTTGTATTCACACAGGACACAGAAAAGGTCTCAAAGTAGCTGCTTTTCAAAAAGCTGCACACAGACTTGTACATAAACACAGAGCTTCTAACACCTACTTTAGTGAACTATACACGATGAGATGTCCTTCACTAGAAATAAAGTAAAAGTTAACTTACAATTATTGGTATTACAAAGTGTGCTTATGTGTTAGAATACAAATTAGTGCCGCTGTATTCTTACACCTATAACTTTGATCTTTGACTGAGGGCTGAAAAAAGGTTTCTCTTTACCATATTTAAACACAAAAGTGAGCAAAATGGAAATCTGAGGCATGCTTCAGTTTTGTTTAGAAGTCAGATATTTTACACTTAGAGTCCTGAAGTCAAGCATGTTTGTCCACGTTCCTAGCTTTAAATTTCCAGATGAATCCAAACACTTATCAGTAAAGCAACCTTTACATACTGAAAATCCTCCCCACCAGCAATCTCTGCTTAAACAGCTGATGAGCTTTACAGTCTGCAGACAGAAAAGGTTAAGCCTGCCTCTTACCCTGCTCCTCCCTCCACTGACTACATGATAGATTCTTTTCACCTCCTCTGCTTATGAACACAGTATTAAATATACAATTTCCTTAATTTTACCTAATAGAAATAATAAATATAATTACAAACATCATAAATTGCAGTTTGAATTAGTAGATTTCAAAGCATTTATAAAGGACACAAGCATTAAAAAGGATATGCTTGTTAAAATTCCATGTGTAGAAATACATGTGGCAATGTAAGTTAAGACTTCTTGCTTCAAATCTAGAAGTTTTCAATAGCATTCTTAATTCTAGAAGATAGCAAAGGTAGCAAAGGTTTCTGAAGATTTTAACACTGTGACAGCTTTCTGACACATTATTAAAAGTACTTTTCAAATCTGAAGAATGATCAAACTAGGAAGACAGAGTTACAAACATACAGTTTTACTACACTAATGCTTGGAACAAAATCTAACCACAATGTATCCCAGCTAAAAACACTGAAACATTGCTTTTTTTGGCTATACTTCATGGTTAATACTCCACAAAACTAAAATGCTAAGCTTCCAAAATGAAGTTTCATGTACAGTCAAATAAGCATAACGGATAAAGTTCTAACAAATCAAAGCAATGTCTATCGGCCACAGAAAATGCTGGCCAGTTTTTCTTCTTCATAGCTTCAATTTGAAATGATTAAGTGCAATTTATTTTTCACAACAGTCCTTACTGGATCCGCAGAGATGGGGCTCCAAGCCTCTGTTTCCTCCGCTTCATCATTGTGCTGATACACTGATATGCCTCTTCCCAGCATAAGAGGCTTACAGCCGGGAAGGAGAGGCCACTGTTATCACTCCAACGCAGAGCACAGAACAATCAGTGCAATTCCAAGCTCTTCATATACCCCCAGTGTCAGAGAGACCTCGGGAGTTCAGTAATGGTCCAAATTAATCACACGGCTCATGTCAAAAACCTAATTATTTATTTTTAAAAAAATATTCAGATTAAAAAATCTTCTGCGAGCCTATTCACAGCATCCGGCGAAAGGAAACGGAGCCCAGCAGAAGGAAAGGAAGGTGCCGACAAGCCCAGGACACAGAGGGGCCACCTGACCTGTCACAGCGCCAGCGGCACGGTCCTGCCACGCTCCGGCAAATCAGCCACCGGCCCCCGGGCTGCCAGGAGCAGCAGCAGCAGCCTTCCTCACCAAACCAAAGGCAGAGCGGAAGGGCTCTGGCAGGGATCTCACGGAGCAGCCTGGAAAGTCGCAGGGCGACAGGGCAGAGGCAGCGCTGGCACCCGGAGCCTGGCACACCCTTGCGCGGGGCGCGGGGAGCAGCTGCTCCCGGCCCGCGGGGACACGTGAACCGGCCCTCGGTCAGAAATCAATCCCCGCAACTGCACGCACAACCTGCAGCTTAAAACATCTTCCCGTAACTCCCAAGCTGTGTTCCAGACGCAAACTTTATGGATTCCAGCATCGGGAACAGAGCAGCGGCGCTCACAGCAGGCTGCGGAGCGGGTGCTGCAGGGGAGGAAGGGGGAACACCTTCACCAGGAGGAGGAAATGTCCCCTTCGCACTTCTGCTTGCGAACAGCAACTTCAATCAGCTCCAAATCAGTTTTGTGCTATTAACAAAACTACCCCAAATGATGTCCAACATTTTTAAAAGGTGTATTTGTAAGAATGTTACTTTCCCCAAAAAAGTTCCCATGTATATATGTTTGATGGGCTTTAAAGTGCTAAAGGCTGTGTTTAGGCTGCCATTCACAAGTACTCATCAACCAAGTCAAATTCCAGGTGACAGCTCCGATCTTCAGACCCTCCCACGATTCTGATCGCAGCCCCTCACTACAAAATCCCAATCTCTCAGCAATTAGGAAAACAGAGCACCAGGCTGAGGAGGGAAGGGCCAGGGTGTCTGTTCCTTACACAACCAAAGCCCCTGCTCCCACACTGTGCCTCCAGAGTAAGACAGCACAGCAAGCAACAAAAAGTACAAATTTGGTATGCTACGTATAATTCTATTGTAGTTATTAAATGAGAGCCTGGATTAAGTAGTGGAAACTTGACAATAAAAACTGCACAAAATACTTTTTCCAGTTTTAAATCCTTGATGAAAACCTCCATAAATTCTTTGTCTCTGAGAGTCTATGCATAACACCAAAATACTCCTGATTCACCAAATCACTTCTTTTAAAGGAACAATGCTTTCAAATTCTTTTTAAAGTTTAACACAGGAATAGCAGCACCACTGTGGAGCCCCGCAAGAATAATTCGGCATGTTCCACCTCCAGAACCAGCCCCAAGGATAAGCTTAGGAGCAGCAGGTTATTTTTGACCTACTGCTTGTGAGCTGCTTCTACGTGCTCAGAGAAGGATGGGGTGGTCAGAAGAGTGCACCTCCTTCTCTCCCCCCTCTATATAAAGCACAAGTAGAATGCATTGACTGGAGGCATTATTTCTTACTTTATTTCCACATCCAAATCAGAACAGATGCAAAAGCAGCAAAATCCCCTACTCCTTTTCAGAACCATTTTTCATCCACTTCCTGCACTTTGGCTTTCCCACTCTTGGGACAATGGCACTTGCTCCTGGCAGGGAAACAGCATCAATCCATCACCAGCAGAAACACTCACCTGCCAGGATGAGCAGAAACTGAATTATATACTCCATTTCTCTGCAGATACAGAGGAAATTCCCACAGCACCTGAGCATGGCAACACAAAGACGTAAACCAGCACTAAAGGCCAGAAATTTTTTTTCCTGCCATCAAACTTCTTATTGTTTCCAAGGTCTAAACGTTGAAAAGAATACAAGTAATTCAGCACATCCCCCCAGAGAAATTCCTTGGTGTGTTTGTGTGTTATTTTACTGTCAAGAATCTGAGGGTAAGTTTAACAAATTATGATGAATACTTGTTTAATGAAATCCCCTCAGAAATGTCTAGGGCAGCAGAAACTAAGAATCTTCAGAGGTTTAAAGTAGAATGGTAGTGCAGAGAAGGAGGGAGAGAGCGATCGAAAACAAGTCCCACAGGGGACATAAGATGCCTTAAAAAGTGATTAGAAGAAATAAAGACCACCATAAAAGGCTTGCACACGTCTTCAGCAAACACTTTTATGTTGCCTACCATATTTCAGAGATAGAGATAAAAACTTCAGGTAAATACTACTCTTTACTAGCACTAATCACCATCAGAACAACAATCTGCAATATCTAGTTCATATAAATGTGTATTTTTACTGGATATATATGCTAGATTAAAACTATTTTTTTTCATGTTTCTTATGCCTCCAGTTTTCTTCTTCCATTTGTATACAGCCTTTTAAAGTATATTTGATACAGATGGTTGATAGCAGGAAATAATTAACAAAAAAAAATCCTAGCTAAAGTTAGAAACTGGTTAGCAAATTTAGTTTGCTGAGGAAATTACTCTTTTCAAATTTGGATATAATATGGGAAAGCTGTATTCTCTTTTCAGAAAATTTTACATTTAGATAGCACAAAAATTACAGCAACCCACACCATGAACCTTTCCTTAGAAACCATGAGGATTTAAAATATAAACCCACATTTTCATTAAAAAGCCTGAACAGGTCAATAAGGTTCATGCTATAAAGAACCAAATTTATTATTAGTTTATTATTATTGGGGTACTGAACAAGAAACCGGATGGCTCAAGGGCAACCCCAACTGGATTTAGTGACTACTACTCAGCCAAGGAGGAAAACAGAAGCAATAGTGAGCTCCAGGTGGGCACTGGGCATCCTGCAGCCACAATGAAATGCAGTTTGCAGCCTGATCTTCTGGGTGCTGAACTGCTCTTAAACACATGAACACCCAGAGGTCCTTCACCACAGGATGCTCCTGCTGCAAGGTCCCTGCCTTTGTCCCTTCAAGTCTGGAATGTCTCTGCTGCGATTCATGTGCAGGTGCACATCAAAACCATGTGAAAGCTGCAGCCAACAATACAAAAACCAATCTCTCTACAGAGAACAGAACAGGATAATGGCTCAAAATAATTAAACCACTTTGACTAATAGGCTGGAGATCAAAGTTTGAGTCTATCACTCCACATTTGCTATTTGAAACTAAGGAAAATATTCATGAATGGTAATTATTTCTTTTGTGAACAAAGCATGGGGAAAAACATAACCAATACATTTATATGCATAATTCATTAAAGGAAAACTTTGAACTCTGATTATTGAACCACACTAGAGACAAAATATAACTACTTTTCCTGTTCTCTAACTATTCAGTCTCTTAGCAGCCTACAGCTCAGCTGAGTATCACCTCCTTTAGTGCATTAAACATAACCCCCTATAGAAACACAAACACTTTAAGCACATTAACAACAAAATAGTATCTAAATTATCAGGCATTTCTCTTAATGTCACCCTGCATACAATTCCCCCATCTGTTTTACATATTTGCTCACTCTGTGATGATTATTTCAAGATCAGGATTACAAGATACTCATGCAAAGCCATCCTTCACAGTGCTTGTGTTTCCTTCTGCTAATATGGAAATGGTCATCAACACTCATCAACAGACTCCCTAGGCTCCATCCCACCATTCATTTTCTTCAACTCCCACCCAAGACCTTCTTTAGGTGACAAAATTTCTCATGTTCTCCTGACAAAAACAGCGAGACACGTAATACCACTCCTTTTCCTTAGCACAAATAAGCACAGCAACTGTTGTCCCTGCTTATAATTAGTTCCTGCAATAGAGATTACTCATACTGACCCAGGAAACATGAAGTATTGAGAGTCAAACAAAGAAAAAGTTAGAAGCATTGTCAGAAATAGCTCATCCTTTTCCATTCAGCAATGACAAACACCCGAGCTGATCTGCAGGCTAAAACCTTTCTAACTCAACAATCCAGCAAAGCAATCACCAAACCAGCTGCAATAGTCAAACCCTCATTCTGTTTCTGGAAGGCTGGAAATAATTACTGCCTCCCCAAATATGATTTTTAACAGAAGTACGTGCACCCCACCTTTAGAGTAGCACACAAAAAATGCTGAGTGGCTGATTTTTGTATATAATTCAATTGCTACTGAACTGCTACAAAGGCTGGAGTTTGTGCAGAAAATGGATGCACCTCTTGAAGGTTTCTGGCTCCAAGCCAGGTACTTCATCCTCCTGTCCATTCCTGCTTCTGCTTCTGTCGGTGAACAAAAGTCAGTGACTGACAGAGAATGAATCAGGACATGGCTACACCCATAACTATCCCTGCTCATCAGCCACAGCACAACAGTAGCTTTTCAGAATAAAATTTATTTTCAGAATTTATTTTTGTTTATGAGGTTCACTGTTGATTCCAGCAGAGAAAAAGCCTCCAGAAGAACTAAGAACTGTCTACAGTTGTAATGCTATCCTTTTTGACAGAATTCTTGAACAAATTTATACATAGTATATGTATATTTTTACTTTATATTACATGCATATATTACAGTTATTCTCTTGATATAAATTTTTCTAATTTCCAATTCAAAAACTAAGAGGATTTTTTTAAAACAAGTAAGCACTCTGATATTGGGATATGCAAAATCATGCAGATCAACTCCACAAGACCCTTTTCAGTGAGCCTGTACATTTCACTGTACAGCATCAACACAGCTCTACATCAGCCACCATGCTGATGTATTTATGTATGTACAACTCACTTCATGAACAGTTAAAACTCAAACAACAAGACATCATTTAGTTCTGGACTACACTTGGTACTTGATTTGACTACAGAATCTGTAATTCCAGAAACTACAATCAAATAATCAGCTAGATAACACAGGCAACTAAAACATTTCAACTCTTCATAGATTTTTAGTCTCACTAATAGCTGCAACCTTGTGCTTAAAATTTATGGCCTGGATCTTCTTGACACAGGTTGCTAAATTTCTTCACACAGTGACAGCTTAAAAGGCACTCACTTGTGGAAGAAAACTAAAGTGAAGTAATGAAAATTGCAGGAGTTAAGTAATACAGAAATAAAATATTCAGTCATTTTGTTTAGTTACCAATAATTAAAACGCTACACATCTGAAGCTCTTCATTTGTATCTCAGATATCTCAAATGAAAATGCGTAAGTAGTCTTGTGTCATACCCACCTCCATGCTGGAATGAGCTGGAATATCTCTGGCATCCTCAATTTCAATTCCAAAAGTTTTATGAAAAAATATCTAAGTTACATTAAACAAAAAAACTTACTGGTAACTCACTGCTTCACTATTTGATCAAAGAACCTTCATAATCTTCAAATGATGAACACCACCTGTCTTAGAAATCTCTCAAATCTTGTTAAGCCAGCCTTTGAGACATACTGGTTAAAAAAACCCAAAACCAGTCAGTGCTTCATGTTCTTTAAATAACTCCCTGACTGGTTTATCATTGTCATATGAACTAAACAAAAAGGTCTGGTCATGCCCCACTTTTTAAAAAAGACCTTTTGATCCTCTGTATTGTTCAGTCCTGAATCGCTAGCTCTACACAGCATTTTCCAAACACACTTTGTTTCTTATACAAAGGGGATAGCTTACATCGAAAGACTGAAAATAATTTCTCATTAGAACCAGAAACCTGAGGAAGAAAGGTTATAAGCTTTTGTGAGCTTCATGTCCGCAGTCCACAAGCTTTGGGAAACAATTTTAAATCATAATGCAATAGCAGGCAGTACAAAAGCTTTCTCTTTTATATAATGCAATCAATAATGCAATTTCTTCCACCATAAATCTGTAAGCATAGCAGAAGCTAAGCTCTCATAATACCATCAAAACACAAGTTAGTTTGCTAAAATTCTTTAAGCATCATAATGCATTAAAAATTTGCTGTTTGTTTAAAGCATGGTTTTAAAAGCCTACTTTTCCTAACATGCACTATTTATTGAAATATCTCTATCAGGCTGCCTGCTCCACAAACACCTGACCTGTGTGGCCCAGGAGCTGTGTGCTTAGACTTCTGTCAACAGACTGTTTGAAGAGCAGTGATCAAAGTTGTCCATATTGCATAAATAATCAGCAACTCTCCTCTGGAGTCACTTCAGCAACGTTGGAGTGGCAACACTCAACACTGCAGCTACTTCCATATCAGGATCAGCTCAAGCTGGTAATTAGAAGTAAGCTTACACTACCATTGCTTTTCCTGCTACACTTAAGGAAATGAATAGAGGCCTCAGTCTCAGAAATCCAAGCTAGTCGTTTCCAAGCCCATGACAGATTCTTGAAAATGCTTAACAGAGAAAACAGAGCATCTGCCCATCTAAATTACTTCCACAACTGAACAGTGTTCAAAACAAACCAAGGGATGAATAAAGAATAATTATACTTACAAGCTTCCTCTTCTGGGGAGACTGAGCTCTTTCTGGAAAAAATAAGAATGAAAACCTTGAGTTAATTTTACTTTTTATTACATATTACTAATTTATTTATCAATAAATGACTGAGGTGGAATGAATAAAGAGCTGGCCATTTCCCAGCGCATGCTCAGTGTAAAACTGCACAGCTCTGCTGCTGCACATTCACAATGTACAGTCTGGGGTTCAAAAGTTGCTCGCTTTGCCTAAACAATCATTGCCTTTGGAGTCAAAAAATCATAAGCACTCAACAGAGCAAACATAACTTTGAAATTCAAGCCTGAGCACATACAAGGCAGTAATTAATTCTGTCCTACATACCTCATCAGCATCAGACCAAACCACTTCCAAAAGTGTGGAGCGTGGTGTGCCTGCAGCTGCTCGGTATGGTCTCACATTCTCATCAAAAGGAAGAATTAATGCCATAGAGTGGATTTTGGGGGTGATTTGGGGTATTTTTTCAGACACACACATTCGTTGTGTTACGTATTATCACAAAAAATTCGAGGCCAAACACAGCTTCCACTTCTCAGCAGCATTTTGCGTTTCAGCAGCACAAGCAAAGGCAGACGGGGGATTGTTGCTGTTTTTATTGCAGTCGATAGCCCGGAGGCATCCCCAGGCGCGGGCATCGCTGGACACGGCGCATCCCCCGGCACTGCCCAGGCTGGACACGGCGCATCCGCCGGCACTGCCCACCCCTGGCACTGTCCCCCCA
>VYXD01003037.1:148621-181166 GCA_013397195.1 Hylia prasina
GGCAGCCGCGGCCGCCGCCTCGGCCCCGCCGCAGCCCCGATTCTGAGGCTTTTCTCCTTAAAACATCGGCACGGGCGGGACCTCGGGCCGGGCTCATCCCCGGCTGCTTCGCTTCGGCTGCGCCCAGCAAGCACCAGCACAGCCAATACCAACTGGATGTCAGGGTACCGATCTACGGGATGTGTTTCTCATCCCCTTTAAGAAAAAAAAAAAAACCCAGTTCTTTCACTGAATATTGAAGAAAAAAAAAATCAATAGGAAAAAAAATCAAATCCATAACATTGATAAGGTAATCCCTTTTCCATCTTTAGCTACACTGTTTGTGCTGACTGACAAGACTAACAATGTTATTGACAGGCAGTTACTGGTCTGAACAGTAATACACGGGATTTGGCTTAAAGTTTTTCAAAATATCAAAAAGTTACAGCCACTAATAACTAATAAATAACCAACTCTTACATGCTGTTATTCTTTTCAAGTATGAGTTCTCCATAATTTCAAATTTCATTACAGTTTAACAGTACCGAGCAAATTCCATGTGTGAATTATCACAAGGCTGACAGCTTACAGCATTGAGAAATAAATTCCTGTCGTCAGACAAACTTGTCAAGATCTAATCAAAACACTTCAAGTGCGTAAGATAATAAATCATTAGCATCTATAACAGGTTGTGTGGTTTATATTGTAAAAGAGGTACTTTTTCCACTCTCATTTGTTAGAAAGAATTAGTTTCCAACTGTGAAGCCTACATAGCATAGACAGCTTTTTGCTACTGCAAATTAATAAAAAAACAGGTAAGATATAGGTATTATATGTTATTCTGCTTCTGTGGATAGTGTGTTACTTAGACACACATATAAATCTTTCATCATATGAGCAGCTGTATTTAATTTATGCTTCTTAAAGAAGATGGCTCCTCTTGGCAGAAGGCACTTTTTCTATTCAAGTGATGTATTTCTGTTTATTCCAACACAGTAAGCCCCAGAAACTTTTAGAATGTACGTATAAAGCCCTGGAATTTCATAGTACTGGATGCAAAAGCAAAACAGTGACCTTTAAATTTCTCTAACTACCTTCTAGTTTTTTAACTTCTAGGGCTCATTTTTACAAGCTTTGCTCTAGTCATTAGAGCTGAAAAGTCATTTAAAGAGAGAACACTCCCTTGCAGCAGCACAACTCTGGTAATTGTGACTTGTAATTACCAGACATACATCACAAGAAACATGGTCCAGGAATAGGAATGGACAAATCCTTTCCTTTACAGGGTACTTGCTTTACTCAAAAAATATGACCTTTAATACTTCCTATAACATAGGTAATTCGGGATTAAATGCATGCAAGGTTAGGAGGAGGAGCGCCTGGGGCTTTGTTCCTGAAAGCATCCCTTGGAAACCAAGTTTCCAAATAAGGAAGGAACAAAGTCCTAGCAGATGACATCTCAATGCAATTGAAATATTATCCTATCCATGTAGGAATTGTCTTCATTCTGCACCTCCACCTTGACAAACACAGTGCAGCTGTGGAATCAATAGGCAGTAGTTCACATCTAGTACCACTGTGGTCTTGACAACAAAGAGCACAATCAAAACAATCAATTTTTATACCTGTTGTTCCACTATGCCTCATTTCATGTTAGTCTTAAAATCCCCTTCACAAACCCTAACAGCCACAGAGCCCATCACATCCTGGCCTCTGCAGCACTTCCCTTGTCCTCTAGAGAAATGACAATGCACCCTCACAGCTCAAAGCTGGTAATAGGCCCTATAATCCCCCAAAACAGACCATGAATGGTGGGGCCAAGGCAAAAGCACCAAAGCTGGACATTACACAACCATGAGCAGTGTAATGATGAGATTTGCTTTTCCCAGATCACCAGGGAGTTTGTGTGTGAAGAAGTTACATCTCAGGGAAACGCCTGGAGATGGAAAGGAGAAGGGAGCAGACTGCAGACAACCGCTGAGCTATTTCCTATTTGAGGATGCTCACTGCCAGGAGAACACTGCAGATCTCCAGGGAATGAAGAGCACAATGAAAATGCCTCCCAGAGATGGGGATACACACAGGGTCAAGACTCAGCTGGGTCTTAAGACAGCTCAACACTTCAGTGTGTGCAATGGGACCAACTGAGAGTTTGTATCTTAGAATGACAGTGTGATTTCAAACGTATGAAATAGCACTACAATAACAGTGAGTCAATAATTACAAAAAAAGTAAGAGAAAAGTCCAACAGCATTTCACAAGCACCCCATAAAGGCTAAAGTCTACTCCAAATCATATATAGTATCATTTATAATAGAGATTAAATGTTTTAGTTAGTGAATTATGAGGTAGGTGGTATGATTTAACTGGTTTCCACTCACACCACAAAGGAGTTTGGCATTACACGTCCATGTATCCTGAAAAAATAAATCACATTTTAGGAGGTGAGATAACTAATAGAAGAGTGCTGAGCTGTGACTACTTTGTCTGAAACACTATTTACAGGGTGCAGCTGTAATCCTTTCAGTATGCTAGTTTATCCAGAAAGACATTTTTCATTAAAGACCACCCTTCTGATGAGAACAACACATGAACCTGCAAGATTCCAAACTGCCCCTTCCAACAGCACATCTGCCTCCCTGAGCACTTGTGCTGCCAGTAGCTATATTTATATTACCATTATTACTTCAGCCAGCCTCCATGCCACCTGCTCTCTAGGTCAACAATATAACCCTCCAAACAGAGGCTTACATTTATATTTGATTTATATGAAGTGCTAAATAGCATAAGAACGTTTTAAAATATTGGCGCACATTATTCACAAAGAACTTTCAGAAGTGGAAATAAAGAACTACTTTCACAGATCCTAAAAAATAAGGAGTGTATTAAATCTTGCAATACCCAAATGACAAGAACAGACTGTTCTGAAAGTTAATTTTTTGTACCAGTTCCACATTTCAAGGCATAATTATTAAACATGCAACTTGATCTCTACATGACAAAAGAAGCAGCAGATTTTCAGACAAGCAGTTAAAAAGGAACCTTGGGAAAGAAATTCAGCATCATGGAATTTATAAAAAGCTGATTCAAATATCTGCCTTCAAAAGAGTTCCTTATATTTCCTTTTATCTTAAGTTCATCACCTCAATCATAAGGCTATAAAATCAGTTGGACACCATATCATGCTACAGCAGAGGTTTCACAAAAGGAATCCATCCTCATTTTACAGGCAGCAAGGAGGCTAAAAGAGAAGAAATACCAGCCATTTTAAAGATCATTTTTTTGTTTGCAAAATATATTGCTTGGTACATAGATACTGAAAAAATTATTCAGTAATTTTTAATATATATTTTTATATACAGAAACTGCATCTGAAAACAGGAATGTTTCAGGCAGCAGAAGAGTGCTGGCTTTTTGCATAGGTGTGTGCACACAATATGGAGCGGAAATAAAGTCTGGAAATCTATTTGTTCATTGACCTACAATACAACCCACATCGTGCCAGCAGATACGTTATGTTATAAAAGTGTGAAAAAACAGGAACCCATCACTCAAATTTGTCACTTTCTCTCAGTCTTGTAATTTGTCCTTGAATATGTATCTGCGCATATGGCACAGACCCACAGGCAAAGTTGGATGCTGGAGCCTGCACTGATGGCAGCTTAAATGGAGTCCTTGCAAATTAAAATGAGAACCATCACCACACAGGATGTTCCATATTTTTGCCAGAGCAGACAGCATGATTCCTGAGATTGCTTTTGACCTTGGCTCCCTTGCAAGGTAGCTCACTATCATACCAGTTGGGACAATAGACAAATATTTTTACAGCTATAAGAGCAAATACATTTCAGTTAATAAGTTAATATTTCACAGATGATGAAATTCCACTGACAGTCAGTGACCTGGTACCATGCACTCTTGTTTTAATTTTTTTTTTTTCCTTTGCTGACTATGTTTGCTTTAGGGTATACTACCAACCAGCAGGGGATTAATTAAATCTCCTTCTATACATAACCATTTGCATTACAGAAATGATATAATGAGGGTTGGAATCTCCAATTCTGATGGAAAGTACAACCTGGCCGTGCAAGGACAAACTGTAATCCATCCATCAGATTAACAGGAAGGAATTTTTCATGGTGATTAGGAAAAAAAAAAAAACGCCCCATGCTAAGCTTTTCTTTCTCCTATCAGAATCTGTCAGGAAAAATAATTTCCTTCTTTTCTCCATATCACTGTAAATGGTTATTAAAAACAGCACTTCTCAATTTCTCTGTCTAGAAATGATTACATCTGAAGTTGTTTCCCAAACTCATCAGTGAAGAATTTTAAACAGCAACACTAAAACCGTATCTGTACTGAAGGTCAGATGAACCTATGGAATATGCTGCAGATATTTTCTATAATTTACTGACTTTTTTGAAACTAAATTCAGGATCATACTGTTAGATCATCTGCTTAGCTGCAGAGATACTTAAAATACAGAAAGCCAATACCCAGCCTCTTGCCAATACCATTCAAACTATTCAGAGGACACAGATTTAATTCCCAGACCTTTCTCTGTGCTCTACTGAATTTAGGTCTGCCATCACACAAATTCTGAAATGCCATGGATAGCTTAGTCCCATATTCCCAATACCAGCCAAACTGCCAGGAACCACCCTTTGCTAAGAAATTTCACTTTCATGGTAGCAAGGTGCCACAGCCTCCAGAAAAATGAGTGTCACACCAGAATAGTTAACAGTGTATCTGTTCACCCAGTGCTACCCTAAACATACTACAACTTCAAAGCAAAATAAATTTATTGTTTCAATTCATTTTCCACCTCAACAGAAGTTGCATGACAATAAAAATGCCATTTGCAACTATACTAACATATAAAACCAAATGGGGAAAAAACCCTCAGCTGTTTAACTAAGAGGCAGCCCTATTTCTCTAAATATTCAGTATATATCAGTCTTTCGACCCACAGGTCACGAATCAGCGAATGATGCATTTCATGCTTTTAGATCTTCCAGCCTTTCTTTTCTCTTCAGCTTAGAAATCCCTTACTAGTCAGCAAAATAAAAAGCCTTTGGATTTATTTCAAATTAGAGCTACTGCAGAAGGAAATAAAGCTAAAAGCCCTTTAAACTTTAAGCAAAAATCTCAAATACAGCAAATTATTTTCCCTCCCCCACCAGCCCTTCTGACTGGGCAACAGAAACTTATTCTTTGGTAAGCAAAGCTAAGGATCCAGGTCACATCTGTGCATTAACCTGTCAAGAATATATGTGACCAGAAGCTTCCCACTAACCTTTCATATCACTTAACCTCAGGGCTTTCCATAAGATTATGGATTTTGGTTACTTGACCTGAAATAATTCCAGAATACATCTCAAAACAGGCAATAATTCACACTTCCCTCAGAATATTTTCAGTGCCCACTCTACCATGTGTATATATATAATATATATGTATTTTAGTAAGCTGGAGTGTCTACTGCATATTTTGTACATTACATCATGTTTTCCAGCCCAAAATACAACATTACACAGTGCACACCATATGCAATTGCTCATGGCCACAAATGGGACTGAAACCACACGTCACAGCTTGGACTGGCAAATGACAATAAAAACAATGGATGCAAACCACATTCCCAAGGGATGAAGGGAGAGCTGCCCAGCCCCAGGAAAAGCCACAGCTTTTCCACAGCTGCCACAGCTGCCACAGCTCACTCTGCAGCAGCAGCCCAGGGCAGGGTGGCACCCACACATCCCTCACCAGCCAGAGCAATGAGTGACTTGCAGTCCTCCAACTCTCATTTCCTCCACAGGATTCATTCCTATCTCTGTTTCTCAGGACCAGGAGCACAGGGTCACTCTGATTTCATGTCCTCAGTCAAGTCTCTTTCTTCCCATAGTAAAGAAAATTCCTACTTTTATATTCGATCCCAAGCTTTTCAGCTGTGGTTAAACAGAGAGTGGTTTCTGAAAATTAAGACAACCTCTAAGAACTCTGGTCACAATAACAGGGTTACAGTAACTCAGCTGTTCAATCCTTAGACAGCAGCAAACTAATTTGCTATTAACTTGTTTTCCTCAAGTCTAAAAAATTAAAACCAACCATAGAAGCAGCCCTCTTCAAGTACACATGCCAAACTTCCTTTTAAATGTTACAGAGCACATAAGAGATAATGTTTTAAAGGTGCAATTTCACTAGAAGGAAAAAGTAATATTAAATATTACAGCTCGAATTTTGCAACCCAGAGTCCTAGATGCGGTGCAGAAGCTTAGAAAAAAACATCAGACCAGAAGAAAAACTATGAATTTACTCTCCTAACAGACAATCCATAAATTGCAACACCAGTGGTTCCAGAAGACCATTATGGTAACTTATTCCCCAAATAAAACAATAGCAGCAACCTAAAATGTGCTTGTGTGTGTGTAGCCACAAAATAAAAAGCAAGACACGTGGTAGTCCTCTGTAAATAAAAGGTTATACTTTAAAACCTGAGAAATAACACCAATAACAAATGCTCCAGATCTTCCTTACATATTTTTGCACAAATTAGCCTAAAGGCAAAGAAATACTGAGAGTAATAAAGCACACAGCTTAGACAGCTCATTAATCTTTCTCATTACTTAATTCTAGTTTTACAAGGCCACGAAGCAGATTCCTGATGTGTGAAAGAGCCTGCCCAGCACTGAACAGTTATCCCAAATAATGGGAGCAACTGTTCAAAATTCTCTTCCATTTTGCCAGACGGCGCCAGTTTCAGAAATTTAAGTCAAAAGGTCACGTTCTGCAAAATTTTAGAAAATGCAGGGAAGAGTCTCATCTCAGAGCTGTACGGGACTGCAGCTGTAATGCTATTGTTAGAAACCGCTCTTAAAATTACTCTGTCTTGACTTGCACCAAAAATTCCTTCAAGACTGGGCATGCAATGGTCACAAGGAAACAGTCACAGCTGCTAAAAATGCCAAGAGCATTACAAATAAACAAATCCAGTTTTATTCTCCTCCTTGTAGGCTCATACTAATATTAATCTATGATTAAGTCAGATGACATTTCTACTATACACACATCTACTCCTTAAAAGGTTGTTTCTACACAAATTAACTGTCATCAAGGCTACCTGACAACCAATTTGATTCATAAAACTCTTAAGATATCCCTTGAAACTGAAAAACCAAGCCCAATAAAACTGTGATGAGTTCAGAACCTTTCTGGTTTATCCTACATAAAAATTATATAAA
Source organism: Hylia prasina (assembly GCA_013397195.1). Classification (NCBI taxonomy): domain Eukaryota; kingdom Metazoa; phylum Chordata; class Aves; order Passeriformes; family Sylviidae; genus Hylia; species Hylia prasina. Next base: position 155,842 of record VYXD01003037.1, read on the forward strand.
ACAACGAGCATCTCATGAAAACTCCAGGCCTGGCTCATCAGCTCATATCCATTCAGTACATTGTTAATACAGACCATGAACAAAAATCAAAGGTTACTCCCAAAATTATATTGAAATACATTGGTATTACATTATATTAAAATAAATTGGGCATTCCTCAATACCATAGTTGAAGCAACAAAAAGCATATGGTCAGTTCAGTGTTAACATCAGCAGCAGGTCTCTCCCACCAGTCCAAAGTCTGTCAGGCTGGTTTCTCACCAACTCCCCAGTTGTAGTGTTTGCAAGCAAACAGGCAGAAATTAAATTTGGTGGTTTTTCTGAGAGGCACTCCCCATGTCTCCAATTGCTTTGTCAATGTTAGGCCAAGACTTGTGACACATCAACAGATTTTATTTTTTTTTTTTTACAATTGTCTATTTCTCAATTAATTTAGACAAAAAGGAAAATGTGTCAGGTCAGGGCTGCCAGACAGCTGGACAGCTTAGCCAGCCCCAAAATAAGGTCAAGTTTCCTAATAGTAAAGCTCTGGGAAAAAGTTCCAGGGAAGAGAAACCGTTTTGTTCCTCAAACAGCCTCAACAATAAAGGTTTCCATCCTTCCTTAAAGCTGCATCAAGTCCATTCCGCACAGATATGGGAAAACACTCTCAGAAATTGAAAGCATAAGCAATCAATTTTAAAGATATTTAGTAATTAGTCCTAAAAGGAATTCCAAGCAAATAAAGCTCCCTTGCCTTCATCTAGGTTATGACTGATAGCATCTGTAACCTCACGCGGCATCCATTAAGTTCAGTAGTTAATTACATCTGCTCTGACTGGACATTATTTACAGAACAAGCAGATGTAATTTTCCATTGCTTAGCTAAGCTACATGAGGCACTTCAGCCTACCCCTCTCAATCACTGCTTCTCACAAAAACACAGAAGGAGGGACAGAAAGGCTGCTCTGATCATTTTCTGCAAAGGAACAGTTACAGGCCATCATCCACTTAATGAAGAAATCCACATGCTGAGCGCCACGTGAAAATTTGGAATAATCAGAGCCAGACAGTATTTACACCTTTGTAAGCAAACAAGAGAATTTTAACTTCTCTTCCTGCCCTTAAAAGTGAATAGTCTCTGATCTTGCTTATGCCTGCTGGGCTTCACACTGGAACATAAACCCTTGACGAAAGTGATGAAAGAAAGGGTTCTGTTGCTTCATTCCTCAAAAATACTTTTTTTTTACACCAAAAGCAAAAACCACAGATATTGGACATTTACACATATGTGTATAGGAAGAGATATTCACCCCCTGGATATATAAGGTAGTTACACACCTAGCTCAGTTGTAACACAAAGCCTTTATACTACTACTTCTTTATTATTAGTTCTGAAAAACAATAATTTCAGTGAAAACCAAACATTAAATTGGAACATACTTTCCTATCATCTTTCACACATACTTTCAAATGAGTTGGTGGGGGGGTTTTCTGCTTAGACATATTTAAATTCATCATAAAGACAAAAAATATATTAGAAAAAAGTAATTAAATGGACCTCTCAATTTCGGTGAGACAGAACTGCAATAATCACCAAGTGAACTCTAATTTTAAAATTACAGTCTTATATTAACTTCAAGGGTTCAACAGTGTGACAATGCTCTAAGGTGGAATATAAAATGGGAAACTGCAAAGTGGTGCCAGGCCAAACTCAGCATTAATTTACAGATCAAACCCAATGTGGGGGAAGTTTTCTACTGGTGTAGGTAAGACAAACTTCGGGCTTAGAAGAGGCAGGACATATCTCACAAGGGTAGCATTTATTGCTTTCATAATGAAAGACAGATGAGCTGGGAACCTTAGAAACTGACCAACTTTATCCCTGGGCATATTTTTACATGACCACATCCAGTCCTGTCCTTCAGGTAGATCATAAATTCTGCAAATGTCAAGGGAACTGAAGTTTTTGGATCACTCAGATTTCTCCTATGAAAAAAAAAATGGGATACATCTAAGCACCTTTTACAGATTTATTTATGAACAACCTTACATGTAATATAGTTGGATAATTCAGGTTTACTCAGTGCCAAGAGATCTGTTTCAGAGTTAAGGAAAATTCATCCCCAATTAAAGCAGTGGTAAAATACAGGCACTCACTCCCAAAGCACAGATTTGAGAAAGTGCAGACTGTGCCTAATGACTTTTAGTTCTGATGGACGATTAGTGTGCTCTGTAATGGACTGACAGAAACAGCTGATTCTATTACAAGGACATGTTCTGGCTAAGATTCTCTTTTTGTTACATTTAAATTATAAATATGGACTCTCTTGAAAATATATCAAGACAAAAGATATTAATCAATATCTAAACCTTCTGCCTTCTGTCCTTTACCATACTTCAAATTAGAACCAACACTGACTTCATCACCAGGAAAAGCCTTGCAGGTACTCAGGACTGTCTGTACTGTAATTTCTCTTCTGTACATTCCTCTTCACCCTCTACTCCTTTTAGAAGAAACTGCAAGGTTTTTTTAATTCAGCTGTTGGCTTCAAAGTCAGGTTTTAAGGTATACTCCTGTTTGCATTTATGGATACAAAAAAATTTCCAAAGACTTCGCAAGACCTGAAAATTCATCACCAATTGTCACTGAACAGTCTCTTTCTTCAAAGAGGATTTGGGAAGGGGTTTTTCCTCAACTTGACAGGTCTCAAAACTGTAAGTCTAATCAATGGCCTTGTTCACACTTTCAGGCTGAATTCAATGCATGATTAAAGCATTCAGCTCAGAATAGCTTCTGGGGAGCCAAAAAGTCTTTAATACAATGTTTTTAACTCCATGTCTGTAATGTACTAAAGGAGAACTCGAATACCAGAACCAAAGTCTCTGCTCCTCTGATACATATTTCATAAAGGCAACAAAAAAAGCTACTCATACTGGAAAGAAAAAGCAGCATGGAAACTGCAAACTATCTAACAGGCAAAAAGCTTCAGTACATCGAAGCATTTAAGTACAAAAGTAGCGTGATCACCTAAAAACCAGGTCTATACCTCTGCACAAGCTTTCCTACTGGTGTTTTTGAAGTTTTGTTGTGATTTTCTTTTGTCTATCCCACCTCACTAACAATCAACCCCAACTCAACAGCTCTTTTCAGAGCAGAAGTTACAATTTTGACGTGCTGCTGTGTGCATTAGAGGACTTCCTATACAAAGAATGTTTGCTGTGGACAATAAAACAATTCTTATGATAACTAATGAAAAGAAAAAACCTTGAGACTTTACACTGAACTTGTTACATTTTTGTTTGAGGGGGACCAATCTGCAAAGAAATAACAAAAAAGATGGAAGTTTAGTGACCATCTGTGAAGAACTAACCTAAATAACTTTCAGAGAATGACTCAAGGTTTCATTTCCTGATAGCAACCATCCACCCATGCTCCTTGGTATGATAAGTTATCTTCTTCATCAAGAAAATTCTTGGTTTATTTCCCTTAGATGTTTAACTCCTTAATCCCTATTTCCACAATGTTTTCTCTCAGGCAGCGCTACCACAAGCTGTACTGGTGCTCCCAAATTCTCACAACAGAAGTGCAACTTCAGCAGCCAGAACAAAGGATTAGTAAAAGCATTAAAGGGATCCTGCAAAATCATTCAGTGCAGACACAAAAATTGAATGCATTTCACAAATTCTCCTCCCAACTTAAATCCTGTGATAACTGATAATTTTCATTTCAATAAAACAGTTTAGAAACTGGTAAAATTGTTCCAATGTGGTCTGACTGCAACAGTCTCAAAGCTCTTTTAACATATTTCACTTTTCCATTTCTCACAAAGTAAAAAGCACAGCAAAGAAAAGGCAAGATGGTGATTCCCATTTAAATCCTATTCTTGGAGCTGAAATGTTGCTCCAAATTCACCACTGTATTTTAAGCATTTCCTTTTACTAAGGGGGAAAGAAACTTTGGAGGTTTAAAGATTTTTGCAGACTCTGTACTTGTTGAATTCAGAATTTTAACACCAGAAAGCAAACCCACCATCTAGTCAAGGAATTACAGATGACTGGCTATAGGAGGATTTCTCTAACGCACACACACCCAAAACAAACCCACTGCAGCTCCTGGGGTTAGTCCAGATTTACATATGTGCTAAGTGACAATTTAGACTTAACATCTCAAATTATCTTTTCTCATTTACACAATTGAAAAAAAAAATGATGTGTCACAGGTATCACTTTATTTTCACTGTTGCTAATTCCACAGTAGCTTTTTAAATAATGACTATCTTTTCTGTCCATCACTTACTTTTATAAAAGTACTTATCTTCTAAACAAATTCAAAAGCCAGGTTAGTATTTATTTAAGAAGAATCTTAGGATGGTTGACCTGGACAGAAGAACTGTCAGAAATTGGGCAATAAATATATTTAAAAGCAGTTTTTCAGGTGTAGTGAGCCTGGTGTTTTACTAGGTGAGGCCCTGGGAAAGTCTATTGCTTTGTTAACGTGGTGTTGGGTTATTTTTCAGATGAAGGTAAAGTAACTCAAGTCATATTCCCTCCCCCACCTGAAGCTGTAAGAAGCTGCCCAGCATTTATGTCCAGAGTGCTTAAGTTGCTATGTACAGCCTGCTTAAAAAAATAAAATCAATAGACATTATGCCTACTTACTTAAAAATCAATAGACATCATAGATTAATAAAATATTTCTTTTCATTTTCCCATTTTCATTTTATTCTAATTGAATATTTATAGCCTCTCTACCCAAGTTTAACATTAAATGCAAATGGACAGAGAGCATTTAAATGTGTATTGGTTCTAGGAAGCAGAATCTGTACTGCTATACAAACTTTAAAGAATTATTTGTAAAATTACCATACTGAGGAGAGCAAAACCTTATTTTCAATCTTAATACCTCAAGTTTTCCTAATTTCAGTGTACTTAAGTAGCGTTCTACTGCCTGTTCAGACCTAAAACTATTAAGGTAAATGACTGACCAAAAAAATAGTATTTTCAAAACAATATTGGAACCTCACTACACAAATATCCATTAATTCCAATGGAAAAGGAGGGAAAATAGGTTCAATGTAGTGTCTGAAAATCTCCATCTATGTCTTCATGCCTAGAAGGCTTTTGCTTCACAGATTCAGGTATTCCCATCAAAGCAAATAAGTCTCAGGAGCCTGGGAAAGGCAGAGAGCAAAAAAAGGGCTCAAAAAGCCAACAGGCAAATAAACAATAGCAAGATACAGGAAAAGGAAATGAATCTGTCTGCAATGCCAGGGAGCTACCCAGTGCAATACAAGGCATAAAGCAAGGCACAACTTACAAGTGCTTCTACATTAATTCTAGAAGCCTGAAAAATAAAACAAAACTATATTTGGCATCAAACAGCCACCCTCTGTAACAGGCATCCCACACACCTGCCCACAGGAGGATAATCTATGGGATAGTGTTGTCAGTATTTACTTACCAGGATTGATGGATTAAGCTGTGGGAGCAGGGAAGATGCTCTGCAGATGAAATTTACCAGGATAAAAATATTACAGAAGAAATGCATCACAGAATCTCTTTGGGCAGGAAACCCAGCCTGTGATAGCCAAAAATACAGTTCCATGGCTGTGCTACCAGTTCTCAGTTCAAGGCAACAGCAACAACCAGGAAACATTAAATAAGATCAGGGAAGCTGCCAAGTTAGAACAAGTCACAACAGTGGAAGTTTTCAGTCTGGGCCAGTGCTTCACCAAGATAATGGGAGACCAGTCTGAACTCAAAAAAAGATTTTGGCTTTGTCCTCAGCCTTCTACACCCCTTTCTAGTGCCCACAGCATGATTCTGTCTTGACTGGGGTGCAGTGTTCCTCCTGGGAAGAAGTCTTCGCTCCCCAAGAGCTGATCAGCTCCCACCACATCTAATTCCTTCTTTTTACTCCATTATGCTGTCCACACACGTGGGCTGCTAATCTCTTGTCTATAGATTCTCCCACAGACAACTGGCAGGTATTACAGAGAATGTTATCACAGAAATCTTACATTTCAATGGCCCACTTGGCAACCTCAAGTTACCCTGGAAGCATCCCTCCTTGAACCTCCCACACAGAAACTGAGTTAACTGCATTTATTCACAGAATCACCCACTATCACAGCCAGCTTCCCCTTATCCCTGGGGATATCATCTCTGCTGCAGGAGCCTCCTCAGTACAGAATGATGCAATGACACTGTCTGGAAGGTGGATCCTGTCCAAAAGGTCAGGTCCATCCTCAGCAGCAGAGCAGAGGGGGTGTCCCTGTGGTGTCCCGGCAGGTCTCACCTCTGAGCCTCTCCACTAAGTTTGTCCAGTTCAGTTACTTTAAGAGCAAACCTGTGCTCTTAGTGCTGAGAGCTCCCTGAACCACGCACACAAACACACTGAAGACCTGCTCCATCATGTGGTCTGCATTCTCTGCAAAAACTGGTGAACCCATCACTTAAGACACCAGATTTTTACCTCTGTCTTATGTTTAATAATGTGTTAGGTACTGGAACCTGATGCTAATTAAGCTTCTCCTTTTAGTAATTAAACTTACTCTCTTCCACTCTATTCTACTTTTATTAAGTACATTAGAAATAGATGAGATCTATCCAAAAGCAAGTTCGGGTTTTTGAGTTTATGGGCTTCTTCTTAAATGCTGACTTGAGGCATTCTCTCCTCGCTGATGACAGCCAACCTTTTTGTTGCCCCCTGTTCTACACACAAATTAGAAATTTCTCTTAGTTTCACTCCAGAATCTCAGAACAGGTTGGGTATTCTCAGTATCCCAGATGATCAGGCAGAAAGCTGGCTAATGTTGTAGGTGCATCAAACATCTTACAGAACTAAAAAAAGAATAAATAAAACCCAAATAACCAATGCAGAAGTTCAAAAGTGTGTTGTTATTTTATTACAGCAAAATGTTAGATAGAAGTTTCAGATTAGAGTTTTCCATTTAGATTGAGTTTTCCTAACTTAATTCCAGTGTACACTGCAATAGCAGATACTGCACAGAACCAAATGCGGATTTCCTGTAAATCTTGGCAGTGTGAGAAATTGATCAGGTGAGTGGTCAACACAAAGCCAGAATCAGGATATACACAACTACTCACACACCCACACAGCCAAATTAGCTCTAATTTGAAAAAGGACAGAGGACGAACTGTGAAGACAATGGACAGCTGTAATTGGGGAATAAAAGGCAAACAGGCTGTTAGGCAGCATCAAGAATGGGATGGAACATAATATGGAAATTATTATAATGGCATTAGCTCAATCAGAAGCACATCAGCAGCTCTGATGCCATGTCTGGTTCTGGGCATGTCATTCACAAAGAAAAATCCCAGACTCCTGGCCAAGACAGCTTGCTACAATTCTGGAAATTCGTTTTCCTATGGAATACATAATTGAGCCTAAAACAAGGAAAAAACCCTCAAACCACCATCAAACAAGTTTTCATAAGAAAGGAAATAACTTGTCTTTCTAGCCAAAGGAGGAGAGGTATCTTCAAATGCCTGCATTATGACAGCACTACCTTCCACAGCTCAGCAAGGAATGCCTCCAATTTATCTAAAATGAATATTCAAATGCTGGCATCCATCATTCCAGAAGTCTTTGGCTGCAGTGAGGACAGTCTCATGGATTAATGGAGGGAAGAATTCCCACAGAAGAAAGCCACTCAAAACAAAGGACAATGCTGGCACAAGAAATGATGCATATGAATAGGTGTGTGCTCAAAATGGAAACTAAAGGTTTCTGATTTTCAGGAGACTATGCTTGTAAAACAGTAGCAGTGAAGTGCCTAAATTCTCTGTGGTCCTCAAGAGATACAACTGGACAGTGTATATAAATTACTTCCTACATACATACTATTTCTATGAATACACAGACACAAAGAAATTCTGTTTTCCTGGAATAAATGGAAAGATCACACATCTTCATTTGGATATATACGAACTTCAAAGACACCACAACAGCAAATTTTGTTCCTATGCACCACAGACTACAGTGTTATTTCCAATACCTTCTTTAACTGACTTCTTTCTTTGGAAAACAAAAGGTTTGAAAGCCACAGGTTTCTGGAATGCATTTTCTAGATGTGCAATTTATAGAGGCATTCAAAACCGGCCTACAATATATATAGCAGGCAAACAGTGAAAGCTTAGGGCAAGAGGAATTTTCCTAATCTGCTTAAGGCCAGGATTTTTTTAGTGGCAACATGGCTGCTGCTATATGCCTGTGTCTCCCTGTCCTAAGCCTGTTTGCTTTTTGTTTTCTGTTCAGTTTGATTCTCTGGGGGGGCTTAATTGTTTTTTGCTTTTTTGTCTTCATGGTAGGATTCCTTTATTATCTGATTTTACGGCTGCCATTGCCATTTTCTGTGGGAGCACTTTTTTGTTTGTTTTATGGCCCACCTTCAGTGAATCCTCTTTAGTACAATCAACCTTTTTGGCTTTTTACTCCACTCCATTATTCTACTGCTCTACAGTTTACTTCTGAGGGATTTGCTGCAAGACTCTCAGCCCCAAATTCCAGCAAATGAGGACTACAGAAGGATCCATCTGCTGCTGATACAAATCTCAGCTGAAATACTTCTAATGCCACAAATGTGTCATTTGGGGTGGATGGAGCTAAATCACCACATCTTTTCACAAGCAGCTGCACTCCAGGAGTAGGAATCAAACTCCTGAAGACACTGTGGATCAGGATCTTTTCCAGAAGGAAGAGCTACCAAGAATCCAAAGGCTTCGTCATTTGACTGCCATTCCACCAGTAACTAGTATGAGCTGTTACTTCAGGTTTTGGCATCTCTAATTACTGAGGTTTTCACCATTGAAAAAGGAATTAGCACCTTTATGTTAACCAGTGAAAATACTTACTTGAATTTTGACTTGGTTATTAAATTTCATATTGCACATACTTATGATATGGACTTTGGAAATAACACTGGTTGATTAATCTCCACCATTAATGCTGCAACAGGAGAGTGACAGTCTCTCCTGAACAGCTTCTGGAGATGAAGGCGCAGTCTTTCTTAACTGAGAAAGGATTACTTCAGTTCTAACTCTTGATTGCTGGCAGTGTTAATGCATCAGCATCTTGTATTACGTGGAAAAATTAAACCTATAATTCTATGTACTTTGGAGAAAGTTCTATTTTGTCCAGCATCAGGGGACAATGGGACTATCCTGCTTTTCTTTCAGCATTAGCTAAAGAAATTGTTATTAATGTCTTGTGCATCAGAACGCAACCTCCCATGTCCAAAAATCAATTTCTTGTAAAATTGTATTTTCTCTGTTGAAAGTTTTTAGCAAGTGATTGTATTTAATATTTCACTCTTAGTGAAGTTTTAATCTCTTCCCTGCAACCTGAAGTTACTATTGCAACCTAAGCGTCATGTTGGCTGCCCTTAAATGTTGCAACTGAGGTTTTCCCATTGTTTCAAGACTGTCCTCGAGGGACAGCATAAATGGTCTTATTTCTCAGTTAATTCTCAGACTGTCTGCAAACCAAGCTGTGGTCAAATGACTGGAGGTGACCAGGTAAGGACAGGACACAAAGCTGCCCCATCTCAGTCAGATGCAGTAGGTGGCCACGTGCTCAGCTGCAAGTCCATTAAAAGCCTTACATTATCTTAATCAACTTTCTTAACACTTGCCTGCCCTGGTGAATTCATCCGAAGTTGAAAGCTGACTTGTGTTTCTATTTGGACTCCAAAACTGGAATTATGTTCTGTTTCAGTTTGAAACTCCATCTAATTGACAGCTTTGTCTTTTAATGGTTGAGATCAAAATAGCAGAGATTAATTTTTATCTGTATCAAAAAACAAGAGACCTTATTTACATTAGTAACATTAGCACTTTTCTTGTATTGTTAGTACTAATGTTTGTATTTTTCTCATTGAGCTAATACTACACATTGTTCCCTTCTCATAGTTCCACTTTGTATGTTGTCAGTCCTGTGGCATTAGGTATTTTGTAGGATAAGTGTTCTATTTCTTATTTGATACTCATATTTTTACTTTCAGATTTTCATGAGCTGATCTCCATGTTATGATTTTTTATTTCTGCAAGACGACTCATACAGCTATTACATGAGTTCTTTAAGGAATTATGATTCACATTCTGATATCTCTTACACTATTTAACATGTGTCAAAATAAATAGTAGAAAAATCCTTTTTTATGCAAAAGAATATCTGCATGGATATTGCACAAATCTTTATCAACCGAAATACTATTTGAAGATTTCCATTCCAAAGCAATTACCACTCCTGCTGAAGAAAGCAGCTGATGAAACAGGGGGCAGAAAAGATCAGTGCTTAATCCATTATCACATCCCAGTAATGCTAATCTAGGTGTAAGATTAATTTGGACTTCAAACATATTAAAGCCGCAAAATAAGATTTGCTTCCAGAAATGTTCAAAAGACAGTATATCCATATGATCAGATTCAACATTTACTGCAACCTTTCGTCCATTATATGAGTTTGAAACCAACTCAGATGTTTAATAAAAGATAATACAAATAGATGATGTATGGAATCACTTACAGGACCCAAACATGGATTTTAATATGGGAAACAAAACTTAATGAGATCATCTTCTCTGACAGGGCAATTAAAACACAAGAAGCATATTTCCAAAGCAATCTCTTCAGTATTTCTCATGGAAACTTATTCAATTATTTGGATGTAGCATTTTGTGGGTTTCCACCTGTGAGGTTTCTGTTCTTTTTAATTCTGTGTTTTTCCCTAAGAACTTGACCATTACTTGATAAATCAATTTTAAAAACATTTGGTTTAGCCTGCCTGACCTTACAAGGTGGTGTATTATTTCTAAAGTCATTCTCTCCAAACACAACAATTTGATAACCTACCAGCTTATTTCACAGCAGCAATGGTGAATAACCTCTAAGCATCTTACTACTGTTAAATCTAAAGTTTCCACTTTTTCTTTTTTGTTTCCCTGACTTTGATTTCTGCTTAATTTACAAAGACAAACAATTCCTAGCAGGTTGACAGGTATCCCAAATCTCTTGGGATTTCAAACTGCTCAGTCTACCTGCCACTGATTCAAGAAACCATTTCACTAAAACAAGAATTAACATAGTGCATAAAGATTCACATGGGAAGGCATTGAAAGGCTCTGGACCTTCTGGGTTCTTACAGTTCCTACAGCCTGGCATTTGGATTTCACCTTCCTGCCTCCCTAATTTTTGGTTAACTTCACAAAGTTCTCACCCAGGCACTACCAAAACGCAGGCTCAAATATATACTTGTCTTTTACTAACAGCTCCATGTCCTTCCTGTGCTGGGGACTCCAGAGCTGCACACAGAGTTCCAGGTGGGTCTCACGAGAGCAGAGCAGAGGGAACGAATTCCCTCCCTCCCTCCCTCCCCTGCTGCCCACAGGGCTCTGGATGCAGCCCAGGACATGTTTGGCTCTCTGGGCTGTGAGTGCCCATGGCTGGGGCATGTGCAGCTCTCACTCACCAGCACCCCCAAGTCCTTCTGGGCAGGGCTGCTCTCCTGCAGTTATCTCCCAGCCTGGATCTGTGCTCGGGATTGCCCCAACCCATGTGCAGCACCTCACACTTGGCCTGGCTGAACTTCATGAGGTTCTCACAGGCCCATTTCTGACACACGTCCAGGTCCCTCTGGAGGGCATCTCTTCCCTCCAGCGTGTCACTCACTCCACTCAGGGTGGTGTCACCAGCAAACTTGCTGAGGATGCCCTCAATCCAACATCACCAAAAAGGCTGCTAGTCAGTCCCAATACCAACCCCTCAGGAAACCCCTCCTCACTGACTTGGACATCAAGCCACTGACCACAACTCTGAGTGCACCATCTATTTCAATTTTCATTTTTTTCACATTACCTCATTTTTAATTAAAAAAGACTTCCTCTGAGTTTTATTTAAAATTTTAACCTTTAAAAACTAATATCATGCTCAAATGCTGCGAATGTTTATCTCTACCTTATTGCTCTCTCAGCTGCATTTTATGATCTTTACAGCTACTTTAACTCCTTTGGCTACATTATCTGAGCATAAATCTTCAAGATGCCCTTAGTTTGGAAAAATCTTTACTACATTCAAGGAACTAAATACAGTTTTTTACTATAATTTCAAATATATTTACACATTTTTTTTGTCTTCATCATCAGTTTTCATTTTCTGTTTCATTATGGTTTTCTGGCTGCTATGAAGCAGTTTAGAACTACACAAAAAACCAGTGGTAGATTCAGAAGAGGAAAAAAAGAGGGCTAATTATTGAACAGTAAAGTGAATGTTATTTCGAACAGATGAAAAATAGATACCTTGTCCAAATACATCTCTGCATGGTTGAACGACTGAGAGCAGAAACAAGATTTTAAGAGAGGCATGTTAAGTAAAAGCCTATAATATTGCTCAAGCTGTTCCAAAATACAGTGCTTAAAACCAATTTCTAGCCATAACAACTATCAATCATGATCTGTTACACTAACAACAGGATTTTATCCTATTTTTGCTTTTTTAAAATTGGCACACATCCAAGATGAAAAGTGGCAGAGGTTTTTCTCCCCTGCCTTTGTGTCGCACAATATACTCCCTGAACTTGCTTCATACACAAACATTAAAGAGGAATTCCATTTTTTTTGAGTGTTCTATCAGAACTAACTCAGCACCCCAAACTGAGTGCTTGCAGCTTTCACATATATTTCATTCAGCCATCCTTCCCCATCCTAACCACAATGTGCTCCTCACAAGACCAATGTAAATGCATTGGTTCCTGAAAACAAACAACATTTTTTTTAATATAAAATTAACAAAAGCCAAATCAACAATTCCCATAAGAACCTTCAACAAAGACCCAAAAACCAGCCCAGGTAAAAAGGTGGCCTCTTTTTATTTCTACAGCTAAGTATCTTGCTGGTTTGACTTTTTGGGTTTTGGTTTGGTTCTTTTCCAAGAGAGCAGGGGGACTCTTGAAAAACCAACAGGAATCATTTTAATGCTTTCTGAAATCTGCCTTCTAGGAGTTTAGAAGCACTAATTCTTCACCAAGAATACTCGGGGAGAAACTGAAGTTGCCAGCTGGGGGAAAAAAAGGCAACTGTTCCATTTAAAACATCCCTTCTGCTCTAAAGTGGTCAGGTTTCATTTGCACAATGCACCCTGCTGACGTTAATTTAGCAGCCCTCTAATCAAGCTCACTTCCTGAAAGAAAAGCAGAGAATATTGAAATGATGGTTGTTAAACTCCAAAGTTTTCAGAAAACAGAAGGAACTTAAGTATAAAACCTCCTTTTGAGTCCCAATACACAATATGCACAGTTCTGTCTGACTTCACCTGCAGAACAACTGGGAACTGGGATAAGGATAAATGAGGAATAATGAGGGGAAGCAAAGCCCTCTTGTGACAAGTCTTTAATTTGCCTACAATAGAGAATTTTTTTAAGTTCAAAACCAAAATAAAAATAAACAGTTGTTTCTTGAAACACTCACTTTCACCTGATATAAGTCATGAGCATGTGAAGAGACCCAAGAGACCAATACTTGAGTACTTTGTTTCAAGTATCAGGGTCTATGTCAAGGGTATTTAAAGCCATCTCACTTCAGGATGAACTAGGTCACCTGAGGATTAAGGGGTAAATTAATGAAAGCCATACACCAATCTCTCAAACAATAAGATAACACAGCTGTTTCTGGTTGAAAGGTGAAGTTAGTAAAACCCTTTGGTAGCATTATATTGTCTGCCAAAAAAACACAAACAGTAATCACTTCATCCAGTAATTCTCTTATTAAACACCAAGAGAACTGCTGCCTCCCAGAAAGAACTTACATGCCACAGTGACCAGACTGACCTTCTTTGAAGTCACTGCAACTTTACTTCAAATGCTATTTTGCTTAATATGTTTTTAAACAGAGAAAAAATATCTTTGTCTTGTACACAAATGCTACACAAAAAGGTAAAGTTATTTGTGCGAGTAATGCAAGGCAAGATCTACCCCAAACCCCTCCCATTCCACTACCTTCAATTCTATGCAAGTTATGCAAGGGATTGCTTTCAAGAAATTGTTCTTTTCAAGAAGTGTGAGTTAAGTAGACGGAAAGTTGGCAGCTCCCAGCAACAGCACATAATGATCTCTCACCCCCCCATTTAGACATGTAACTGGATTTTTCACCTGGCTATAATCACCTCCCCACCACTATCAAAAAGAAGGGATTCTGTTCCAGCACCATTTTTAGGTAACAGGTTTTCCCAAGGTTGCTGCAATCCATACAGCCAGGCAAGGTACAGGCTATTTCTCTTGATTCATGGTAAATCAATATTATGTTCGCAGCACCACACAACTAAATTATACCTATTGCATCTGCTGCTGAAAGCTGTATGTAAGGGCATGGTTTTTCTTTAGTATTTCATTTTTATCAGTCCCAATGGTACTACATTGGATTCTATGTTGTATTATGCCTTAACAAAAATGATTTTACTACATCACTCCATCATCTGTCTAAACTTAATCAAGCACAACATTGCTTTCTGAAGGTCTACAGTAGTCTCATGTCCCTGAGGGGCTTTCTTCATGGTAGCCACTTTGGAAGAAAAATATCAGCTCAGCAGTGTCAAACTCTCAAAATTTACAAGCAGGCAGTCACCAGCACACAGCAAAACTCTTCCAGACTATAAAATTGTTAAAAAAAACTTTAATGTTTGCCCATCTCAGTACAAGAAGTTTTGGGTACTATTTCATAAATAAATGTTTTGAGACAAAGTGCAACAGAACTGCCAAGTTTAGATTTGGTCCACAGAGTTTTAAGGTAGGGCCTACCAAAACAGTCAACAAGCTCAGAACAGGAAGCCACCTGACATTCACGTTCAAAAGAGGAAAAGATAAAAGCTAGAAAAACAAATAGGAAATGACTGGGGACCATTAGAGAGAATAAACTGTCAGCCCATAGCCTTTGCAATCTGAAATCAATCCCAAATGTAAAATCACTCATGTCCATGTTTATGTCACCTCCAATCTTTTTCTTGCCCATAGCTCACCACAATCCAGCCTTTAAATTTATCCTCGTTGTTTAGGTTTTTAAGATCCTAATTGCCTCCCAACGGGCACCTCACAATTAGTCCCCCCAGGGGATCTCTCTACCAGTCAGCACATATTCTTCCACCTTAGCCAAACTGTTCACTATAATTATGAAAAATAAAGCAAAACTATGCACATTTTTAAAAGGAGATCACTACATGTACCTAAGGGGTAATATTGGAAGCACTTAGAAACACTCTCAGGGTTTGCTGGGAAGTGATGGCCATGGGCTTGGCTTGCTCCATTTCAGGCCACTGCAGCCTGGAGTCATCCCCAGCATGAACGAGCCACAGCTCACGGACCAGTGGAGCAGAAAGTGCCTTTTTCACAGAACAAACCAACCCACCCCAGTGACATCTGATATCATTTCTTTTTTTTGGCTGGCAGTACAAGTGACATTTATTAGTCTATGCTGATGTAAAATAAGTGATAAATGTCAGAGGCAATTAATATTTTCATCTTTTGAGGAAAGTAATTTAAAAGTAATTATATCAGGTTACAGTTGTTTAAGCTGGGCCATACAATAGGTAGTATTTATATTCATCCTCATTCCAAACATGTTTTTATCACACTAAAATCCAAGACCATTTTGAAAAGAGAAACCTTTGGCTATAAAAGCATCTGTTGTGCTTCAACAATTTGATTTAAAGGGAGCACAGCTATTAGCAAAATGAGTCATTTATAGATTTGATTTATAGATTTGACCAGGTAAAAACAAAGCTGAACCACTTTCCATCCAGAGAATGTATTCATAGATGATGTGCTGACAACTTCAAAGCTCAGATTCCACAGACTTTTTCAGATATATCATCTCAAAAAAGGAACAATACAAAACCATAAATGTAATTATCTATTTAAGAAATAAGAAATTCATTCAAAAGACAGCAATGACATTCTGCATAGAAAGAGGAAGAGCTAAATCCTTAATTCACTATATTATGACATGCCTACAGTACAGCACTTCACCCAAAGCCCCACAGCAGACATGTCAGGATGCATAGAGAAATGGACCTTATTACCTTCATATATATCAATAAAATTGATATTGGAGAATAGTTATGGACAGTAAGGCTGAATGCTAGAATAAAGACCATCAAAATCTGAAACAACTGAATACTTTTTACTGGATCTCATTCTTGATCTTTGAAACAAAAAAAGAGAAACTTCAAGGTTTAATCATTCAGAAGCATTTATGTAAAATGCCATGTGTTATATATTTCTACTATAGTATACAATAATTAAATTCAAGCTGAAATTAGCTTTCTAACACGGAATAGACTTTTACACTCTGAATCACAAAACTCCTAAGTGAGATTCATAGCACATCTTTAAATAGAGATGATGATTTCAAAGCTCATAAGCCAAGTTTGAGGAATTCTGCTGCATTATTTACAGTACAAATCCGATGTTTTCACAAGATATGAGTAAAGTGAAAATTCATATTTCTAAAGCATACCTGCTTGCACTAAACGTAGTCTAACAAATCATTTCCATACCACTTGAATTTACTATAGTTTTAGGTGGCTTTTATTCTGTTTAGCAATTCTTTTGAATGTCACTGATAGCCAGGCCAGAAGTCACACAACTAGGAAAATCTTTAACAATTAGAAACATGAACATTCAGTAAGCAAAACTTATATTAAGTCCATCTCCACCAAAGCCAACCCCATGTCTTCAATTACTGAAAGATTATGTAAACTTTAAACATTTTGCTCCTGGGGGGTAAGGGGAAGCTGCTAAACTAGCAAAATAGTTTAGTTTCTGATTTAAAAACTTAGAATATATCCACACAATTGAAAACAAACTACAGGGAGTACCTGACCTACCTTGGATGCTAAGAGAAAAACAGTTGCATTTGCACACTGCTCTGGTGAGCAAAAAGACTCTGCTGTTCACGTAGTTGCTGAATAAAACAATCCAGTTTCTTGCCTCTCACTGTTGTGCAAAGAATGCACATCAAAAAGTCTAGAGTATGCAATTCTTCAAAAAAAAACTAAAGATTTAATATCATCTCCTTCAGACAATAACACTAGAACACTTTGGAGTCCACAAATTACTCCAAGTTTTTAATTGTAGCTCCTAGAAATTCAAGAATCACCAACCCTGAAAAGCCTATCCTGCCTTGATCCCAGAAATTATAAAATCCCATACCTTCTACTACAGGTCAGATAAATACTAATGGCTTGGGTAAAGCAATTTAATACAAAATAAAAGAGGACCAAATGATAAACCATATGGGAAATACTGCCACATATTTACAACTAACTTTAAATGTCTCTTGACATTTTAGAGAGCCTTTCCTAGGTGCTACTAAAATACTGCTATTCCTAAAATATTTTCTGTCATTTATGTGACTACTATCCACAAATATTTAAAATGCAAAGATAATTGATATTTATCCCTTGAAAACAGAAGAGTATTACCTGTTCCCAATCAATAGTGATAGTTTTTCAAAATTAGATTTTTTCACTTGGTATGTTTTAATTAGGTTTCCTTTTACCAAAAAAAATTAAAAAAAAAAAAT
Source organism: Hylia prasina (assembly GCA_013397195.1). Lineage (NCBI taxonomy): Eukaryota > Metazoa > Chordata > Aves > Passeriformes > Sylviidae > Hylia > Hylia prasina. The sequence continues at coordinate 173,415 of VYXD01003037.1, forward strand.
CTTTCAATGTAGTTGAGAAACCAAAGAGGCAACAATAACCAGCAGAACTGACAGGAAAATGAAAAAGTGCTCTAACCAATTTCAACTTTCAGGCTGATGACATAAGCCTAGAAGCAAAATACATGCTGCCTCACTGCAGGACATTTCTTCTCATTAAAGAGGTAAGTGGGTCTGTGTAAGCAGTGAAGACTATTAAAGATAAGCAGATTAAACACCAGTCTTGCAGCATGGCAGCATTACGTTATGTTGCTAGGCTGGAGAACTGGTTTCCCTTTAAGATTTGGGATTTCCAGCATTAAGCAAGTAGAAAATGCAGCGACATTAACACCAGAGAAACACGCCAAGTGGCTGATGGTGAGGAGGAGAAACACTCCCACTCTACACAGCAACCCCTGTCACCAGCAGCAGCAAACACCATTCATGGCAACAAGCAAGCCCATCTGACATGTTCAAGCCAATGAAATGTATGAAACAGGTATTACTGTTTATCTTTGGGAAGAATCCCTCTATCCAGCATTTCCTTAGGCTCAGGTTCACACACACAGATCCATTTTTTCATGCAGTCACCTGCTAACAAAACCTTTCTTCCTGAAGTAGTAGAATTAATTACTGGTATTTTTATCTTTTCTCACAGCCTGAAAATAAAAAGTTTAGTGCAGCTTTACAAGCATTCACAAGGTCCTTACTGACAAATTGAAAGCACTTATTTAAGCATAACTACAGCAAATTATCAAACCAATTTAACAATACCCTGAAGACAGCCGCTAAATGCCATATTTTCTGCCTCAGCAAACCATTTAACCTTTTATCCTTGTCTATATTTAAAGGACTTTTTATTCTGACAAGGTTTCACATTTTTCCCTTGGTATATTTTCTAGTGTCCTCAAAGTGAATGCCAGAAGCATATGCTCCCCAAGTTTAGTTCCCTTCCCTATTCCATTGCCAAGTGGACCAGAAGCACCAATCCTGAAAAATCAAACCAGTGGGAAAGCTCACATGCCCAGAAGATATCCACCAAAAACCCACAAGGCTTCATACCTGTGTGAGCATGAATCCTCAGTCCTACAGTGAGATGTAACATACACATTTCACAACAATCCATTTTCCCAGGTTGTGACATACAGCATCATCCCAGCACAAGATTACAACAGACGCATTGAATAAAACTTCACAGTTTTTTTCCATTGACTTTAGTCAAAACAAGTGGCTTGTGACAAGTTGCTTGCTGATCCAGTTAATGAATGCCAGCAACCATTCACCTGTAGTCAGAGTTCCCCAATTCTTCTCCTCAGCAGAAGACAGAGCACATTGCCCAGACAGTCTGGACACCCACAGACATCAACCTCTGTCCAACAGCAAGGCCCTTTCCCTTCTCCACACAGGTAACACCAATGCAGACCTCACTCCTCCTGTTGACTGCCAATTTTCACAGAAGCTAAAGAATTTAGACTGTCTTTTTAATTAATTTCAGGTGTTGGAAATTTACTGAGTGAACAAGAACCAAGCCTGAACATAATTCTTGCTTCTTCTGGAAGCCAACCTGAAAAAATTATTTTTCTTTAACTAATATTTTTAAAAAGAAAACTGGTATGCACTTTCTGGTATGCTAAGAGGAGTTTAAAATTTCAGTATCTGAATAACTCATTTTTATTTATCTTCTCATGTTATCACCTTTTCCTCAAACATCAGTATAAGGTGACTGCCTACATCATCCCTGTTGGAAGCTCCTCAGCAGATATCTGACCTGTGGCTTCAGTTATGTTCCTGGTAAATCTGTGAGCAGTATAAAATAAATCTTGTTAATGTATTTCCCACAGCAGGCTCCCCTGTAGCACACAGTTCAAAAACTCAAATCCAAGAGACTCATAACATCTGAAGATCTTTACATGTGTATGCATGTGTATCTTCATGCAAAACTTCCAAAGGTAACCTTCAGTTTAAAATGTAGATACTAATTACTTAGTTAATGTATATTTCAGAAGTTTTTTAAAAGCAGAACAGGAAAATCTAATTTTGAGTCCCGTTCAGAGTTTCCCTTCACTGTGAACAACTTATAGGTCTTTAGAGAGCAATTTCTACTTTAATTATTTTATAAAAATATGGTGAACAGCAACATTCTTACTAACAGTATTTTTATCAGATCTTATAATGAGCTTTGCAGTCAGCAAAAAATGTCTTCAATAATTCTAGAAGACACTCTCTTTAGGAGACAAAAAGAGCTTGTCAAGTTTCAGGGTCTCTAAATTATGGCCAAAGATGCGCCAGAGAAGGCTTAAACTGCACAGTGCAGTCAGTCTTCTCTTGTTAAATATATTGAAGCTTAGAGATTCCACTGATTTTCTGATTCCCTTTCCCTATAGAAGAAAACAAAAAAGTGCTCAGTCCTTAGAGTACAACAAATCAGCTCAAGAACCAGTCCACCAAATTCTCTGAGATTATACTCTCCATGCCTTATTTCCCCCCTGCCCCCAGGAGGAAAATGTTAAGATTTATCTTTAAAATTAATGAATCATTCTTCTGGCGGGGTGGGAGGCATGGTTTTTTATATTATATTTTAGCCAAACATGCTGTGCAGTAGAAACACTAGCCAAGATAAGCACATTCAAGTCCTGTGATGCTTTTGAGTTTCTCTTTCAGGTCTCCACGTCTTTCAGATCTCCACTGAGACCAGCACAAAAGTGGTTCCACAAAGTAAATTACCTAGTTGAACTTAGCCCAAATTTCAGCAGAAAATGGAAGGGAGAGATCACACTGTAAGAAAAGATGGATGCAGAGAACTGTGGTGATAATGTCCAGCCACATCTGAATACTGCTCGCATAGCACAAATGCAGAATATAAGCTGCATGCAAGTATCTGAAATTTGGAATATCACACTCTCCATTACTTTTCTTACTTGCATTCACTTATCGGGATTTTGGAGATAGAAACTCCAATTTCTTGCATGTGTGAGAAAAGTAAAAGCACACATGCACCAGTTCCTGCAACGCAAAAGAAACCAAAACCTCCACAATTTTCTAGTACAGGATGATGTTGAAAACAGCAGTTCATCTTCACAGAGACTCACTGGGTACTATTCCTATGATCTGCACTAAAATACCAGCAACAACAAATGTACAGGGAACAGTAACAAACCTAGGTAGCCTCCTAACATTTGCGGCTTCATCACACCAAATAAATTAGAAATCCAAATACAGATCTCTGTACAGTGCAGCAGAAGCAGCTCCACCACTTACAGCTCCACCATTTAGCACCCTGTCCCTAGGCAGTAATTTATGTCAAAAGTCCAAGTTCATTACCTAAAATGAAAGCCTAGAAATTAAAGGAATAGTCCATTATTATAAGCTCTTCCTCAGCCTTTTCTCAATACTATTGCACAGCTACATCACATTGTGAGCATGCTATATGTGTGTGTTATATTTATAAATATGTACAGTTACATGTAGTTACATGTCCACAGAAAATCTGATTCACCTCTTCTGCACCTTAAATTTCCACATATTTCAACACTACAAATTTGTAGACCAAATCTGTGGCACCAAAGAGGATGCAGCAAAAGCAGACTGAACAAATGAAGAAGGTGATACAGAAGGGCCAGTATATTGACTTTGCATGTAGGAACATTCCTAGTCCTTTAGGTTATCTGCTCCCTCTAGTCCACAGCTACTTACTGCAGGGATCAGGGCTGAGAGAGCTCCCCACAAGAAGACAAAGTTACCACAGTGTTGATATCACAAGCATTTCAGGTGATGGAGGCAAAAGGAAGCACAAGGAAAACATATGTGTACATTTGGAAAGTGTCCTGCATTGAGCCATAAAGGAAACAAGATTTTCGCAGTGCACATGATTAAGTACCAGACCAGGTGCCAAAAAAGGCTGCAAAATCTCCATCCCTAGATACACTCAGAACCAGCCTGGACAAGTCCTCCAGCAACCTGATCTAACTTTGGAATTAGCACTGCTTTGAGTGGAGAGGCTGGATTAAAGGACCTAATTTGGGCTGGGATGTTCATTTTAAAAGCCACCAACATCCAGTTTGAACTAAGAAACTATTTTTTTTCATCAGTGGCCTTTCATACTAGTGTCACCCAGTTCTCCAAGGGAAGTAATTAAATATATTGCCTTGGCAATGCACCAACAGCTTTTTATTTTTTCTGGTTTTTAAAGTTGAAATTGACTAGAAAATGGTCGTTTTTACAAGCCACAATTTCTTCAAAAAATTTAACTCCAAAATACAGAGGGGGGGAGGTAAAAAAATCTAGCATTAACTACTTTTTGGATATCTGCCTTATTGCCTGATGTCCTTTTAGCCTATTTTCTTAGTTCCTGAAGCATTTTTGATGTAGATATTGATTACACACATATATATATGCATATGCATTTACACATACCTACCCAACTGTAGACAGACTCAACACCACAACTAGACAGTAAATATTCAAGATCACCAAAATGATGGAATTTCACCATACTACAAAGTTAAACCAGGGAAATGCATTCTGATTCCCAGCAGTGTCTTCTGCTGACACTGGTGGACATTTGGGCTCCTCCACCCTCCCTTCCTTTTCCAATACTCCCCTGAAGAATTAGCATGAAAACCACTCCCTGGCATGTCAAACAGATACAACATCCCCAAGAAATTCTAGGTTCAGAAAAGCAATAAATGGCTTGAAAAAAATTTTGACTATCTATGGACAGAAACAATCTTCTTGGTTATGAAACTCTAGCTAATTAAATACACTGAAAATAAATATAATTTTATTCAAAAATTCACCCCCAAACAATTTTACTTATTTCTACATAATCAGTTATACATAAAGTAAATAGATAATTTTATGATCAGGAAATGCACTATCCTAATACACTGTCACCATGGTATATGCAGTACACTGTGTCAAGCCTTTTCAGTAATATTAATAAGCTGGCCAAAAAAAAAAAAAAGGGAGATGTAGAACATATTCACATAAGGCAACAATTATTTTGTAATTGCCTTAAGGCATCAGCAAGGTATGAATAGCAATATGTTAAAACAGTAAATTTATTTTCCTCAAAGGAAGTTAAACAATGGGACAGGCATGGTTAATTTAATAGGCAACGTTCATGGTCTATAAACAATTACTTATGCTAGCAAGTATGTAATAGGCTATATACCATCCTATTACAATGACAAGGCGGGGGGAACCAGGGGAGGAATATGGTGCTCTCAAGCACAAATCTGTTCCCCGTCCATCTCACACAAGATTTTGGAGCTCACTCACTCCCAGCAGTTTTATTCCATTAGCATCAGTTCAGTTATCCCACGCCACTGACACTGGCACAGATTACTATTTGTCATACCAGTGCAACTGAGTACAACTTCCACAGCACCAGTACAAAATAAAACTTCACTAGAATGTTTGAGTTCAAAACAAATCAGAGTATTTATTTCAACAATGATAGTTGTTGAAAGTAAAATATAAATAGTATTTGCATTGTTGAATTGCATTCTGGTTTTGGATTAGTGTGCATTTGAAGTAATAAAGAAGCATATGTCAAAAATAAATTAGAGTATTCAATCTGCTTTGACATTTAATTTTTAATTAATGCTCAAGTAAAATGGCTACTCTAAGTCAAGTCTGACAAGGCACGTAACAGATTTTTGTGTGTATCTGTAAAAGTGAAGTTCTGAAAATAAGGTAACTCTCACAGTTATACTTCACTTCTTACCATAGGAATAGTCACAAAACTATTGGGTATAATCCAAGATGTTAAAAAATTATTTTATTACTGTATACAAAATCCTGCTTTTAATTTATAAAATATACATCAGGTGGAAACAGAAAACCTCAAATTCTAGTATCAATGTTATGTACTCAGTCTACCTGATTTACACCAAACAACTGTCAGCATTTTTATGAGACTGTCAACATTACAAGCAGAAGAATAAATAAAAGAAGGCTGAAGTTACACTTACCTGCAGCCCTCTTCTTCGAAGAATACTTGAATCATCCATATCTCGACTGCTGATCACTAAACCTTACTTGCTTCTCACTAGCTTTGCTCTCTAACTGTTAAAGAAGTCCATTATTTTCAAACTTTTCTCCCCCTCCCACTCACCCTCGTCCAATTGCTAAAAATAGGACATGGTCTTTCACTTGCCTGTCATGAAGAACTGCAGCCACAGTCTCTGACTATCTGTACGTAATTTTGCCTGCCTCTTTGTGGCAGATTTAGCAGGTCACATTGGAAAAAATCTGTTCGACTTTCCTAAATCTTTTCAAGGTTGGATGTCTCACTCCTCTCATACACACAACCGTCTACAAATATATAATAATAATCTACGACTCCACGTAAGGCCAAAGAGTGGAATTTAAATCAGATCTCATACACAAGTATTTTTGCTTTATTTCAATTTAGTTGAGCTGTTATAAGGGATCAGTAAACTAAAACAGCTGCATTCATTTACTGTGTATAATAAGCTCACAAAATCCAGGTCACATTTCCTTTAAAAAACACACAGTCACGCTAACTAAAAAAGCAATACTGTGGGCACACAGGATGATCCACTGGCACCTAAAATACAGAAAAGTCTCACTATGAAAACGATAGAAATTTTTTTTTCCCCAGTTCTGAAAAATTCCTTTACTCCTTTGCAAGACAAAGCAACTGCCAGATTCTTCAGATACTGTCACACATTCTTTTGTTTCTGCTATCTCTGAGGTATGCTGGGCTCCTCCATGCAGCAGGCAGGGCACATTCTTCAGCTCACTGCTGAGATCTTGCGACTCTCATGTGCTGAAGGGTCTTGAACACATGTTGCAAGTTCTGAACATTTAAGAATTCATTCATCTATTCATCACTGACAGAGCTGTCTGAAGTAGCCCTTCCCTCATCGTCATCCATGGCAAAAAGGCAGGGGGGAGGGAGAAAAAAAAAAGGAAAAGGCACAGTTCAGCTGCGGCTTTTTCAGTCTGTCCTGCAGTTTCTGTTTTCCAGCTACCTTCACACAGACAACTCCAGCAAGCTCAAAAAGGGCTTTGCCCCTTTAGGTCCGTTATGCCAATGCCATTTTAAAACATGAGCACAGAGCATATGTTGAAAAATAAAACAACAATAAAGCTTGTAGCTATATCAAGCACCATTTCAGTAAAAACAAAAATCTAGGTATGTTCATCCCAGTATCATTTAAATTACAGAGCATGTCAAGAAGACTTTGTCCTACACATGCCCTTTCTAGATTAAAAAGGAAAAAAGTAAGTATTGCAAATATAATGAACAACCTACTGCCGCAACGACCTTCAATTTTTTAGCAGAAAGCTAAAGCAACAGATTTCATCTCCCGATAAAAGCTTAGGAAGAGCCTATTTATAATTTCTGAATATAAACACTGTATTTAAAAAGAACCTAACTTCAGACTCTGAAGGATTTCATGAGATACATAAATCAAACTTCATCGAGAGCTGTGTTTATAAGGGGATTTCAGCCAGACATCCTCAAGTGTGCAGATGCAAGAGCGAGCGGAGCCCAGCCCGTGGGCTGCCTACCACAGCTCGATGGAGCTCCTGTTCCCACAGTTATGACAGCTGCAAGCCAAAATCAGTCTCCACACAAGCACACAGGTTGGCGGTGCTTAAAGGAACAGAGATTTACACGGAAATCTTTAGCTGATCTTCATGCTAAGTGACCGAGTCACATGAGCTGAACGCATCATTGTAAAGTCAGCTGAAAGCAGATACAACTCAATCCCATTCACGAGGCTTTTTTTTTTTTTTTTT
>VYXD01003037.1:181184-221753 GCA_013397195.1 Hylia prasina
TTTTTTTTCTGGTCCTCTGCGGAGCGAGTGTGGTCTTTTATTGAGAGCAGCTAATAAATCCTGCCGCTGCCGTCCCTCCTTCCATCCATCTGCCGCTTTACACAAGCGAATGCCGAATGAGGGCTGCGGCGCCTTTGTGCGCTCCGGAGAGGGCAGGAGCTCATTTGCATGGAGCCTACTGTACCATATAAAAACCTGCGCTAGTGAAAACAACTCCGTGAGCCGCTTCATTTTAAAGGAACAGCATCATCTTTTGCAAATTGGGGCTGGGGAACAGCGAGCCGGCCACAAAACTCCGCGGGAGAACTTAAGGATGTGTCACCGGGGGGAATAGCAACATAAAAATACAGATTAAGCTCTGTTTAAAAGCACACAGGCACGTAAAATGATCACAGGACTTCACTGTGATAATATTTATGACGCATCTCAATATCATTGCTTGCATTTTGCCATCAAATAAGCTTCCTCAGAAAAAAATACAAAATATTAACTTCAGTTATCATTCAGTAGTACCACATAAATTCTATCTTTACCTAAGAAAATCTCATAGAAACAAAACATTCTGGCATGAATGCTCGCATACATTACATGCACCTTGCAATTTATTTTCGTCTATAATATATTTTAGAAATATTTATATTCGACCATGCAAAAACCAGATCATTGATCTTACCTCTTCTAAGGCCACCAGCATTAAACAACACATTCTGTGAGAGGAATCAAGGCATTTTAACAATCAACAGCATTCCCATTGTATTCTCTTCCTAAATCAACCACTAAATGAAAATGTTTAAGCCAGATAACAGTAGTATATAACCATAACTTATTTCCATAACATAAGTGGAAGCTTTCTTATTGGCACATATGCATCTAATCCATCCTGGATTATTTACTGTAATATTCAGACATTGCCAATTCTCAACATGTCTTCACAAGTGACTTGTAATTGATTGAGGCTGGCATGAGTCTCAAAATACCGTAAGAATCATCTGTGCTCTTCCAAATTTCAAGCTTTCTTAGGGAGGATGCTTTCAAATTGGCTGCCTGCCACACCCAGTTTCTGGGGTGGAGAAGCCAACTGGGGCTGCTGGAAAAAAACAACAGGCATGGCTTTTCCTCCAGCTTCCCTGTCCCCTTCCCTTCTTCAGTGCAAGCAATGTTTATTTAAATGTCAGATCAAAAACCACCACCAAAACGTCACAAATGGGGCGACCACCTTTTCTTTCTTCCTATTTAACTGTTAAGATTCATCCACTCTCCTTTTTCCTTCCTTCAGCTAAATCTATTACAGAAAATCAATGACAGAAGAGGATGGGAGAAAATACTTAGGATCAAACTGAAATAATCAACGGACAAATGGAATTTAAAAGCAACTCTCTTGACATGGAAAATTATATAAAAAGTTAATTCTAGAAGACATTTCCCAAACAGTTTCCAGATGCAGGCAACACTTAGAAAGAATCTAACAAAAAACTTGCTTATCGGGGGCAGGGGGGGGTGTCAAAATAAGGAGGTCATGTAATACTTGAATCCTTTAAGAATTAGAGTACCCACCTTAACATTCAATTTCACTAAAAAATATTAGGAAGGGGGATTAAAAGACAGAATTCAAAGTTGATTTACCAATAACTTTAGCAAGCTCCTAACTCAATTCTTCCTCCCTCCATCAGATTTACAAATCTGGAGAAAATTTGCTTTACTCTGCAGCAACAAGGAAAGAAAAAGGGTAGTGTAGCATTGGGATGTCCTGGACATAATCCAACCAATTCCTGTTTAGCTGCAGTGCTCTGAAAAAGCTCTGAAAAAGTTCTTCATTGAATCGTGATTTGAAGACATCAAGAAATGGAAAGAGCCATGAACTTCCAGTATGTTCCTGCAAGGATTAGACTTCCTTGTAAGTAAGGAAGGGCAGTTTATCAGTTTGCCAACATTGGGGTGACTTAAAAGAGGCTAAGAGCAATTTCCAAAGAAACAAAAGGAGGTAATGCTTTACACAACAGTCACATTGGGCTGTAATTTCTTGTACATTTCTTACTGTAAAAGGCTGGAGGGGAAAAAAATCACAAGCATGGGCAGAAGTGTTTGGACAAATGCATTGAAGAATCTGCCAAGAATTCTTAAAAGAAACACACTGAAGTTGACCCAGAGTCACAAACAGTTGCAAGTGTTCTGGGAAGAGACTCTGCCTTAAGACACCTGCTATCAGGGATAAGGTACAGGGCTCAGCCAGTGTAATCATTCCATGGCTTTATTTAGGTAGAAAGTCCAAAGGTAGTGCTTGCTGATGACAACAGTGTCTTGCATCCTAAAAGGCATCAATTCCAAAAAGGAACGAGGTGTAACAGTGAATTTGTAAAGTGAAAAGTCATTCCAAAAATAGTGTGCAGCTATGACAGTTCAAGGAAGCTCTGAACACACCAAGAGAACTTACACGTCATAAATTAGTGGGATTGTCTCTAGATATGATATTGATGACATCACCATGGAAAATCATGTCTGTTGCCTCTATTTTGAGATGAATATTGATAAAATGAAAGATCCAACATAAATGTTTCCAGGGTAGAAAAATATATGGGTTAAAAGACTTTAAGAACTCAATCTCCTTTAATTATACCAGGAAAGCCACATGTATGACCAGACACTGAAGAATATTAAGAGGACCTGGAATTTTACTTTTTACACACTAGACAGCAACCAACCCTATCTCTCAGAGGTCTCTAGGAGGGGTTGTGCTTGGATTCTGTCTTTTGATAAGAAGAAATCTCTTCTCATTCATACGGATTCAGACCCCATTCCACTGCCTGCTACCAAAATCTATCACTTCTCTGTCTTGTAAAAGAAAAAAATCTGACAGGTTAGAATATTTCCAAGGTGAAAATGACAGGAGTTTTCCATCTATTAACTTCAGTATAATCAAAACAACAATTCTTTCAGCTATTCTGTAGCCCACAGGTTTTCAAATGGCATCAGTGGAAGATGACCAAGGACAGACCAATTTCACAGTCAGAAAAGCAAGGACCACAGGAAGTCACTTAGAAATCGTGCAATTTTTCCTGTGTACAATACATTTCACTAAAACATAATTGAGAATTCCTGAATAAGCTATTATCCTATTACTCACGTTTTCTACTCACTGAAGCAACTGCAAAGGGGGATAAAATAAGGAGTCTGTATCTACTATATTAGAGAGTGCATTTACATATGCACAAAGACATATCTGTGTAGAATCACGTGGCTCATCTCCGAGCTGTGTTCAGTTTGCATTTTGTACTTTCTATGCTGAATATAAACTGCTTTCTACCTGTCTTAAATTGTAATTGATATTTGAGGTATGACTCAATATCCATGAAAAAAACTAAAAATTAACTAAAATAGAGCAAATAGTTTTGCTTTGACTTCCTAGTCATTTCAGGTTCTTGGCACTGCATCCTGACATCTTTTGTGGTTTATACCATTGCATCAAAACTGAAACCTACCATTACCATAAAAGTAAAACCACTAAAGGTCATGTTGGCAATCAAGTCATTGCACTGTGGATCAAAATTGTGGGTGCTGTCTAGAATAGCTTAAGTGAATCCAGTAGCTGCACTCCTGAACTCATAACTCCAGAGGTTCAAGTCCAGTTATACTGACCACTTTAAAAGTTTTAAAAAGCTGACCACTTAAAAAGTTGATATTTCATATTAACTACAAAAACAACCAGGGCCCATATCACTGGAGACATGGTGTGAAGGATGTCAGCACTACACAAAAGGATGATATTCTGATGAACATCATTTCGTGTTCTGCCACACAAAGAGTGCTCCCATCCCAAAATCAGGCTAAAAAGACCAACAGCTTTTCAATTTTCTGCAACAAGATGCAATGTTTTTAATTACATATTTTATTATGAAGGAATTTTTTGAACCAATGCCCTGATCTAAAATACTGAGATGCAAAGTTTACATTTTTTGTAATTCCCAATTCATTATAGTTTTTACTCTATTTAATCAAAGCTAAAAGCAACAAGACATCAAGCTGTGGGAAACTTTAAAGCTATAACATTTCCTTACATAACATATTGTCTGGTGAGAAAAAAAGATCACTTTCCAAAATTTTATAAGCTGACAACTTTAGTGACATTTTTTTAAGTCTTTGGTAGCATTTATCTGTGCAAAAAAAAAAAAAAAGAGCCAAATGTTTCACTGTCAAACTGAAATTTAAGTGCTTGGGGCTTTTTTATTTATTTTGATCAAACTGTTTATCTGGAGATTTAAAAATGTGTCTCTTCGAGCTACACTGACAGACTACTGAAACCAGGAAGGTTGATGAGGTAACTTGTTTAAAGCAAAAAAAAAAAAAAAATAAAAGAAAAAAAACCACAACCACCAAACACTGTCTAAATGGCAGCCAACCTAAGGAAACTCGCCTGACAGCTTGTCTGAATTTCTTCTGGATGTCTTGCCTATTTACAAGATTCAGTTTGATAAAGTAAGACCTTTGGAGCAAAGCTGTGCATTAGCAATGAACCACAGCAGGAACTCGTCCTGCACCACCACTTATGAGGCTTGGTCCCAGAAAAAGAAACGCTGAAAAAATGTCTAAAATCCTCAAGGTTTACACAGTACTCAGGCTTTCACAGCACATTTTCTGTTCCCAGCTTGTTAGGTTTAGATTCCTGGGCCAGACTGCCCCATCCCCCACATCCAATGCCTTATGAAAGGCGGCACTCCCACTCATCTTCCATACAAATGTAAATTTGCTGCCGACAAGGCTGGAGGAAAGAGTTCATTCATCTACAGACCAACTGTTTCCATACTGTACCAGAGAAGGGACATGCAGAAGAGACACCAGCTTCCAGGCAGAACCTTGGCTCAAGCTAATACCTCTGGAAAGGAATCTCCAGTTAAATTTAATATTTATGGAAAATGTTGGATTCACTAAACAAATTCGTGTCCTGGAGTCGAATTGCCACTAGAAGAGAATGGAAATCAGCTTCTCTCATGCTACATTTCAAATACAATGTCGTTTTTAAAAGAAATGTGGCTTTGATAGGCAGAAAAGCCTTTTTCAATATAGGGTGCAAATTTAAACTTGAAGAAAATATAATTTCTTCGACATTACCAAAATCAAGTTTCTCNTTTTTCAATACAGGGTGCAAATTTAAACTCAAAGAAAATATAATTTCTGTTTACTAAACATTTGATGACATTACCAAAATCAAGTTTCTCTTACTTTATTATAAGAAAACTGTCATGCTTCAGATGTTAGGACTTAAACCTCAGCAGCTAATAACTCCAATCAGAATGGCAACAAACCCAAAGCTCAAGGACTCAATACCAACTTGTGTGTTTCCCAAATGAAGCTATTGACATTTACTGAAATGTTTATGGAAACAAAGCCTGTAGTTTCAAGAATCCCACAGGAAAGACATTATGCATCCTGTTAGCCCAGAAGCTATTTTGCCTTAGAAACTGGCTCTCTAAAGCTACAAATTACAGATGCACCTCGTATCTCATGCAAACACATGCTGATAAATACTCCCAAAATTTTACTAGACACAAAAGATTTCCTCCACCATCCACACTCCTGACTAGCAGCACCCTTCCTGCAGCCTCACCACAGCAGCAATGGTTTGCATATATACACTTCCCTTTTCTGTAAACTCCTCCCAAACTTCTGCTTCCAATTCTTATTTCATCAATAAAGCCATATTTGACTTCGAAGTACAAGCTAGACAATTTTAATAGAAAGATGGCACTTTTCATCTAAGAGTTTCACTAAAGAGTTTTAACGGCAACAAATCGCAGAGGTATGAGACTAAACAAAGCTGTATTTCACTGTATCCTCCTCCTACTTGTATCTGTAGGATATTTGTCATTTTGGACACTCATTTCTTCAAAACAAACACTTGATGTTTCATGAGACAAGGAACCTCTTCTATTACACTAGTAAAATAGTTACAAATAATGATTCACACTGTCATACACACTCCTTAGGAAAAAAACCATTAGGAAAAATGCCATGAAACCCAAAAACTGCTCAGAACAGAGTCTACAGCACTGAATATATTTTTTCAACTTAATCCACATACAATTCATTTCAATATACCAAGAATTTTAACTTGGTTTCCAGCTGACATTAAAGTGCTTAAACAAGACTCCACAGGTTGTACCATTTTGCTGGCTTAAGACCAACATGATATACATTCAAAACACTGCCTTTGAAATAAATACTTGAAGATAAGCCAAAACATTTGGAATTAGAGGGCTTTATTCTCTCCTACTCTCCTTGTTTATACCTGACTAAGCTTACATCAATATCTAGGGAGACATCTCACAGCAGTTTTTTACTGATGGATTCTGACAGGTTTTTATTCTTCCGTTTCTGGTCTCAGACAAAACTTTGCTATTGATTTCTCACAATTTTGTCATCTCCTTAAAGTGCTGGACAAGTTAAAAGCTTTTTTATAGATGTCCTTTTTTTCTGACATTTATCCACAAAACTTGAACAAAAACTGAAAGAAAGATAAAAAGAATAAATTCATTCAGGATTTCAAAGATTTATGGTACAATTATAATTTTTTTTTTCAACTCTCCTTTTTCTCCAGGATCTGCATCAGACCTCCCATTTTTATGAGTTCTCCTGATTGGGGTTTTTTTTTTCATTTGATAGCAATTTTTCATTTTAAAAAGAGTAGAGACATAATAGTAATTTGGCAATTTCTCTCAAACTTTTTTTGGTATTTTTTAATAGAACCATTTACATTCTATCAGGAGAGAGGAAACAAAAGACATTTAAGCTGTTGACTTAAAAGACTCAAAGAATATTTCTCACAGGAAAAGTGTGACAATAATTATTTTAAAAGGCATGGGAAGACATGTCTCCTTCCATAAAAGTAGCCCATAAAAATGCTTGGATTTCAAATTAATAGGCCAATATCTATGTTTTGCATTTCTTGATACTATATTCAAACACAAAATTCTTATGTGTGACACAACAATACATGTCCAGCATTTCAAAAAAACAAATGTGCTTCATTGCAGTAGCAGAATCTTTACAATACATTTCTTTAAGGCGTTCAGACATACTACTGAGTTATTAATATAACATTGACCAAAACAGTTGAAATCTTTTGTTCTTCAATTAAAAAAAAAAAATCTGAGTTCACCAGAAAAAATTGAAATGTTATTCTCATGCATCATTTGAATTGTCACCTGGGCTTTTTGTCTCTAGAACAGACAGAGAATATCAATGTGTTAATTGAAACAAGCAGTACGTAATCCACAGGACATCTTTAGCATATGTTTCCTTCCAAGGCTGACAAGAGCTTTCTTGGATTTTTCAGCACTAGAGCCTGACGTTTCCATTTTCAAGCTAAAAATATGAACAAAAATCTTACACATTTACATAAATATGTATTTTCCCAGCAGTATCTTTCCACAGGAATCAGACACACTATATCAGTTTTGAGACCTCAAAAAATAAAACGTGAGTGTGGTAACATTGGCATGAAAGTGTTGAAAACCCTACCCCTTAAAGCTGTATTTCTCTTCATAATTCAAAAGGCCCAGAAAAATAAATCCAATCAGAAACCTAGCTCTATGATAGAACATTCTTACTGATGAAGGAGAATGAGATAGTGGATGTAACAAGGCAAAGCTCAATACTCAAAGCTATCATAATTTAAAATTAGACATAATTATCCTTAACAAAACCAGGCACTGTGGAAAGGGGCTTTGGAACAGCTGCTCCTCTTCAATTTAAATGCTCATTTGTTTTACATTGACCTAGAAATCAGTATCCTCCTAACCAAAAGCCAATTAGATAATAGTCTGTCTTTCAAGCTTGTAGAATACTAATTTTTGTAATGTTGTTAGTAGTGAAAAGCAAAGAAATAAACTGCAGATGATGCCACAAGTATGCTCAGCTCTGATATGCACAGCCAAAACGTGAGGGTTCCCTTCCCTCCTTTCTGGAAGGTCAGATTTACAGTCCAGGGAAGACATCCATCACTTCCTTGTGCTGACCCTGCAGTGCAAGGACAACCACAGGACACTGCAAAGGCAACCACGTGGAAGGATCTTCAGTTTGCTGGAGTAGCATTCCGCCACTCCTTCCACAGCTAACGCAACATGCCAAACCTACAACAAGGAAGCATTTCAAAAGCTGCCCTTCCTGCCTTGCCCAGAGTTAGGTCATGAACATCAATGTTTTTGCAAACAGAAGGATGCCAGATTCTTCAATTACCGCAATATAAACAAGCTGCTTCTTGAGCAAAAAGAATTAAAGATGCCAAATTTCTTACAGATTTGAGTTTGGCTTTTTGTCTCTTGTTCCCTCACAGAGTCCTGACAGAGGTAACTCTGGCTCTCCTATTTTACTTCCACCCAGCTGGAGACAGCACCTCCCCCAGTTAATCCAGCACTGTCATATTTGAGTGTCAACCAGTGCTGCCAAGCCACAATAAACAACAAATTGACTGCCACTGAGAGAATGTGAGGGGGTGTCTCCTACTTGCTTCCAATTCTTACAGTATTGCAATTACAGTTTTGACATTTCTTATTCTTTTCAGGCCTGGATGAAATTGGCCAGAGGCTTGGAACTTACCAGGAAGGAAGGAACAACTGGAGAAACTTTGACTCCCTACTACTGTTCAGTGTTTCTGGCAGTCAAGATCATTCATACCATTACTTTCAATTTTGGTTAAAGCCAATGCCAAACACACATATTCATCTACAGAGCTGTTCCTGCTCTAAAGAGACAAAATGATGATGAATGCCAGTTTGATTACAATTATATACAAAGCCATAACATTTCTTGGTCTTCTGAGACTTGGCAGCATCCTTAGAGAAAATTCTTTCCATGAAAGGAGAGCTTTTTCTAAATGCATCCACAAAATAAGCTTCTCAGAAGGCTGGTATCACAGTGAGGCTGACAGGATCCAGCAAGAAATCAACTAATACAGGAAGCTACATTAGAAAATAGAGAATTCAATTCTACCAACCATTAGGCCTTCCTAGAAGAAGCTCTGACAATCATCAGTTGCAATTCACAGTTCCACGCTGCTGTTAGTTCAAAAGGTGGATGTTTCAATATTGAAAGGAGCCTTCCAAAACTGCTGAAGTTGTGAAGTAAACAAGCCTATATTGACAGAATGATCTCGCAGCAGAACACAAATCTCCACAGGCAAGGTGGAATTCACGGCACGGAGAAGCTCTTTCCAGAATAGTTAATGAAGCTGAAGAAACCTCTGTCTCCTTAGGTTTCCTTCTGAAGTCACGGAAGTAGAAAGCAACTAAATGCAAGTGTGAGTTGCAATGGACAACGAAAGACAAACATGAAAACAGCAGCATTCTAAGTATACCTCTAAGTTATCAGACATCAGCATTATCAGTTGATTGTAGTAGTTTGCTCTGTCCTGGGCTCCTGAATTTCCCACGCTAGCAGCTCCCTTTCCTTCTCAGTACTGCCTTCAAAGCTGCTTTTGCAACAGGAAGCAGAGGAAAAGCCAAAGTCCATTCCTACCCAGCCAAACAAGTAAGCAGATTATCGAGGAGGTTTCAGAGCAGCTAGGACAATGTCCAAGGCAAAATAATTATTTCAGTCCTATATCAGCTTTTCCAAAGAACAGGTAGAAGAAGCATTGTAACATTAGTTATTGAAATTTTCATCAGAAAAAAAAAAAAAGGATTTCAAATAAATCACTGTGGCTTCTGGAAGAGTTCCTAGGTGCTTTTAGATGGGAGAGGTAGAGGTTGGGCTGTTTAAATTACTGTCTCTGCTGATCAAGTAAACATGTAAACATCAGGCTCTGAATTGTTTAGAGCTTACAGCTTGACTGAAAATTACATGTCTAAAGAAAATATATCTCTATGAAACAGCAAAACTCTCTGGGTTAAGAACCTGCCAATCAATTGAATTTTTAAAAGTAGCTGTCAGAAGAATTGCTAGGGAATATGACCTTTCTATGTCAAATGAACAGCCATGCATATAACATTAGATATGAGGAAGAAATTATTCACTATGAGGGTGGGGAGGCGCTGGCACACGTTGCTCAGAGAAGTTGTGGATGTCACATCTCTGGAAGTGTTCAAGGCCAGGCTGAATCAAGCTTTGACCAACCTCATCTAGGGGAAGAGTGTCCCTGCCCATGACAAGGGGTTGGAACAAAATGGTCTTTAAGGTCCCTTCCAACACAAACCATTCTATGATTCTATGATTTGAATGGGTGCCCTCGAAATAAATATAAAGCCACTGATGACAGATGTATTCTAACAGCAGAGTATAAACAGTGAGGTCAACATTGTCAGGGTGATCTGAATGACTTGCTCTGTGCATGTACTGTGTTAATGCAACCAAATGGTAAATTACACTCATAGGAATTAGGATTTAGGCAACTACATCTGCAATTCTAACTGCATGAATCTCTTGTGGATCCCTTTTTTCAAATACTGGTACTCAATTTGCCATTTTCCAGTCCTCAGACTATTTTAAGCAATTGGCTGTACAGCACAAATAGTAGTTCACACATTTCATCTTTGAATTATTTTAAAGCTGTGTCATTACCTCCTTTCACTCACTGAATTAACAACCTACTTTGGTCTGTTCCTCACCATTCTGCTTTCCTTTTAACCATTCTTAATTCTTATTCATAAGTAAGATAGGGGAACACTACATTCCTCTTCTTTGAAGGATTGGTCCTTAAATGGTTCTGTGAAGACTATATAAAGATGCAGGTCTCTTCACTGATGTTCCTTGTTCTTCAAGCTTCTCTTTCTAAATCAGTTTATCTTTTTGAAACTCAAAGCAGGTTGGTTTGTACTGATTTTAGCTTTGCATACCCCTATTTATATTTCAACTTTTAGGGTGTTTCTTTGTCTTACCTCTTGAACCAGAACTGAGCACTGCTAAGGGCACAAACAATGTTACACCTCCTCCCATGGGATCTTTGCTGGAGCTTGATCTGTCATATGAAACCATCACTGAACATGTAAAGTCTGCTCTTATCATGTCCCAGCATGGCACGTGCCCAGTCTACACAGAAGTAAGCAAGTTCTCCCACTAACATTTTGTTCCAGGGTGTCCAGCCCTCCTCAGCACACTGCAGTCAGCATCCCCTGCCATGCAGTAATTAATACAGGCTCCTCAATTAATACATCTCAGTTAGACCCAAGCTTCAAGGCTTGGTGCTCTGTGCTTTGCCCGTTTCAAAAGGGAGCAGAGAGCAGGGCCTTTAAACATGCATCACCACCCAGCCACAATCCCAGCCTCCATAATCTTTCCCATGCAGTTTGAGGACATGATACTGGACACAGAATTGCATGTAAATGAGACAGGCAGTCCTCAGCATGGTCATGGCAGAATTTGAGTATTTCATGGGATTACCTGTAAAACATACAATAGTGTAATAATTATACTTCTGGGCAGTGAACATTATTATATGCTTTCCACTACTCTGTACTGGGGAATTCAACTCAGAACAGAAGCTTATAACACAAACCGTAAGATCAAAAATGTACCTTAGGTGAAATGGAGTTAAATCAAATTTATCCTTTTTACATAACACAAAAGGGAGTTGAAACAGCCTTTCAATGCTTGCTCCAGAATGTGAAATTGTGGTTACCTCCTTCTGAACACCCAAACTACTGGGGAAGTTTCCTAATGTGCAAGGAAAAATGGAAGTGACCATTATGAACAGTTGTCCATGACTACTCTCAGATGGAGATTGCACGCAATGGAGGCAAAGCTTGATGATAAATCCTTGTTGATAAAGGGACAAAAAGAAATCTGATAGCAGATGGAAGAGCATGCATCATTAATGTACTCCACTGAAGAAGCTAGGCACCATCACACCCTTCCCTTGGAATTATTGCAAATTATAGTAAGCCAGGGGGAAGAGCAGATCACCTTTTGCTTAAGGAAAAATAGAGAAATTCAGCAATTAGAACTGTAAGGGATATCTATCACTACATTGTAGACCCAAGTTTAATGGCCAAGCACCCTAAAACGGTTTTTAATCCATTCTTGACACTTTCCTGGGGAAGTTGATACCACAGACTTGTCTGACAATAAACCACATGGAACAGGGTCTCCCAAGGGTTTCAACAATCTCATTTATACAAACATATGCAGCCATTTTCTTTTTAAATCTCATATACATATATGTATGCATATATATATATGTGTCTATATATATCAACTGATTATTTCTGAATCAACTTTATCATAAAAACAGAAGATAAGCAAGCCATTCAATTTGTTAGAGTGCTTTCTTGGAATTAAGTTGGTGCATAAATCAACTGGTTTGTTTGTAAGTATTACCTGATATTCATACATGTTCATATCAGCCATAAGAAGGTCTGATTTTCTTTTTACTCTGCCTTATATAATTCAACTATTTCTCAGTCAGCAACATTTTAAACATAATATGTAAATTATATTGAGAAAGTAAACATGTGAGCAGGCCAGTAATCATATAGAAAATAAAAGATGTCACTGTCAAAAAGTACCACTTGAAGCAGCTGCCTGTTTAATCAGGATTGATGCTGATACCTGATCAATATAATCTGGCAATGCTGACATAGCTCTTTTCCTCTCAATTCAGGCAGTTCTGCGTGTTTGCAATATTACACATTGTTCCTCTTTCCTTTCAAACACCTAATCATTTATCTTGCCAAGCTTTCATTGGCCTGTTTAATTCTAATAAGATTCAAGAATTAACTTCAATAAGAAATATATGCATTCGAAATTCATATCACCCTACATTTTACTTTATTTTAAAAGAACATATTTGATAGATGAATTTTAAGGCCAAACATCAGAACCTTACCTAAAACCAAACAGTTATTGATAGATTTAATAATACCCACAAACTTGACTTTTATGTTGCATACTGTTGTTTGAGCAGACTCAAAGAGCTTGTGGATCAAAAGCCCATGACTCAGAACAGTGTTCATGTAGCAAGAGGATACTAAAGAAATAAAGGTAGTACCAGAACTAGTAACTACAGTAGAAAAGGGGAGTGCAAATTTTGAGCAGCTGTAAAACTGCAATACAAGATACAGCTCTACAGTGTTCACACTTCCCAGACCAGGAGCCCATAGCCCAAAGCACTGACATTGGAGAAGGACTAAGGAGGTCATAGTAGAAGTATATGTGTGCATAAAGCAGCCCAAAGTCACAATTAGCCACAATTTTCTGGCTATCAGCAAGTAATAAGAACTGAGTTTTACTGTGGGGAGGTTTTTTCTGGGGGTAAGGAAAGCCATGGAGAAAAATAAACACTTCTGGGAGAACACAGGCGGGAAAGGAGAGCTTAGGAACATCAAACAGGCAGGAGAGGTCTTAAAAAGGATCTATCTGAGACTGGAGACAGCCCAGTGTGCAAACTGCTCTAACCAAGGTTAGCAGCACTGATGAAATGCAAGCAGCAATGAACATTCCGACCTTTGTCTCCAACCCCTGGATTCCTGACACCGTGATAACCACTGTATGTATTTTCCTTGACAGTAGCTCCTCCATTAAATTACTTCAATTACCAGTATTTAGAAAACTTGAGATGCAGACTTGCCAAAAATACCTCTGCAGGCTTAACTACCTGAAACAAAAACATCACACTCTACCTACTGAGGCAGCTTTGTGTGAGAGATTTAGTGCACGCACTGTAACTTCGTGTAAACAATTCACAGCAGAATTCTCTGTGTCAAAGGTATGCAAATTCTTGTTGCTAATTTGAGCAAAGGCAAATACAGAAACCATGCTAGACCTGAAGTTTCATGTTTTTTTTAAACTCCAAGGCAGAGAATTTTAATTCAAAGTTTCATGTAACAATTTGTTTTCATGGACAAATTATGAACCCTGCCATAGGAGTTCATCATATAACTTCTTTAAGTGTCACTATACTGTATGACCACATTAAAATAATGAGGTTTGAACATTCCTATCTTCAATTAAAGCTTTGTGGCTTCGAGCACTTAAAGAATAAATGCTGCCATTAACCTAGACCTTACCCCTCAAATATGCACCAAATATATTAACAATGTTACTGAATCATGAGGTCATTGTGAAAATATAAATCTCAGTGGATTCCATCACAAAGCAAAATCTTGAGGATTTTAATAGGATATTATTTAAGGTATAAAATTAAAATCTCTCATTACGTTATCTCAACAGCTCATTTAATTTATCAGGCTCAAAAAATATTTTAGAGGTTATTTTAGGTTAATTACATTTCACATCCTTTTATGACAGATCTGAAACCCTGCACATCTTTCAATCCTCTTTTATAAACATTCCCCTTTGCCAAATAGCTGAGAGTTCACACTGACATATTTTTGCATACTTGCACTGTAGTCTCAACATGACAGTGTTTCATATTCATGATGAACACAGAATCTTGGGTTTTTTTAATGGAAACTTGGTCACTGCAACAAATAACAAAAGCAGAAGCTCCTCAGTCAGTAAGGCACCCTCTCAGCAAATTTTACACTATTTGTACTTAGCTGGCCACAACTGCTTTCAGTGAAAAGAATCCTGATGAATCCAAAATGCCACAATACAGGAATTCTTCTCATCCATTCCTATAATAAGCAATAGGAAAAAAAAAAAAAAAAAAAAAAAAAAAAAAAAAAAAAAAAAAAAAAAAAAAAAAAAAAAAGCACCTGGCCATTATTTGTCCTAGTTTCTGTTCACAAAGCTAAGAACTAGAGAAATTGACTCTAAATCAAGCTTGGTAATATATTGGTTATTCTGACTTCATATCTCATGTTCTCACAGCACAAGGACTCTGCAGTTCCCATCAGGGAAGAGACTGAAACTCACAATTAATGTGGAAATGCTTGGGTTAGCAATAATAACCCAGCAAGGACAGGTAAGATATCATGTTATGCCTCAGCTCTTGAACAACTGACTTGAAAATCTAAATATGAACACAATCAGAAATAAGAAAATGATACTGGCATGCAATATACAGTGACTGCAGCAATAAATTATTCCACAGCACCGTCCATTGAGCTCCAAACATCTGCTAAACATTAATAAACTGAGGTTTACAGAAAGTCTGTGAGACGTGGAGTTCTTTCAGTTCTTCGGGTGACCAAGGGACTGAACCTCTCTGTACCTGAGCTTATCAAAGTTCAGATACCAGGATTGTTGCATAAATCCCAGGCTTGTGTTTCACTTACAAGGCTATCCTTATCTCTGCCAAGAGATTTCACCTCTCCCCCTCTGGTAATCTCGAGGCAATAAGGGTTTTAGATTAACTCGTAGGAAAGATTCTGAGCTGCAGCTCTTCAGAGGTGATGCACACAAACCTTTATATTCCCACTGTCCTGAAAGGGGTAAAATAAACAATCACTGTGTCTCTGGGGCTGAAAAAGGATTGCTGGAAAGACACATTGCATGGCTTGGATAAACCCAAGTGACACAGTGCTGGAAAACAGACCAAACAAAAAGTGGCAGCCAAACATGGAGGATTATGCCACTAATTACAGAGCATGTCCAGAGCTTTTTGCTTAGTCAAAATGCTACAGGGGATTCTTATAAATGTCCTAAGGCTCAAAACAGTTTGCATTTCTGAAAGAAAGCAGCTTGAAACTTAAGCAAACAAACTATTTCATGTTTTAAGACCAATCCTCCTATTATCACATCCTAGGAAACTATTTCAAGAAGTATTACCAGACACAGAAGACAGCCATATTAAAATAGTAAATGCAGACATCTCACAGTGCCTTTCTAAGGAAATAGCTGCCAAAAATAAAACAGCAAATTTTCAACTACTCTAAATTAAAACCCAGTACTTTTATTGTCTACATCATTATGTGTTTATAGAGAGGTTATTAAGAACCACAGAACAACACTCAAGGAACAAAGCCTCACTCTTCAACAATGTGTGTTCAAGACAGTCTGAATAACTGTATTTTAAGTTCCCCATAGCTCCCCAAGCAAAAAAGCTAATTTTCCATGCACACTACAGCAGTTTCTCACTTTACACCTACAATAGTGCTGCTGTCAGGAAGAGAAGTGACTGCATGTGCCAAAAATCAATTCAACATATTCACAGACAAAAAAATAACATGCAGCATCTGAAGATAATGAGAACTGCAATCATTCAAACTGACAGTCTAGTGCCTAACAATTATCACAAGGCAAGTTTTATGAATTCATATTTCCTACAATGACAAGCCTCAGGTTACACAGAAGGGTGTTCACATTTTCTTTCAAATATGAAAACCTCCTTTAAGCCAATGAGTCCACTCCAAAGTGGAATTCACTTAACTGAAGTAAGTAAAAAGATGCTGACTCTGATTTAAGTAATATGCTGAAGTTTCTTCAGAGCAAGATGCTGACTATGCTTAAGTAATATGCACTATATAGAAATAGAACTTTAGTACAGAATTTATCACAATAATTTCCTGTTCTTTACATGAATTATTCCAAATGAAGTTTTCTAGTGAAAAACCAATCAGGACTATCAGTTTTGGATGCCAGTGTGAAGCAAGTGTCCTGAATCTATCATGAAAACACACAGTCGTAACACATCCATTTTTGGTTTCCTACCAGAGACACCTTAAAAGCTGTGACAAAGGTAAGTCCCTGCAAGTACTCTAAACACTGCAAAGTGTGTACAGCTTGCTCCATACTTCATCCTCAGGCCCTGTCCAAATTCTAAAATTGATAATGTACCCAAAGATTCACCAACAGACTCTGCAGCGTATGTCCATGCAAATATCTAGTTAGTATGCATAAACTTAGACTTCACACATGGTCTTAATTTGGAAATCCACTTACTTCCTATCTCAGGTTATTACAACTGCCAATTTAAAATGCAATTTCCATGCCTTCATACAGTAATAAAATCCCTTCATTCATGCAGCCACAGTTCCTGCTGTCTTTTCCTTTTCTACCAACATAAAAATATGAAATCCTACTTGTACAGTCAAGTACTGAATGTTCTCTACTCCCTGAAATAATTTATGGTCTTCATCACCTATGACTTTCATGACTGTTCTTAAACAAAACTATTTTCATTTGTATTGAGCAACACTTAAATAGTCAACATGTTACCACCTAAAATGCAAACTAAAAGCAACATTATCTATGACAAAACATTTTGGGAAAAGAGCAGCTGTGGGTTTTAAAAGACACAAACATAAGTGAAGTTTTCCCATCAGATTCAAATGCCTGCTTTTGTAATAAGTATCAGTGCAATCAGCAGGAGGTAACACTATGCACAACTGGCATTAATGGTTTGTCCCTGAACTGGTGTGGTATTTTTCAATAAAAATAGATTATATCTAATTCTTTTGTGAGGAGGAGGAGAAGGAATTCTAAGCTTTCTGCACTCACGTCACGGCCAACACACATAACGAGCAGAGACGTGGAGAGTGTGGTGGGAGAGCAGATGTTGTACCTTGCAAACTAATGTTCAATTTGTTAGTCAGATACCTGATGTCTGCCAGCCACTGCAAACTCTATTCCTTCCAAGACCTCGTCCCTGTGAGTCTCACAACCACTACCCAGGTGCCTGCATAAAGCAGAGATCCTAAATAATAAACAGTAAATCCATTAAAGCGCTGGGGACTGAGCAGGAGGTGAGGAGATAGAATTTCCCTTTATAACTGGGGGGAGTTCTGAAGCTGGGACTTCTAGTTCCACTGCACTTCACCAGGCCTTTTGCATTATTAATTCCCGTACCAAACTGACAAACAACACAGGATTAAGGTCTCCTTTAGCTGCGGGAACACATCCCTGTCCCCAGCCCGGCTCGTCCCAGAGCCTCGGTGACATTCCCGGTGGGAAATGCAGCTCGGGAGACGCCCGGGGCTGCAGCGCCACCACCAGGCCAGAGGCTGAAGCGCAACTCACACAGCTGCGCCCCAAAAATTCCGGATTTTATTTATAGAATCGGCTACAAATAATTATTTTTTTTTATCTTGTTTTCTTCGTAAATGTCCCAACCATCATCTCTCTGTTACCTGACAGAAAAAGAATGCTGCAAACCACAGCGTGGCATTACAAAGCGAATTCATACTCCAGCTAAAAGAAAAAGGCCAACTATTAACAAGTGATTCCTGTGGGACACGATCCCAGAAAGAACACACCCCTGCTGTAAAATCACCGATGATTACGGGGATCTCTAACACCGTTTGACAAAAACTATCTTGGATCGTGGAGTTTACGATTCCTGTCCCCAGCCCCTGGCACACCAGCAGATGGCAACCCAGCTCCACAGACCCTCCACAGGCTTGAACAAAGCACAGCCTTTGGATCCCACTTCCACAGGAATTCAAAGGGAATTACCTACCTTGTAATAACCTCACTAACTCAAATCTGTAGCCAATTAGCCACTCTTCCTTACAGCCAGGAACAATGCAAATTTTAATTTTCTTCTTAATAAACAGCATCCTGAACAGGGGAAATACGCTGTTAGGGGAAGTTTATATATTAGAGGTACAATTGATCCTATTCCTAATATATGAAATTTAAAGAAAAAAGAAAAGGAGCAAAAATTTAGAAAATAAAAAGTCAGTATTATCTCCTACATCTAAAAAGCACACCCCAGCTTGGAGACCAAAAGCACCATGCCATGGTGTGAGGTCTGTCTGTCTGTTACCAGACTCCCAGCACACGCCGAGCCAAGGCCCCAACATCACAAGGGTGACCCATTCTCCCCATTCCACTCAGTATTGCCTAATCCACACAGCTCTGAGGAACTGAATGTTCACAATAAATCAGGCTGAGTCTTGTTCAACAGAGGAAGTTCTTCAGTTGAGAGTTATTTCAAATCTTTGCATTTGAGCCTTTCTACCCTCCAGATCATTATTCAAAATCTAAAGGTTTTCAACAATTTCTTCTAGAACAAGATGAGGGAAAGGCAAATTCTCTGGCATTGTGTGCAACCACAATGAATATGCAATTATTTCATTTTGTTTTAACTTTCACTTTGTTTGAAAGTAAATGTAAAGCCCTAAGTCATTTGAAATTATCCTGTGAAAATGAGACTGACCCTACAAGAAATCTTACAAATGGCAGAGGATTAACAGAGCACCAGCTGCTTCGTCAGCAGCCTTCATCTCTGAAGATGAAGAAATGGCTCTGACCACATCCCATGTAGTACAGAATATAAGGAAGAAAATTTACACTGAATAGAACTGCAACCACCCAGCTGAAACTCTCAATGTCATTTTCAAAAATTATGTCCCGTTTTTCAGTTCAAGGAGTACCACAAGTTTCAGTTCAGTACTGGGAGCACTTCAGAAAATTAGAGTTTGTAAGTATTTAAAAAAGGAATTTCAAAATCTCTTTCACAAACATATCTAAGTTTCCACTGACATGCTTCTTCAAATGTTTTCCTATCACCACAGTTGGCAGAAGGAACATGCATGGTTTCTTATTCCTGGAACATCTCAAACTTTTCCAGGCATTAGATGGTGAGCAATGCATATGAGATGTAGTCCTAATTAATGGGTTGCACATTATCAGATGTTTCCTTACAAAACCCTGGAGAGAGTGCTTGAGATGCCCTCTGTAAGGAGCCAGGACATAGGACACACACAAAATCTCTCTCCACAAATAAAGAGGTATATTCAGCATTAGTGTAGTGCTCTAGTTAAGCATCCTGTCCTTAATGAACATGAGGGGGAAGTCACCCCTTGCCCACCAATAAATGCTCAGCCGTGGAATATTAGCACCTTATGACACTGCTCCTGGCAGTTTCATTCACACTGTGTTTTGTTAAAATTAACACTTGCAAGAAACACTCCCCACTCCCAATCTACCTCTACAACAATCACAACAATCTCTTCACAAGGTCATTTTCCTTTCTAAAGTTTAGAAACCCTGATGCTCTTTATGCCTTTCTTCATAAGAGAATGCATCCACATTACTGATCTTTTGCATCACCAGGAAGTACCAGGACTCAAGGAAACAGGATGAAGCTGAGTCAGGAGAGGTTTAGGTTGGATATCAGGAGTTTTTCACCCAGAGGGTAGTTGAGCACTCAACAGGCTCCCCAGGGAAACAGTAACAGCAGCAAGGCTGTCTGAATTCGAGACATGTTTGGACAACACTCTCAGGCACACGGGGTGACTCTTGGGGTGTCCTGCACAGGGCCAGGAGTTGGACTCAATGATCCTTGTGGATCAGCATATTCTAGGATTCCAGGGTCCCATGACCTCCCTTAAAAAAACACAGTTCAAGGTCTAATTCTTTTTATGACAGGGTAAGATCTCAGATAAACCCTCAAAACTAAGTCATAAGAAATTTTCCATTAAAATACCCTCCTTAAATACACACTCTATGCATATTCCCTGCACTCAATTTTTTTTAGTGTATTTGGGTCTTGACAGCAGGAAATACCACTGAGATGCCCACGATGATGCTTTGTGTTTTCCTCTGATTACTTCCTCAGCTATCTTAGGGATTTAAAAGTCTTAAATAGGATACTCCGCACCAGAATTCAATCTCATAGGATCAGAGCCGTTCGTCTTAGGGTAGATGATGAGCTGAAGGTCATCCTCTGAAATCCTCACATATATTTAGAAGGCACACAGATCAGATCAACACCTTTCATTCTACAATGACAGCACTCAGCATTCACTCTGCCCCAGCTTCTTTCTCAAGTCAAGGACCTAGTGGCAACCGCTGTGCAGGCACATTAATCCAGATTATCACACATGTATGAGCTGAAAGATTCTGCCCAAAAATAAATTGTGTTTACATAGTTTATTAAGTTAGAATTTGATGTATTCCCAGTTCTGGAGTCATTGCTGAAAAGTAGCCTAGCTATCAGGCTTGTTTCAGAAGCTGAAAACTAATTTCTGTAGATTTGATATTGTTAATTTATCTTTTTGACTTGCAAATATTTTTAAAGAGGAAAATAATGCAATTTAAGCACAGTAAACAATCTGTAGGATTAGTGGTTAGAAAGAAAAAAACCATATTACTGAATGCTACAAAGCAATTTAGCAAAGGAAAATCTACTGCTACCTGCAGAGCCAGAAAGGAGAAGAAACAATGCACACAGCTTTCCTGCCTTTCCTAAATCACACTCCACTTCTCTCTAGCTATCCAACTACTGTATTATAGCAAATAATAGAAGAATTAAATGCTCTAGCAGTCAAGGCTGGTATATTAAAATGACACTCTGCATTACTGAACTTACTCATCTCCTAATAGAGCTATTCTTCAAAGGAGATTAATTATACTGGCAAGAGACCTTTTTCTATTCTAATTTGTGAAACAAGCATATTAAAACAGCTGCAAACATGTAACTGGCTCCAAGATCCCAGGACTCACTGCATTTAATTAGGTGTTCATCTTGTGATGTTCTTTAGTCACTTCTTTTGAAACCCACTTCACATAAGAATTCGTAATGTCTAGGTTTAATTAACTGCAAATGTAATGAACATACAACCCATCACAGAATATGCAGAGATAGGAAAGTGACCATATCATTCAACACCTAAACACTATCACAGAGGGACAAAAACTGGATTTAGAGATTAATTTCTCTGCCTTACTTAGGAAAGAGAGAATTTTAAATTATTTTAAAATAACTCATTGGCATTGTGTTTCATATCAGAACATTTGATAGACAGCACAAACATTGCCATGACAAACTGAAAACACAGCACATAATATGAGTAATATGCAGAATTGTAACATGCAAACATCTGCAGCTCGCTGAGCTGCACACAGCTGTTAAGCAACAACCTAGTACTCTAAATTAAATATCTGAGAATTAGTGCTTTGTTTTAAAGCACAGTTATTTTCATTAACCTAAGTTATGAAGTTTCAAGGCATTTATCTGCCTCTAGAAAACAGGCCTGTGTTTTAACATATTACTTTTTCTAATCCCCATCAGATAAATACATGTAGCCAAGTTCATGTGAGCATTCTCCCTTTCTGTTATCCTTGAATTTAGAAACACTGGTGAGAGCATGAATTTAAAGCAAACACTGAACAGGCACCAAATTAAGAAGCAACACAATTAAATCACATCAGAAGAATTTCAATACAGTAACGTCTGAAAATGTCAAGACTACAATTACTTCATTGTGAAATCAAAATTAGTTGTAACAGAGACGCGTGGCTTTTTGAACCTTAAAGATTTAAGTTTCCTTTCATAGCCTGGTGGTGCCAAACTGTCTAGGAGCCCCCACAAAATTCTCAGGGCTTTATCCAAGGTACACCCTTTTACTTAAGGGGTCATTGCTTCTAAACAGTCATACAATAAATTTAGTAACATAAATTTACCCAGTTACTTGCAGCACTGTAAGTAGCACACAGCAAAATTTCTCACTTGAGTAAAACTTGTTATATAAATAATTCCGTAGACGTTCTGCGGAAAAAACATTTATTTCAGCTTTGATTTTAATCTACCATTTACCAACAATTTCTGTTGCACATGTCTGCTTACAAATAACTGTCTTTACCTACCCTTGGATTTTTCTTCTCCTCACATGCCACTGATTTTAGATTTTTAGAGATACTAAGGAAAAATTACAAACAAAACATGTGCTCCTTTTTCTGTGCAGTTCAGACTTGACAGTAGCCACCTGAGTGTGTGTCCCAATACAGAACACTTTTCTTAGAAAATGTTAATTTAGCAGATGCAACATTCCTCAGAAATATTTTACCGAAGGTTTTTTACCAAAACCTTTTGACAGGAACAACAAAGAAGAGCCTAATGTGAGCTCCAGCTCTTCAATTCCTTGGAGAGCTATCCCTTTCAGATTCATCCCCCTAGCTAGCAGGCAGAGGTAGATATTCAGAAAGCTGCTTCCCAATTAAACTTGTTTGAAATGGTTGGGTTCCCATGCTCACATCTCTTAGACTTCCAATGATACTTCTTTCAGGCATCAGGCAACTGAAGCAGTGTTGAGAAGGAATGTTCCCCAAAAGTAAATATTCTTCAACACACATGTTTTCCTGCTTTCTGTCTAAAGCAGGATGAACATATTTTCTTCCTAGTTCCCCCTGTAGTGTAAAAAGTCCTACAGGAAGAAAATGCTGCTTTCACTGAGCAGGAGCAGGGAAAACAAGGTGAAAACTAAAGCACAGGATCACATCACTTTTTATAGCACAAAAGCACCACAAGTATTCCCAGACTCACTCACCAAACCAGCAGTAAGTGAAGGAGCAGACTGTCCTAGGGACTGATTTCTCATACGGACCAGGTTGGAGGTATCTCCAGGAGGTTGCCATATCGTCTGGCCCACTCCACTGTGGACACTATTTGATAAAGGAAGTAGCTGTTTTCCTTTAAAAATAAAATCAAAATACCATCAGCTTGCTTTTAAACAAGTCTACAAGTTCAAAGTACAAAGCTGAGAACAAATACTGCATGTGAAGAAAAGGCATTTAATTAAAAAAGCAATTTCAATATTTTGGTAGGTTAAAACTTGTAAGAGCACCTTACCAGTAAATTCATTATGTTTGATAACTAACGATTTCCAAAAAATCTACTTTACATTATGAGATAATGGGGAACTCCAAAAACCTTGTAAAAACAGACTGCTATCACTTTATAAATTTCCATATTCCAGTCATCTCAAAAAGGAAACAATATTTGCTGCCATAAAAGAAGGCAAAATCTCTTTAGTATAATTTTAAAAATTCTTTTGAAAATGTATTCCTAATTGTAAAATATTGTCTCCTCTAAATAGCTTGTTCATTTAGACATCCCCACTTTCTCCTACCACTGGAACACTGAGCCCTGCATTTCATGCAGCTGTAACATAGTATAGTATATGTTTAAACATTGTCTTGCTTTCAACCACGGATGGGTATTTTTTGCTCAATACATATTTTCTAGTCAATGCAACACTCGTTTTTGAAAAATGTCAAGCAGTAAATTTCCACAATGAGAAAGAACCTAAGTCAAAGTAGGTCATATTTTGACTCCACAGAGCTTGACAGCTTCCTTTTATGTACAGTGTCATACACAAAGAAAAAAGAGAAGAAAGTGGTTCTGCGGTTAAAAACACATAAGTGAAGAAGTCTGTGAATCTGGGTTCAGTTATTAGCTTCCAGATGACTTCTCTGTAAGTTTGGTCAGTCAATCCCTGTACTTCAATCTCCCCATTGCAAAATGGAAGAGGATAATACCTCTTTTCCTTAAAATTAGGACTATGGGGACTAAATAAAACACCCCCTTCCAAGCACAGTAAAGATTCTTGCATTCAATGGATTACTACATGCTCAGGAATCACAGGGGACTGAGCTACTTATTGCAATAAGTAGCAGGAAGGCTACACCTTTAATCACATATATGCTGGAGAAAAAGATTTGTCCTCTCGGGGGCAGAAAGCTGTTTACAAATTCAACTGCACCTTAGGACTAGATGTGAAATGTTATAGTCATTCCATAACAATGGCTGCAATATTTGGAAAACTGTCACATAATGTGACCAGCCATGATGCTGGGGGGAGGGCAGGGAGTGGAAGTGGTGAGTTTTTTCCTTTTTTTAACTTGTTAACATTAATTTTGTGTGATAGTTACAAGCAATGAGCCAAGTATACACCAACAGAATGAGTGAGAGATGAGCAGTCTCAACTTTGTCAAGCAGAGACACAACGTATTAGTACCCTCTTCCTGGTGCCTCTCAAGCTGCTTACAGCTGTGGACATGATTTTTATGGCTTGATCATCTTCAAGATAATGTATAAATACAACAACACATCTTGTCTGCAGAGACCTAAAACTACAGAAGTGTACATTGCTGTATTCATCCTCGACAGCACTAACAAAGAGATCCTATAATAGCAAGTCAAATAATATAATTATCTAGAAGTCTAAAATACCCATGCTCCAAGATGGAGAATAACTTTATTTAAGTCTCTATAAGATATAGTTATCAATATCTCCTTTTGGTTTCACAAAACCTGAATCCAGGAGGGCAGAATTCCAACAAGAGGCGAATCTCAGCCAACCAGTTTGCATGCACAGTCATCTACACTCTTCAAACTTACCTGATTCTGTGGCAAAAAGTAGCTGGAATCATTTTAAGGATGGAACTTTAAGCAAAAGCCTTTTCCTGTCATGCCTCAGGTTCTACACACATTCCAAACATCCACACTAAAAATATACATCTAAACCTGTACATTTTCTCTATCCATTTGGGTCAGACTGATCTTGTTGGGGCTCTTTAATCCTTCCTGAAACAGGTATAG
Source organism: Hylia prasina (assembly GCA_013397195.1). Classification (NCBI taxonomy): domain Eukaryota; kingdom Metazoa; phylum Chordata; class Aves; order Passeriformes; family Sylviidae; genus Hylia; species Hylia prasina. The sequence goes on from VYXD01003037.1 coordinate 206,341, forward strand.
TATATTGAAAAGTAACTAAGATGAATCAACAGATTCTGGAGAATAAAGAAATTTTTGTTCTGAAATTACAATCTCCAAACAGAAAAAATATTTCTAAAAGAGAACAGACCTTCCAGTTTTCCGGCTTCCTCCTATTTACTTTGCTTTCTTCTATTCAAGAGGAAAAAAAAGCTACAGTACTAACTTAGGCCATTGCAGTCAGTCAATAGCTGTGTAGTTCATAAAGTTCTGTCCTCCTCTAGGGATTAACCTACATTGGAGAACAAACTTACAAGCATACAAAACATGATTGTTTCCATTTTTCAGAAACTATCCACTTACTACAAATAAAACACTAAGCCAAGGCCAAGCCAAAATAAAACATACATATTTTACTGCTTATTTAATTATATTACACCTAATACCTCAAACATGAAAATATTTATCTTCCACTGATAAAAGATGAGGGACTAGGACTGGGTGTATTTCCACAGTCATGTAAATCAAGCCCATGCTGATGCCAAAAAAGGTGGTTTTACCTTCTTCCTCTTTCCCTCCCACCTGAGAATTTTCAACTCTCCCAGTTCTTGCACTAACATGCAAATAGGAAAACAGCCTAATTAGGGAGGAAATGGGCTGCAACTTAACCCCACAGAGTAACAGTGGCATTCGGGCATATCAGCTCTTTCATTCTAGACTGATCATGCAGCTCTCTGTGCTCTACTCCAGCACCACAGACTCTGATATCGGTTTTAAACAGTTGTGAAACCATCTCCTAGCCCACTAACAAAGTCTTTGTAAAAAAAGAAAACTACTGAACTTGGTCCATTTTTGGGTAATTATGCCTATGCACACTCCATGGTCCTACACCTGACAAACTAAATTCAATTACAAGGCTGAATATTATGTTCGCAAAAAACCCACAAAAAACTGGAACAAATAACGAGTTAGTAAGCAAGATTTTTACTTTGAATCACAACTGTCTGCAGTGCTTTTGAAGCCAAAAAGAAACTAAATAGTAATTCAACCATGATATAAAAAGTCAGTTTCCCGGTAGGACACAAAAGGGCAAAGTGGTCAAGCTTGCATTCAATGCTGATGTTAAAAGGGATATGAATACACCAATGGGTCACCTAAAGTTCCACAACTTCATTCTTTAACTTTGCATATTAAATCTTAGCTTTTAACTTTCCACTCTGGGCAACATACAAAATTTCACTCTAAATCCAGACTTTTTCACTCTTTTCTACTGATATTTCTTTTTGCATCTTTCTCTTACATAAAATCTTGTATGCCCTGCCAACAAGAGGTCACCTTACCAGTATCTTTCATTACGGCTGTTATGCCAACGGTGCTGCATCTTTAATACCAGCAAAGTGTCACATTGTCTTTACAAAATGGCATACCTGACAAAGAACTCGCCAAGCTACCTCTTCGTAGCTTGCAGTCATCCTGACTTAGCTGACGGTGGAGCTTGGTTTTCCCAGCAGATGAAAAGATGTCAGGATTGCTGAGCTTCCTGCAACGCAGTGGAGTGGACTCTGTTATCATCTCCTGGAGGAAGAAAAACATGCAGAACTTTGTTAATGATAGCCAAGCATCCCTTGTCTGAAACATGCAACCTCCAAAGCATAAAGGAGACTGTTTAAAAAAACATAAAGAAACACGCCCCACCCCAAAAAAGAAAAAAAGAAAAAGGAACCAAAACAACAACATTTAACATTGGTAAATCCCCCTCTTTGGTGCCCCATAGCTGCACAGAAAGCACATCACAAGGTCCCTGTCAACTCTGGCCCTTGAACACCACTGCTGCAAAAAATACCATTAAGAACAGTCAGGAAAACACAATTATGCTACAACAGTTCTTTTCTCTTACAGTATTTAGGAGAAAATGGTATTGAAAAAACAGGCCCAGCTTTGAATTAAAGCTGTTTCCTGCTAAAGCAAAAGTACTTTCTCCAATCTTCTTCAATCTTTATTCCATCCAGCCTATGAGTAATATACCTATAAAGAAACTGTTGCAATGTCTATTGCAACCCAAAGCTCCTATTACAAGTAATAGCTCTACCAAGGCCATATGCATAACTAATAACTAGGATAACGATCAGCCTTTGTGTCACGTCTTTGTTATTACTACAAACAAAATTAGACATGTATTTGTCAGAAACACTCCCACACATGTGAATTCCTTTCACAGCATACAGCAAAATTTCAGTCAAAATTGCGTAGGCAGAACAGTGTCAAGGACAACCACCCTGCTTTCCTCATGCTTTTCATTGTTCTGGAGGTGTCAAACTCTCATTCCACACCCAAAGAAGAACAACAAGCTTTGCTATCAGACATGGATTTGAAGATGTGACATTTTTCATTATAGGCCATATAGATGAACTGTTCAAGTTCTCCCTTCTCTGCAGTGTGAAACATTCCACTTGTTTTAATGGACTCCATTTTATTTCAAATGCCTCTCATTAGCTATACAGCACTTCAAGCCATGCTTATCCTCAAAAAAATTTCATCTGAGGCAGAAAATAAACTTTCCCTTCATGATACATGACCACATGATTTAACATAGTTTTGAATTATGTTTAAATCAAAAACTAGTTTACCATTTATGGTTTTTAATTAAAATTTGCAGATTCTAGTCAAAATCTATTTCTGAAGTCATTAATTCAAATCTATTCAGTCTACAGTGTTATGCTTCAAACTGTCAAATCCAGAGCAGGACTACACATTTTAAAAACCTCAAGGGGAGGGGAGGGGGAGATGAATAAAGTGGTTTTATATGGAAAAAAAAAAAAAATTTGGTATTTGAAGTAGAATTCTCATTTAGCTCTGAGACACTCATTCTCAACCTTTCTTATACCTCATCTCCTTCTAATCATGAAATCTTTTTGGCACCTGGTAACACTGAATAACTTTGTTATTGTTTGAGGGACAGCTTTGCTCCACATCAGCTTCAGCGGTGCACCTTTCCCAGGCTGCTCTGGATACAATTTCTTCTCTGGTTCTGATCAGACTTTCAGTCGCCACAGTGTCTAAACCAGATCACCAGAGACAGCTGGGTACCAGAGCAGGTCACTTCACCCTCCCAGCTCACACAGCTGCAAACAGCTGTGCTGGGGCAAGAGTGGAGAGGAGCTCAGGAAGAAGTGACCTGGGGGGGAGATAGAGAAAACTGCTCAGCTGAAGAGCTGTTTAGATCTTACGGTTCCTTGTGCACATCTTGGAGCAAAGAGCGTCACATTTTCATTTGTCTCTGACCTTCCCCACAAAGGTACTGAAGTCCTTCGTTTGCAGCAGCCTCTACTTCTCCTTTCCTGTCATTTGGAGAGCTGAAAAGGAATCTACCTGTCTTTCTCTCTGTACTTGGGAGTAAGCTAAATAATATTAAGTTGCAGCATTAGCAGTCTCCCAGCACAGAGCACTCTGAAAGCTGCAGAGGCCAAGGGCAGAGAGTCTGCTGTTTCTATTCAGGATGGCAGAACGTGGTTATATTTGTGTGTATGACTGTAAGTAGACATACAGAAACATGCACACACTTTTAATAAGGCCTGTCCTATGCCTATAATGTCTGAAATCTGGCACGTTTACCATCTGTGACGGTCTGAAATTACCGCACCTCAAAAAAACAAACAAAATAAACCACAAACATGGGCACTCTAGGTTACAAACAAATTACTTAAGAACTTCATCCAGCCTATCCACTCACACCCCTTATGCTTCAATTCCAAATATTCCCAGCATCCTGCAGTATACAGCAACTTCCCTGAAACTAGTCATGTGTTGAAAGGCCCCCTGCACATCAGCAGCAGTTGAAATTAAAATGCAAAGACTAACTTGATGTGTTCTAACTGGGACCTCGTTGTTCAAAGTTTTGTGGGTGTTTGTTGGTGTTCTGGAGGTTTCATTTGGTTTGTTGTTTAGTTTTTCCCCTGCAGGTGCATATTCACCTCCCCTTCAACACAAACAAACACACACACCTCTCACCAATCGTTCTCAGTGAACTGCAACTAAATAAGAACATTCATTCACTTGGAACACCAGATAAGGAAAGGCACTGAAATCAGAAACAAAAGGAGTCTTAAGTCATGTTACAAGCAACTTTTGTATTTTACATCTCTTTCTCCACACAATATACAGACAATACTTACCAGGCAAAGAATGTGCCCACTTCCCTACCCTTCCCCTTTTCCCTCTATGCAGAGTTTCTTTTTATTGGCAAAAAATAATTACAAATTCTTAATGTGTCTTCTTGAGTTACAGTACACAAGTCTTGTAGATCTGATAATATCTAAATCAAAAGTTCCCCAGCTGAAGGGCACACCTACTCCTACCACAGTATCTGATCAGCTGCAACACACTGCCTACACACACCTTTGAGGTCAGCCCAGTGCCATAAGCTACTTCTCAAAAAGCCATTCCATGTGACAGCTGTCCCCAGGTTTAGCTTTCCACCAAAACTTCTACCACAGAGATAAGAAAGGAAGAGTAGAAAGGTAAAAACACTTCCCACACTCACCAAAGAATCCAGGCTGTCTTCTAGACAACATGGATTTGGTACATATTACATATGGAAACCTCTTCATTAACCCTTTTCTTGTTAAGCACATGAAACACTTGGGCAACATTCAGAAGACTACATAAGTATTAAACATCTGGAAGAAAGGGCCTCCAATCACATTCTGCAGGTTCATAAACTGTTTAAGTCACTTTTCAAATAGCTATTAAAAAAGTTTTTTTAAAAAGTGCATTGTTCTGAGACAGCCTATTATGTTTTAAAAAATGCTAAGTGCAACACAGCCAGTTTAAAATTTCATTTTCTAAGAGCTGTGCCCATATTGTGTCAGCAAAACAATGAAGAGGGAAAGTTTTAGCTTAATAACAATAGAGCTGTCTTTCACAAGACTGTAATTTACTTCACTCATCCATCAAAACCCTGCTTTGATATTGCAGATCACAGATGAGCTGCATGGAAAGAGCAGTAGATTACATTACCAGTCTCAAACAAGGAAGGAAAAAAGCTAGAGGAAGAGATATTTCCCTGTCCTTGCCCCAAAGCAATGCATACAAAGAACACAAAAATCTTACACAACATTCCAAATCGATGAATAAACTCTTTGCAGCTATAGAGCAAGATTTTGCTTACATGCTTTCAAACTACTAAATTAATCTATCAGAGCAAGTGGTTGAAGAATAGGTTACATAGAACAAATTGCCATAATTTTAAGGACTCCATTTCCACTTCTCAAAAGAAAAAATTTTTACAACCTTAGAGATGAAAGCACTGGTGAGCAAGTAACACTTTGCTTACATCGTGTGAAAAGGACTGTGAGCCTCTCTCCATTAATTTCTTTTCCAAGCTGATAAAGAACTTAATTTACTTTGGGCCTGTGGCTCTTGCCACAAGCTAAAAATCAGGTTCAAACAGCCAGCTGATTCCTGCAAAGCTTAGGCCTGAAGATAAAAGCGTCACATAATCTTGATTTGCTAGGCAAAGATTATTGCTATCACTTCCTACGAAGGTACACAAAAGTCTGCTCACATAACTTGAAATAGCAGGATATGAAGAGGAATGGCCAAAGTTTTTCTTGACTATCAAGAGGCTCTGCATTTTTCAGCTCAGTCACTTACCACACTTGCACAGAAAAAACCACTAAAAGAGTTCTGATACTGCAATAACACCCAAGTCTGTTGCTCTTGCCTGAAATCTCACATTGGGGTTATCACACTCAACTAGATGGGAGAACCAGATTGCCACAGGAGATGCAGACAAAAGACAAGAAGCCAAACATGCTTCTCAATTCACCTGATCATACCAATATCCCCTGTTAAAATCCTGATCTGGTAATTTCAGAATACAGTTACAAGGAACCTTCTCAGTCCTCATTGCTCAGGAAAAGTTCCAAGCAATTAAAGCAGGAAATAACAGAAGAAGCACATAAACCACTGCAAGGATTTTCAGAAGCTCTTTCATTTCCCCATTGTTCATTTAATGGTGCTGCAAGAGTGCAGCATAGTCTTTAATCTACCAAAAGCAGGTGAATACTGCAAGTGTGGATTTGTGTTTTGCTTCGACTGCCAGGTGAAGCACCACACAGTCAGCAAGACTGACACATCAGATTCAGACCAATGCAGGGATAAAACTTTTCAAACCCTGTTTTTATGGCCTCTATTTAAGATGTAATAGATCATGCAAAGGACAATTCCTTGCATGTAACTGTGTTATAATTAAATCAAACACAAACTGCCTCACAATCTCTAGACAAGCAAAAGCACTCAATTGACTGACAAATATTCAAGTCTGCAGGTCAAAACACGTTAAATGTTAGCCAGGGGGTGGGGAATCTACACAAAAGTTTTCTATGAACAGGAAATCCATTAATAAGAAAAATGAGAAATCTTTTTTTTATGAAGCCTAATGAGCATAACAACCTGAGGTCATCTGGAAGTGAATCCTAGCAAACTGTTGGAAGGAAGAATGAAAATTTAACTACAATAAGCTGGCCAAGAATTCACTGTTATTAGCCCATCCTGTAAGGAAGATAACCAATGAGGTATGTGACTTGAGGGTAACTTGATACTTTCTGAATTTTTTGAAAGCACCAAAAATAGTCAACATTGAAAGCTGCATTTTCTATTTTTTAACACAGAACTGTTTGTCCTTTAAAACATAAAAGCCTGTTGTGTCAGGGCTGTGTGCATATCTGAACAGCATTCTTTTTCTTCTCAGCCTTTCCTCATCACTTTATATAACCTGTGTGCATACCCTTAATGAAAGATAAATCTGATCCTGTCATTAGGCCCACTCTAATATACTCTAAAATACACTGAAAATTAAAGGCCCAGAGAACAGATCACAGACCAAATATCTATCTATATAAGTAGCAATTAGCAATGGAATCATAGTATTTATGCTTTAGTATTTAGCACTGAAATTTGCCTTAACTTTCCAGTCTGGACATTACACATTGAGAGGGAGGGCCAGCAGTTTATCAGGAAGCTGGGGTGAGCCCACATGTAACCAAAATTGTAGGCTAAATAAGAATATGCAACTAAGTCTCTTTTTAACTGTATCTGCTTAACTCATGTACTTGCCAGCAGCACCCTGAAAAATGTCAGAGACAGCAGAAACAAGGAAAATTACAGTAAACTAACACAGCCTCTTAGGGGCTATAATATATTGGTTTATGACATCAACAACAGAGAAAAGCTTTACAGAATGTATTGCATTATATAAAAGTGTCAGTGTTCTAAAGACCGAAGAGAGTTCTACACTATTTTTCTCTGGTAGATTTATTTGAAGAACTTTGCAATAAATTCCAACATTCCTACAACAATAAATATATAAACTGAACTTAGTGTCAATATTAAGTTTTCAAAATGACTGCAAAGACAAATGTTATTTCCCACAGTGATGTTTTCAACACATCATCCACACATTTACCATTCTGAATACCTACAGCTTCCTCTGTACACTCATCTGCAGTTATAACACAGGTGACAGAAAAGTTACAAACTTGAAATTTTCTGTGTTAAAAAAAAATCCCACAGTTAAAACCAAACAAACAAGTAATAAAAAGGAATGGTCCCTAAAAGACCCAGTATCAGAAGCTTATACTACCACATACATCCCCCTTATCTTGTTCTTCAGTGAGATTTCTTGTTAACCCTTCAGGAAACAAGGCATGTTTGATTTGAACAAGTGAATAAGAAGATTTAATGTTTCAACAGGGAAGTTAGTGCTGTAAACTTTGTTGTGAAGTGTCCCAGCTGCAGTATCACACGAAAAACCTCGTTAAAAGGAAAAGGTAAATATTTATGACTGTGTACATTATTAGTCCCTTTCTGAGGCCCATTGAGATGCAGAATTGTTTTATTCCTAGGAAGCACAGTCTAGAAGACAAGGTAGTTGATGATTAAATTATATCAGCTTGAACGTTTGTTGCTTACATGAAAACACAAATGGATTAAACAAAGTATTCAACCCTACTTCAAGATCTCCCCAACAGCCAAAAGGAAAGAGTAATTCTTAAATTCAGCTCGTAAATGCCTAAAACCAAATTAATTTCATCAGGGGAAGAAAATGAAACAGAGCCTCTAAAGTCTGTATCAGACTACACAGAGGCTCAAAGAAACCACTATCAATCTATCAAGACTCCAAACCCCACACCAGGCTCAGTAGCTGCGCTGACTGAGTGTGAACCAGTCTGAACAAAGACTCTGAGAATTAAAGGCCACATCATTCCTATATCATTGCTCTTCTAGCATGAGTACTGCAAACATTAAAAGGTTGTATTGAGCAGGGAAATTAACTCCTGGCCAGATAAAACAAAACAGCTCTATAATTCATCATCCTTACTCATACGCTGTAAGGATTAAAAGAAATATCACACACACACACACCCCCCAAAAAAAAGGATTTGTCTTTAAATTTGATTTTTTAAGACATCAAACCACCTTCTGTCTGAAGATTTTCTTTCAACAGACTCAAAAGATATGGCAAGCACGTGATGTATCCCAAGATCACAGACAAGGATTACTGCAAATTCTCTTGAGCATCCTGTGTGTTATCAAATACTCATTTATCTTCTCTATTCTTGTCTATTAGGTTTTACATGGTGAAATAGAGGTGCACATTTAGATTTGCTGAAGACCCTACTCCACAGCATCAGCAAATCAAACTTTTCTTGTTTGTCAGTTCCTCACAGACTTATTCAGGTATTTATTACACAGAAAACACTGAATGCCTCTTAGCACAACTATGCTGTGAGACAGACTAGAATGGAACCAGGCAAGCAGCAGAAACTGCATTTTAATCTGTGCAGGCAAAGAAACCTATGATTTCATATTGGCTATAAAAAGGAGACTTACCAGAGGGTTGTGCAGGGCACCTTCATTCCCTGCAAACACTGATGCTCACTTTGGAGCTTTCAGATCTCCAACTATATTGATTTTTGTGCACATGACATTGTCTCATTGTCTTGTCCACAGGGAAAGAACAAACCAACATAAAATACCTACTTATACTTGTACGAACTCTGTTTAATGCCCATTAAAATGTTACAATCTAATTAATTTTTATTTGAAATGTAAACTACCTGGTTTTTTAGGGACAGAGATTAACAAAACCTAGCGATAAGTTTTAAGTTCGTTCAATTTACACAAACAACTGCTTCATAGCAATAGAATCAGGAAGAAAGTTTCATCTGATTTTATACATTTCAGACAGGAACCTCCAGGCTGAGTTGGAAAACCTAAGAGATGTTATCTGTATTAATACTTGATTCTTGACCCAAAACAATATAGACTTTTCTATGTCTAAGGCACAAATAAAATATATTTAAAGTTAAAATACTAGCTGAAAATACAAAGTTTGAGAAGTGAACAATAACAGTGTATTAAAATGCGTGTGCTGTAGAGAAACTACTTATTCACTAATAATGTGGAGTTCTAATCTTGTTTTGCAAAAAGCAATTTCCAAAGAAAAATGTTTAAGGTTCATTAAGTTTGAAGTACAATCCTGAATAAAAGTATCTATTGGTCTAGTGTGAGATATTGCCCTTAAAAAACTGTCCCAAGACTAAGGAGGCCAGAGGAAAGAAATCCATGTCCAAGTGCTATTCCAAGGTTTATTTCAAATGAAGCTGCTTACAAAGAAAATTAAAAAGTAACTCATAAACTGAACTTTGGTGGAGAATCACTCAGGTGAGCTCAAGGAGATTTTGTAATCAGATACTGAATGGCTGCTTACAGATGGGTAATACAATTTTTAGACTTGATCGTGTTAAAGCTCACTTGAATAACAAATATTGCACAAAGAAAAGTATGAAACCAGAAAACACAACAGGAATCCACTTTAGCAACACTAATTTTTTTTGCCCAGGATTCTTTTATAGATCACAGATATGACTTGAAGAGTAGCAGTAGTGAAGCCATCTGTAGTTAGACAGATTACTGGCAAAATAAAATATAACAAAACCAGTGGACTGCTAAGAGTTTAAACACTATTTGTTCATATACGTGACAGAGAGACCAAGATACAATTTAATCTGGTTTTACAATCACTGAGGAGGAGCTCTATTTGCAGCATGAAAAAACTTTTTTTTTTGTGAAAGTTCCAATCCTTTGGCATCAATATTTTTGTTTCCATGAAACATCTGCAACCTTCCCACTTCCTACCACAAATGAGATAAGCAGATCAATTCAGAGCCAAAAATAAGATGTACTTGTGTAAAGTTTTTCCTGAGAACAAATTTTCCCTGAGATTCAACAGCAGATCTGCATGTATAGAATGGGGGGAAAAAAAATCAATTTATTATAAAACTGTAAATAAAATTACCAGTGGCTTTAGACTTAAACAAAATTAAGTCAACCCTTAGACACACAGTAAGTGGTTAGTCCTTAACTTCTCTTAAGAGAAATCCCATTAAATGGCAGTCAAAGATAAACTAATTCACAATTCTTATCAATGTCTGCACAAAGAAATGGAGACTATAATCTGCACAAAAGCTTCTCTTCACCAAGCAGAGAAATACAGTTCCATCACAGAGGAACAAAAGCCAAATTTTTTTCAAGGACAGGACGTATTTCTTCCCTTCTGTCTGAGAACAGAAACAATGCCCAAGTGTTAGGTTTATGAACAGCACCGTGCCTTGAGCTCAAACAAAGACTGGAGTCAGCAGACACTTCTGCTAAAGTGTCTGCTAAACTGGCAAAACAACCCTGTAGACAGATTCTCCTCTGTCCTAAAGACAGCGATTAATGTAAATGTCAAAGAATATACAAATAACTAAACTAATGAAAAATTTAACTTTCAGGGTCATATCTTTGCCACTTTCATACTGCACAGGTGCAATTTAAGTCAATTAATAAAGATACAGTTGCTGCTAATATGTCACTGCATCCATCTATGCCTGGATATTTAAATATCTAAATGCCTTCAGTCACTGCAGTAACCATACAACTCATTTAAAGGCTTTTCTCTAAAACAGTGCTTTTAATTTATTCATTTGCTCTTTGATCTTCTGGTGCTGTCCAGAACACCTGACATCAGTTCTGACTTGATTCCCTCATTTCCTTCTAAAGGTCTTTAAGGCTCCACATTAAAATGTTATTTTTAGGATAATAAAATGCTTGTAAATACACTAAATATTGAATGGTGTGATTTTAGTAACTAATAAACTGGTTTCAATTATTAGGCATTCCATTTTTGAGGTGACATTTCCTTGCTCTGGGGCATTATAAAAGCTCCTTTACAATAAAACTGGAGTAAGATACGGTGATAAGAGCTGCTGCTAGTCCTCCGTGAACAGAGGACATGCAACTACCAGATTAACTGAACAAACATCAAAGAAACATTGCTAGACATGAAATCATTTCACTATCTGCACTTTTTCCAAGTAGCACCCCACGCTGACATTACACACTCTTGTCCAGTTTTGTTTTTCCTAGAGTTTAACACTTTGCTTGCATTAGTGAAGTTGCATTCTCTAAAAGCTGCATAGAAGACAAAGGTAGTTTTGTCATTTGTGTACTTGTTTCGTAATGACAAATGGTATTTTAAGAGTGCAGAGAAATACAATTTGATGATTCTGAGCTGTATGCTCTTCAATGCAATGAGAAGCAAATCTCTAGTTTAGCACCTGGAATATCTGGAAATTGTAGAATCTTATATTAGTTTTGGTTAGAAGAGATCTTTAAAGACCATCTTGTTCCAACCCCACTGCCATGGGCAAGGACACCTTTCACCTGGTTGTTTAAAGTCCCCTCCAACCTGACCTTGAACCCCTGCAGTGTATCACTTTGTATTATCTTTCTAAAAATTCTTCTTATATCTCATCTAAATTACCCCTTGTCCTATCCCAAGAGGCCCCACCAAAAGAACTCCAGGTGCACAGGGAGACAGCCTTCCTGGAAACATGGAATTATGCTTAAACCATTTGCAGAGTCTTCCTCAGGTGTTTGTACAGTCCTTCTGCACATGTATGACCCTGAGTGGGATGAAAACAACCTGCAGAGACAGAAGCACCAAGTTCCCATCATAGATAGTACCAGAAAGGCACATTAGCAAACGAATGTATTAGAAAACTAGGGGTTTTTCAAATTGTTACTATTGACCTCAAAGCATGACAGCTGTATTTTCAAAGGATAAAAGGAAAACAGGCTTGAGCATCAATTAATCAATCTGACAAGTACTGCATTTCATAAAAGTCTTCAAGCTTCCTGAAACGCAGCTGAAATGTTTCCTCAAGTTTCCATCCCACAGACTGAATTCCCCTCACTCCTTGGTGGATACCAAGGTGGTACCTTTTCCACTTCATTTTTGTTTGTTTGGATTATAAAGTGCAACAAAGTGTCTCAAGTTTGGGTAGGAGTTTCAGAATAATTTAGTCTTTAGCAAAACTGCCTTCTGAATGCTGCAGGCCAGCATTTGTTTACTGTTGTAACCTTTCTGTACTTTCTCTTCTATCCTGAAAGACAATCGGCTCTGTGAACTCTTCCATCAAATCCCATAGGAGAAATTCAACAGGGAAGGCAGGACCTACACAATCTATTACTGATTTTTAATCCTGTTGTGCTAGCAGCTAAGATATCCAAGTGATAAACACACACAGTGTGTATCGAGCCAATTTCCATAAGGCTGCTCTTACAGTCACTGCAAGGAGTTAGGATCAGCTGAATGAGCCCCTCAGAAGCAAAAACCTCACTGGAAATCTGTCCTGAATGGATTGCTGGGTGTTTGGACAATGAGCAGATAGTGGAAGGTGCATTCCCCAAGTGCACTGAAAATCAGCTTCTTATTATATCCCTTGTTAAGTCTTTTTAACATCAGCTGAATTAGCTGATATGTCAAACACAGGAGTTTCAGAACACAGCATGACTCAGTAAATATCAAGACAAAAAATTACCCAAGTATCAATCAATTAACTAATTAACTTATTTTGGCTACAAACAGCTGAGAATGTTTATGGTGGATTACTTCTCACATCATGTAACAAAAATCATTAGAGAAAATCTTCCTACATAGACAGCTCATGAAGACGTGTGTGGACTGAAACTGAATCAAAAATTACATTTCAAAAAGTCTTACACTCCCCACAGTCCACCCTCAACGGTGCCATCTGCTTCTGGAAATTTAAAACACATACATGGAATGTTTTGAATTGCTGTCTTGCTTTTACATTCATGAAAATCCAGACCAACTAAAAGGTTTTAAAACATGTTTTATTGGTAGAAATGTTTGCTATATGTATAATAAAAAGTGAAAATATTGATGATGCAACTTCATTAGCAAAGACAATATTTTTTTCCTGGAAAGAAACAGCATCATCCTATTTTCCATGTACATAATGGACTCCAGTAACACTAGAGCAATTTCAAATAGCAAAAAAATTATAAGCTAGACTTCCAAATTATCAAAAGACTAGGCTGTCAGTCTTGAACCCTCTTCCCTCACTGCACTGTAACATGTATTTATAACATAACATTTGAAAATAACTTCTCACACATTACTAGATTTAGGGTTCGGGGAACCTAACGGTAAGTTAAATAAAAAACTCACAAAAGACACAGCTTAGAGGACGAGCAAATTAAAAAGTTCTAAATCTGGTTTCAAAGGTAGTTTTTTGAGTGTCCATGTTTCTTTCTTCAAAGAGCAGCATTTTCACCAGGCTTCAAACAGTGCTACATCACTACAAAAATACACTAACCACAGCACATCATTATTTGATGTGGAAATGAAATCACTGAGACTCTATATGACCCATCCATTTATCTATTGTGGTTCTTGAGGAACAAAGTCTTGCTGGGGAATAAAGGATTTTGGTTTAGTCTCAAATCATTCACCAGCCTGGTGGTCTTCACTGCTTCATTAGCTTCAGCTACTCAGCTTCCATGAATAGGAATTGAATAAGACTTTTAAAAAACTTTTATTCTAAATAAATGCCTATCATCACCTCTACAATAATCCACTGCCTTTCCTATAGCACTAAAGCTATGTTGGCTTATGGTGAGCAGCGTGGGCACTAAAAAATATCTATCAGAGAAAAATGAAGAATTGCCCCTTCTAAAGATTCTTAAGAACTACCTTGACAGGCAGGACTACATTTACACTCTGTGCTGCAAGAAGGCAGATGAGCTTGCTCAAGAACTCAGCTGCTAGGTGTAAAGTCAATAACACATACCCATTCCTTCAACACACTAACACTTGGATATATTACTTGGTTTCCCAAAGCACTGAGTCAGGAATATATCCAAAATCTTTGAATGTTCTGTAGCTGCCTAATCCTAGCCTTGGACAGCACCCCACTGTTATCCTCAAGTGCTCTGTAACAAACAGTAAACGGCAGCAGCTTTCCCCTTAAGGCTAATAATTATTCTAAAGAAAAGCAATGCCACACCAAACACAGGCACTTCTGATAGAAGAATTCTCTTGGCTCCTTCCCTTCTATTCTGCTTTTGGACAAGAAATGCAGTGTATTGCATCTTTCCACTGCCTGCTTAGCTTTTCTAATATGCAAGACATGAAATTAATGTGGCTAATACAGTATTTGCTCTTACTCTTCACTTGTGACAGGAAATCGAATTCTCACATGGGTGAGCTGAATCATCTAAGCTGCTGATGCAATGCCTACCTAGTTATTGATTTACATAAAAGAGGTTTGTCCATTAATACCCAAATTTGAGAGAAGTGATGATTCCATTTTCTCAGGCCAGAGAAGTGCCATCAGCACTCTGGTGCCACTCTGCTCTTACCCAACAAGCCCATTGCAGAATCGGTCACTTGACTCCACATCCCTTTTGTCTGCATCTGGATTTATCTTTTGGCTCAATTCTATTATTATCTAATAAGCACATTATAGAATTGATCCCTTGATTCTATTATTCCCCTTTGCCTGCTTTTAGATGACTCCTTCCCTCAGCCACTTTTTCAGCACCCCATATTTTTAAACATTAGCATGAAGACGCAAGTGAACTCAGAGGAACAGGCCACCAGGAGCTGCCATCTCTGTTTGATGAGGACACAGAAAGGCAAAACTATGGCTAGTGAAGAAGTCAGGTAGAAGGAGCTCTGACATCAGTAAGAATCAGCTTATGGCAGGCACTGAGACACACCTATGGGGCATGGACAGATTTGTTCTTTCTGGTTTCTTTTCCTGCCTCCTCAGAAAAAGGACCGAGAAGAAAACCAAGACAGAACTACGCGTGTCGTAAGAGAACATCTGATTCCTCTGCAGCTACTCCCTGGCTTCTTCATTACCTTCATTTCTCCATAGAAAAGGGAATAAACTTCAGAAAATAAAGGCTGAGGATAAGTAAGAATGCCTGCCAGCCAACCTTGCACTCTGGACTCTGGTTAACCATATTAGAAGCTCCACAGGCTAGAATGGTGCATTTTTATAAGAAAACAGAACTTTTTTTTTTTTTTTTGCTTT
>VYXD01003037.1:228404-269910 GCA_013397195.1 Hylia prasina
ACCGCAGCGGGGTAGTCTGTGGCCGGGTCCAGGTGGGGCTGTCCTGGCCAGAGGCGGTCCTGGCGGGCAGAACAGCCTCTGCGACCGTGCCAGGGCTGTCTCAGAGGAGGAGGCTGGGGAGTGTGAGATCAGGATGCGCCTTGGGGACGTTTGTGTCCGACAGAGTCAGTCTCCGTCCCTGGCGATGTTCCAGAGCCGTCCGGATGCCATCCTGTGCCTCGTGCTCTGGGGCGACTGTGCTTGAGCAGCGAGGCTGGAGCAGATGAGCCACTGTGGTCCCGTCCAGCCTGACTCATTCTGTGATTCACAGAATGGCAGAACTGTAGAATCACAGAATCGCAGAGTCACAGCAATCGCAGACTCCTCAGTCTCTCTGGGCGAGCTGAACAAGTGTGGGATCACCCGCAGAGTAAAGTTCTTCCTCATACTCAGGTAGAACTTTGTGTGTGTTGTCCTATCCCTATCACTGTGATCGGGATCAGCTCAGATGTCTAGCAGAATCCTGCTTCCCTGTCAATAAACTCTTAATTGTCCCTGAAAATCTTGCGTGAGTGGAGGACCTTCCCAGTGGTTTTACAGGTAGACAGTCACACAGAGTCCCTCCAGGAGGACACGGTGGGACCCAAGCCCCCAGTGCCCAGGTGAGGAGAGAACCTCTGGGCATCCCACATCCTTCCACAGGAACTCCGAGCTGCAGGAGAATCTTCACCAGCTGTGCCCCTCCACTTCTTAGGGTGTGGACTAAGATGTAGTTTCCCATCTTCTTAGTAGAAAAGACAAGCTTTCAAAGAGTCATTACCTAAAGGAGTAATAAGAGAATATCATCATCATCATGTGTTTCATCTCAATAATTCACACTCTCTTGACACTTCTTTCTTTGCAAATTATTTCTTGAGGGTTTAAGTTACCGGTTTCTGCATTCATTTTTCACAAAAGCAACTTCGAAGTTTTGGGGCTTTTTCTTTGCTATTACGTAGTCAGGAATCTTGCTACTGGTGCAGAAAAAATAACTCATTTTTCCTTTTTACCAAGCTGAAAAGTCTCATACATCTTCAACCAGGAAATCTAATTGTATAAATTTTTTATTCATTTTGTACAACGACAAGAAAAATACACTTCCCAACAATTTATTGAGGTAGAAAAGTGGGAGCATTTTTAAGTAATTATTAATGTTTAAATGCTTGCTGAAAACTATTTCAGGATGCTGAATTAGTCAGAGACCTTTTCCATCATAATTGCATATGATCAGAATGGACAACCATGTGGAACTTCCCAGCTGGGAATCCTGCTCTAACTAAATGTAAATAATGCAAATCTATGGAATCTTGGCATCCTTGTTAATGTGAGTCTATTAGGATGGCACAGTGCCTCATCATAATTTGGTTGGATCTTTGCCCTGTTGCGGCATAGATGCCAATTAGTTATTTGTTGGTTATGGCCTGTGGGACACCTTGCTCTGGCTCCCACCTGTTCACTTCGTGTGCCAGAAGGGAATTCATGCACACAGGAAGAAAAGTTACAATGAGGATGTGGGTAGCATTACCTGTCTAACATAGCGAACAAATAAACATGTTAGAAACAACTCTTCAGTTGTTCGTTTGAGACAGAATTGCAAATAATCGCCTTCTGGTTCTATATTTTGAATTAAAAATAAAAAATATCTTTCATCTCTCCAAATCAAAAAGCCATTTGGGAGTTAATAGGACATTTTATTTGTGAAGAGATTGTGTTCAGTTTGCTTCTGGCTCATTTCCTTCTCTGTTTAATCCCCGTTTAGTATTTTGGACTCAAAATGTCTTTCCAATATTTTTGAAACAAAAGAACATTGAGGTTTCATATTAACAGAATAGGAAAAATACTCCTCATTTTACTGATTCTCCCGTATTTTTTTCCATTTAAACATGTCACTGAATATGACCTGAATCTGTAGACCAGTCTAAGTGACCTGATTTTTCTTTTCCATATGAGCTCGTTTTCTCAACTTTTTTTTTCCAGCTTTAAATAAAAGTGAACAAATCATGTGAGGCTTGGCAGGGAAAAGGGAAAAGGGGTACAGATGAATGAGGCAGAGCGTGGTGTGGTGCCACATCTATGCTCATGACATTTGTCTCCAGAAATCTTCTGTCACATCAAAAAAAAGAAGAGTAATTAATAAAGGCTTATAAAGGGGATGATCTTTAGGTTATCTACACTAACTAACAGAGAGCAGGGCACCACAGAGTCTGTGTAGCTCATGTGCTGACACTCAGCTAATGCAGTTTCTCTTTGCTGTTCCAGATATTTCCTTTCCCTGGCTTCCCACCTTTTTTTTTTTTTTTTTTCCATATAAAAATGGTCTCAGCATGCTCTTCTGATTCAGAAGGTACCTGGAATGATACTGTCAGGAAAAGTTCCCTTCCATTCTTCTCTAGCTGGTTTAAAGGGACTTTGGTAAGGTGGAACACAGTCTACTCAAACTCACTCCATGTTTTCTGGAATGACAAATCCCTCTGCAACATTTTTATGACTGCTTAAGCACACAGCTACAGCAATAATTCCTGGAGCTGGAAGAGAGATATGCAGACTGAAGCTGTGAGGTTAAAACCTCTTTATTCCAAACAGAATAGAAAATGCTAAATAGTAGAAGTCATTCTGCTGAGCAAGAGAATTTCCTCTTCAAAATGAAATACTTAATCATTTGAATCCCTATTAAATTTGACCATTTGGCAAAATCAGTGCCACACATAGCCCAGCTGATCACCTGCTTCCACTGTTTCCAAGGCAGAACTGCATCACTAATGCCACCAAACAAGTCTATCACTGCATCCTGTCATTTGTTATTCCTCTCACACTGTACACACAGCCTTCCCTCTCAGTATTTGTGCTCTGTACGAGATGGAGGAAATGGCTTTGGTTGTTCTGCATGTGAATCTGTCACGCACCTTCTGTTAGTGACCCAGTTCTAATGGTATTCACAGACAAGTTCTGGGCTTTACACTGGAATACTAATGCTTGGCAATTGGCAATGTGCAGTCTGGCAGGAGGAAGGCACGGGACTGCAGCATGTGGTGCTGTACCTGCACAGAATGTCAGTAATGACAAGTAATTAACAGGCTGCATGTCATCACTGTGACTCCTGCCTGTTTCCCCAACTCCATGCGTGTGACAGCATTCTTTCTTCAAGATTCACAAAAAAAACCCCACAGACAAAAAAAACCCACCACCCACCACCAGCGTGATACAACTAGAGAATACCATTTATAAGCAAAATATACAGGTAACAAAGTCCCACGGAGCCAGCAAGATGTGCTGGGGCAAAGCTTTGACTGAGACAAACTCATTTCTCTTTATAGAATGAAACATCCTTTTGTTCAACAAAAGATCCCCTATCGCAGTCCTGCCAGGCTGAAAATGCATGCTGCTTGCACATCACAGGAGTGCAGCCACAGAGTACAGCTCCCCATCAGCACCCCCAAGCTCCACGGAAATGGTAAGAAACAAAGAATTTTCCAAAAGAACACTGGAGAATTAGTAAGTCTGGGACCATGACACAATCTAGTAAAAATTTCTCATGATCTGGATCTAGCGAGGTCTGCTGTTTGAGAATCACAGAATATTCTGAGTTGGAAGGGACCCACAAGGATCATCAAGTCCAACTCTTAAGTGAATGGCTCACACGGGGATTTAACCCACAACCTTGGTGTTATCAGCACCATGCTCTGACCAGCTGAACTCATCGCAGGATCAAGAAGGTCTATTCTAGACATTTATGTAATTAATAAAAAAACTATTCATACTCACATAAGGACTTTTTACAGGAGAGTTGTAGACAGTCATGCTTCAAGGCACAAACTAAACATTGAATTAAGGAGGATTAGGAAGAACTTTCTTACCAGCAGGTTTTTCCATTAAAGTATACTATACCTTCTATTATCCCAGTGCATCTTCACTGGAAACTACCACTATTAGTCTGGTTTAAGGACAGACCAATGAAGTAAACCAGCAAACATTTGGATGGCAATTACTAGATCTAGATACAACAAAATTCCAGTCATAACTGGATATGATTTGCTTTCCAATAGTTATTTTTTTTCTTCGTATATCAGGAAGGACATGTATCCTTGTTTGCAGTGAAGCAGTATGTCAAAGTGACAGCTTTGCACTGCTCTAACCTTGTTCTAGGTATCATATTTATATCTGATAAGGAAGTAGAAGATATAAATATGAAAATATGTAGTAGAAGTTAAAAATTATGGCTGTGAAGTATCAGGAGAGCTTAGTGCAATAGCTACATTAACAGCACTTTTTAGCTACGGCAAACACATTAGAGCTTTAAATAGAGGAAGAGACCAGTGAATGTGCTGCTCTCTGTCAGCTTGGGCTTGACTGTACAACAATTGCCAGAGTAGGGCTACTACCCCTATGTGTGAACAGAGGACAAATTACATACGCACAGAAATATGTATATTTGTGTATATTTCTGAAAGGTCCAAAAAGAGAAGCACATTAGGAATGGGGAGTGATTGGCCAGCAGAGTAGATTCAGATCCTGTTGTCACCCTGTCTTTGGCACTGAAACAAAGCTGAGATTTAAAAAGGTCCAAGGGGAGGATTACACGTGGTTCTACTGTTGCTTACAGAAACACCTCCCAAATAGAAGATAACAAATACAAAACAGCAGCCGTGGAAATCCAGCAGGTGTGCTGTGAAGGCTGGCGCTGGGATACTTCAAGAGACTTTATACAGAGAGCAGAGCTATTTGAGGGGTGCAGAGAGATGACAGTGTAAACAAAGGTACTGGGCAAAACCCCCATCTGTTTCATGAGTGTTGTGGTCAGTTTTCTAACCACAGAATCCTCACAGGACAATGAGTCAAGCTATCTTGGACTAATATGGCAAGTATGGGAGTCATTCATCAGAGACAACACGGGCTTCAACTGTGTCCTCCTTAACATTCATCCCTGCAGTGATACCAACAGGAAAAGCTCAGCAGTGACTCATCTAGTGGTTTACAGTCACTGCCTTCAAATATGTTGACCAGTATGATCTCACTGTTACCTTGTGCTTGCATTATTTGTTTTCTCTGTAGACCTGTCAGCTCTTCATTTTGATTACAAGGTGTTCAACATAACAATTTTAAAAAACCAACACAGAATGTCAACACACAGGGGCACAGAGGCTGGCAGTTCTGACTGAAAGTACTGCCAGTCCTACCCTCACATGTGTCTCTCTCATTGTGATACCACCCTTTTCAGCAAAAAAGCTCTTCTTCAGCTGTGCTATAAACTGATTCACACAGAAATACTGGAGGCAAGGGGAGCACTAGATTTCTTTTTGCTGCATCACTTTCCCCATCTGATTGGGTGCACTGTCCTGTGCCAGGACAGTGGGGGGAAAGAGGCAGTACAGGATCAAGGCACAGAGAGGACTGTGGGATGTGGCCATCCAGAACCCAGTAATGGCACCAAGTACTTTAAAACACTACATCACAACGTTAGGCAGGGACATCTAGGCATTATCTCTATTCAAATAATGAATACCCATAATGCAAGTGTAAATTTTTTTTTAAAAAAAATGTACTGCTATTCTTCTAAGAGGAAATGCATCATTTATAACTGACTGTAGAAAATTCAATCAAATATTAATGGTCTAAATTCGAACATGATTGCAGCTGGTTTTTTCTTGAGCATAGGTCAAACTGGACACAGATTTTCTCTGCCACTCATGAAAGGCCCCTTCACACCAGTCCAGATCTACCCAAACCCTTCTTTGTAGGAAAACTAACAGTAGTTGTTAGTGGTTCAAGGAGCCCCACAGTAACAGACTAGCAGAATGTGAAAGGCAAATGAAAGACTTGGGAAAAGGAAGAGCATTCTGTTATGCTTTTAAGAGGTGCTTTCAACTCAGTAATAAGCTGAAATAAGTAGGTTTTTGTCCCCTTTAATTTCAAAAAGCCTAACATGGGGCTTAAAATGACATTTTTACAATTCTAATTTTGTTGGTTTGGGTTGTGATTTCTTTTTAAACCTACCATTCATTAAAATATCTGCTTTTTTACCCACCACTGACTCACTCTCTTCATTATATAAAATTACTGGTGCTTTTGTCATTCCTGTGCCCTGTTGGAGAACTAGCTCAGCAACATTTGTATATGCAAATAAAACAAATAAGCCTTGCTTTGTTCTGTGATGTATTCCTTACACCAAGAAAAAGAAATGGGAGAAATCCTATCAGTGAACTGAAACAAATCACACCTCGGATTCAGTAGCATTAAGATTTGACCTCAGCTGTTTTTTTCCAGAGTCAGAAGTGCCAGACTGAGTCCATCTGGAGTGTCTCCCCTGGCATTCAGCTTGACTTGTGACATGATACATTCAACCGGGACCTGTGAAGACAAACTCTCAGTTCAAAAGTCTAACGTAATGAAAGTCCAGTTTATATCCTTCACTGATCATCAAATGACGTGTTCTTATTGCAACTTTAAATGCAGTTCTGCATTTAAAGGAGCTTCACTAAATTAGATAACAACCTGTCCTCCTAATTACATTTTTTGTTACAGTTAACAAGAAAAACACTTCCAGCGTCTGAGTGTGTAGACTCATGCTGAGACATGAGTAACAAACAGATTAATTTCATTAGCAGACATTGCCATGTCTAATAAAGCTGTAACAGGCCAAATGCTCTAATTTACACTCCTGAAACTCAGTCTCCCTCCAGTCACACTGTTATTACGCTTTCAGGGTGCCAAGAAGGGAAATGGATCTGGCAATTGTCACTGGTTGGAAGCACAAACAATTTTTCCCTTAACCACATTGGCTTTGCAGAGTTACCAAGAATATAAAAGCATGAAAGGTTGCTGCAGTCATTAAAGAGACCTGACTCACAAAGCAGGAATCATTCTGTTGAGTTATGAGATGTCAGTTCACATCGTTACTAAATTGATTGCCAGAAGCTGGGAAATTAGAAACTATATTTTTTAAAATTTTTTTCCCTAGTTTTCTGCCAATGGCTTGTGCCAGAAGGAAATTGCTCAGGTAGATGATTCTTGAGACCTAGTGTAGCAGTGTTTGTGGGTTTGGAATAGGTGCATGGGTTTGCTAACACCATTGGCCACTATCAGTTAGATCATCAGATGATAATAAATTATTGTTGTGGTGCCTGGATTGTTGTCTATGGCAATACCTCAACATCATCCATGCTTTCACTCTAGCTTCTGAAGAGATGAATAGAAGTTACAGGGTACTGATATTAAAGTTAAAATTAAATCGCAGTAGGAGTCTTGAAAGTACAAGAATATCACTGACTACTTGAAAAGAAGTTAAATTTTAACAAATGAAGATAAATTATCTCTTCAAGTATGGGAAGAGGTAAGAACATTCCTTTAACAAATTTCCCAGTATAAGACCTCAGACAAAACAATTGGCAGAGAATACTTTTAAAAATGAGGAATCAAGATTCACTTCTCAGGAGATGATGCATAGCCAAGATCACTAAAAGCTCCTTAGCCTGAGCCCGTTTACATGGACTGCTAACCAAAGCCAAGTCTGGGAAATCACAAACATATGACAATTTTCCTTCCTGCTGCTAGAAACTCTGCCTAATCTCCCAGCAAGCAATCCCATTTGGCTCATACTCAAAGCCTGAAAGCGATCCCAGTTTCCTATAGCTTAATATAATTTGTATGCCAATTCAGTGAGCAGAGGCATTACAAGAACCTCCTGGCGTGCTGACACCTCACTAGTGTCCATGTATTTCATACAAATCAAGCAGGAGAGAGCAGAGCATGGACTATTCCTGTGCTTTTCACCAGGCTGGCCAGGCCGTCCACTCTTCACAGGGTTCAAAGTCAGTGTTCATATTATACCTTTATTTTGTATGACTACATGGATCCGAGTGCCAAGGAGCATGCATGAATCCTTTACTTTGCAAAGCAGCAAGGAGCCCCAAGAGTTTCAGCCAACACTAGATCAAGCCACATGAGGTGAAAGCATGGGTAATAAGCCATTAGATTTACTTCATTCTCTCCTATAGTTACTTTATGCCTTTTTAAACTTGCCGTAATTAAATTCATTCTCTAAACTTGCCTTAATTAAATTCATTCTGGAACATAAAAATTGCTCCATTTCCACTGATCTGGAAAAGGCTCTTTTTAGGCCAGCAAGAATTCACCTTGAGGCATTTACTAGTGCTAGAATAGGAATCAGTGCTTACAGCTTACAGAGATTGTTTTATTATTGTGCTCGTGCCTTTGCACGCTGAGAATCATACCACACTTCTACTGTGCCAATGTCTGTATTTTCAAAAAAAAAAAAGCTAGTAGATAATGGCCTCAGAGTATTATCTGACAAATCAGTGTTCTATTTAAACACAAAACCTACAGATGCTGCTTTCCTTATGTATATAAGTAATTGCAAGACACTGAGGAGTGCTGCTCTTTACAGTACAGCAAGACAATCCGTGAAAATGAGTGCAACAATTTATCATCACCACATCTACCTTAACCAATGGTTTATGTTTAGATGCAAATGCTCTTTGCAGAAAGTAGATTTCCCAATGAAATCCCATCAGGAGCCACTATCAGTGGTACAATCAATCATTTCTTGTAGCACTTGTGAGACTGAGTGTAAGGTACATATGAGACAGGTAGAGCAACCAGGGTGAACAGCAGCAGGTTTTGAAGGGGCCTTGTGAAGAGAGAGCAAAGAACTGGGAATCAGGAGACATGGACTACCTTCCAGGGAATGTAGTAACATTACTGTGTAACAAGGCAAGCCATTAGTCAGAATTAAGCCAGTCAGGCTTAAATAAGAAGCATTTAATGTCTTGAATCCACTGAAGCCTGAATTCATGTAAGAGCCCCATGAAACTGTTGTAGAAATCAATATAATAATTAATAATACAAGGAATCATGAAAAAAACAGGCCGGAGGGGTTAATGGCATTTGAAATATAGGAAAGCTATTTTTTTGTAATTCTAACCTGTGTTTGTACTTTCCTCTTTATCATGTCGATGTTTGCAAGCAATAAAAGGGCATTATGTGCTGGTCATTGCATCTGCTTTTGAGATAAATCTGTGTTAGCATTCCAAAGGGTCAAGGAACTCTTCCAGGGCAAACAAATTCTGGAGCTCTGATGCCAGATGGTGTGTATATAAAGTGGAAAATGGGAAAAGCTATTTACTGTCTTCCTGTTCCAGGGAGAAGCACCACCCAGAAGGAAAGCAAAAGAGGTGAGAAATTACTGAGAAATTGAAGGGATAACTTTTTTCTTCTGTATAAGTTGTTCTTTATGTCTGAAAAGTCTAGGTACATAGAAGAACTGCAGTGCTTATTAAGGCAAAATTATTCCAAAAAGTTAACAGGAATATTTAACTAAAGAAGGAAGAGTTAAATTAATAACATGTACAAAGAATAATGCATTGATTTATGTAACAAGTTCTAGATTTATCTTTACAGGTGACTAATGTATAGTCTATGTTTAGAGATATTTTCCTGATAAAGACAACACCTTTTTATCTTGCATTTTTGACCAAACTCTACAAAACAGGCAGAAAATAAAGATCAGATTCTTAAATATAAATTAGCATAGGTTCAACATAGGCAAGGATTTAATGTCGTTTATTGAGCTCAGGTGGTGAACACTACTATCTCACATCTGTATTTAATGTGTAATTTCCAAGTCTGCAAAAAACCTCTCCAGGTTTTAGAACTAATCAATATTTTCTTCAAATCTAGCACAACATACAAATGTCTCTTGGAAGGATTAAAAAATAATTCAGGTCAGTGGAAGAAATTCAAAATAACTTTCTTAAATACTGAAAATTAAAACATTTTCATACGTAGCCTGAATTATTGATGACTTTTATCACTTGCCACCAAACCTCAGAAATATGTAACAGAAGTGTAAATGTTCAGTTATAAACAAACAAGAAGGGAAAATGTGTCTCAGTATTTCTGTGTGCATCTTTGCTGAGCATATTTTATTTGATTATGGATGTAGTATTTTAAATGCAGTCCTTCCTTTTAATGTTATGGGTTCTCCTAGAAATAAAGGATGTAAACAAAGACTTCTCTCCATACAGGAAAAAGAGCTGAAGAACAATGCTGAGGTTTGCTATCACCGTCCTTGCTGTCATAACCTCATCCACCTGCCAAAAATATGGATGTGTGGAAGGGGACACCCAAAAACTGAAGCCAAGTCCTGAGCCAAGTATGCAAGAGTGCACTCTCTACTCTAAATGTAAGAGTGGTTTAATTTTTTCCAAATATGGTCAAGAAATACAGCATTGTACGCACTAATTGTTTTGCCAGTTACCCTAATTTCTCAAAAATATATAAGATGCAGTATACATTGTATTTGAAAAACCTCCTACATTGGTGTTTTGCTGCGGGAAAACCAAGAGTAAGATTCTAGGTCTTAACAAAGTGAGTTATAAAACTCTCATTGACTTAATTTATTTTCTTTTCAAAATTCTGATGCAGTTTGCCAGTCTTGCAGTTCCATCTACTTCAAAATGTTTACAGCAAACATTATTTTGGTATATTGCAATTAAATATAAAAATTTATTGTAGCAGACACCAAATGGCAAAATTTGAAATCAAAATTCCATTGTAAGCAAAGTACAGTACTTACTAAAATTCTTCAACTCTTTTTTTTTTTTAATGGTTGGTGGTTTTCAAAGTTAGTATCCCTTGGGATGTGGTATCTGGCAGAACATTGGTAAATTCTTGGGACTCTCTGGGCACAACTTCACAAAGCACTGTTTATGCCAGTCCACCTCACCTAGTATTTACACTACCACTTTCACTTCCAAAATTGTTAGAGCTTGAGTACATCTTCTAGCTACTGCTAAGAGACTTTATTATCTTATGGTCCAAACCAGATTCATCTCACATTTTGTGTCTTCCAAATACAGTGTTAAAAAGGAACACTTATTGCAAGATCTTTGTTTTATTCCCAACAGCTTCCTGTTGCTATGCGGACTTCACAGAGCAATTGGCTCATTCCCCAGTAATTAAAGTAAGCAACAGCTACTGGAACAGATGTGGGCAGCTCAGTAAATCGTAAGTCAGCTTTGATGTTTTCTGTCTCCTGGTTCCACAGATCTGGGCTGGAGCAATTACCAGCTGCTGATGGACATTAGGTTACCCCAGAGATTGTCACCCAGCCTAGTTCCCATCACCTTTTCTCTATACCTGACCAACCTCTGACTCTTCTTCTCTCACACAAACCCACAAATCCCCTAAGTCTACACTATTTCTGCCATTTTTTCAAGGTAGGGTTATGTTTTTTTTCAAATCTGCTTTCAGTATAGAATCAGATCTAGCAATGCAAACTAGTCATAAACCCAGTAGGTGACAACTACCCTGCACCTCTGTAGCTCTCCAACCATCACCCACCAGTGAGAGTGATCTGTAATGAATAGAGACTTCTTCAAAGGCTTCTTCCTTTGTTTAGAAAGCACATCAACCAAATCTCACCAAAATCTCACCAAAAAAAGCACAGGAGCCCTGAAATGAAACAGCTGAAAATTTAGAATAAAAATTCTTGTAGTCATGTCATGAGAGTCATGAAAAATGTCTCTTTAATTAAGATTTTTAGTACCCCGTTAGATGTTAAAGCTGTGAAACATGGCAAGTTATAGAAATAAAGGGATGAAAATACAAAACAATTAAACAAAAACAGATGTGAAAAAGTAACAGCTCTTGCCTGCCACTCCCAGGAGAGCAGCACAGTATGCGATTTTAAGTAATTTCAGATGGGGTATGGGAAAATCTGAAGATTAGTGAAACCATGAGGCTACAGCTCAGATAAAGTTTTATGCTATAGTTTTAAACTACATTTTATGATTGCCTGGAATCATTGTTGCCAAGAAAACTCAAGGCCTCAAAAGTTTACGGAAAGCTTACACAGATAGGACTGAAATATGCATGGAAACATTTGTGCTGCAGTTGGCTGTGGTAATTGCACAGTCAGAGTCTGTACACAATGCCAGAGGAATGAGTGTCAAACTTAGGCATTAACAGGACCAAAGGATGCTTTTCTGTGTTCTTCTCCTAATCTGTAGTATTGCATCCACATCAAAGCAGGCTGAGAAAACTGAGGCTGTAGCCTTGATGCTCAGAAACTGGCTTATTTGTGGTTTTTCTCATCCACCACAGCTGTGAAGATTTCACAAAGAAAATCGAGTGCTTTTACCGGTGTTCTCCACATGCTGCTCGCTGGATCCATCCCAATGACACTGCTGCTATTCAGGCTGTGCCATTGTGTCAAAGCTTTTGTGATGACTGGTAGGTTCAGCTTTTTAATTGGAGTATTTTTATTTCGTTTTAATATGCCCGAGATTCAGCGGCGCTGCACCACCTTTTCTCTCATTCTGCTTCTGAATTTCTTGTTTGCTGTCTCTGCTTTTCCTTCTGCTAAGCTACTGCCTCCAAAATAATAATGACACAAGCTGTGAATGCAGGATGGGGACACTAAGATGAGTTTAGTGACTCAGGGAGACCACTGCCCTGCTCTAGGGGAGGATGCAGTGGCATCATGACAGAGGGGAGCCTGCCATGCTGACAGGCACTGGCAGCAGCCAGGGCCTGCCCATCCTTTGGAAAGCCCATGTCTGTGAAGCAGCATTCATGCAAATAGCATTTTCAATCTGAATACTTGAACATTATATGAAACATTTGTTTTTTATGTATACAATGCACTGCAAAACCAGGAAAGACACCAACTCATGTAGGATTTCAACTAATTATAGTAACAAATTAGCTTCCTTCCTTAATTTTTCACTTTTAACCTTATCCCTTCTATCATCATACTCTAAAATCTCTTCTAAAAGCCTGAATATCAGAGACAATTGCAGCCAACTAATGCTAAAATTATTAATAGCAATGAGCAGCATAGTAACATTGAATGCTATTATGCTGAAACACAGCATCAGAGAATCACATTATTTTTTGAGTGCAAGGCACGTGGTGGAACAACCCAGCACCCATTTCTCCTCAGTCTTGGGGCAGGAGAATTATAGCCATGTAGGGTACTGAGATTTTTCCACTGGTACTTATCCAGCATATATCTCTCCCTCCCTCTCTCTCTCCTGTTTTGACATGTTGGACCTTAAAAACATCACCATGGGACACATAAGCTCAGTCAGCACCTTATGAATGCTGTGCCCAGTCACTGGAGGAACTTGTCTGGATGTGTGTGCGAAGCACAAACACCACAGGCTCTGTTCACTCTATAGGATTGTAAGTGGTAGCCTTCCATGAAAGTAATGGACTGTGAATGTCTGGATCCCTTAGGCCACACTGAAAATCATGGAAAACCATTAAGATACTTCTAAAAATGTTATAAAAGAGCTTTCCTTAGAAGAACAAAAAATACAGAACACAGAGCATGGTAGGGCTGTTCTCTGTCCTGCTTCCCTAAGGCTTACACAACTTGAATATTATTGACATGTGGATCCATTTCCATTCACTCCAAGGGCAAAGTCATTATGCACTGCAGAATTTTGGTAGGATTTGTCTTCAGATATTTCTCCATTGCTTTGTGCCAGAGAAGGAAACAAGGAGCATAGCTTGGATTTGTAATGGAAGGGAGTGAGAAAGGCTGATATATTTCTTAGCTTTCCTACAGGTTTCTCTAGCAATGAATTTTATTTCTGTGTCAGGAAACTACATGTGCCTCAGGAACAGATTTGTCATGTGCCATCTTCCTTGCTAAGTTTTTTGTAATCTTCTAAACTGAATCCAGATTATTGACCTCCTTGAAGATAAAGACTGAGACTTTGAATTTCCCTCAGTGCTCTGAATCTTAAAGCTCAGAACCAATTACGAAATATTGCATTTGGATATTAAATCATTGGAATTGCCAGTGAGCTCTAGAACAGATCTGATGAGCAAAATGATAGAATACCAGTATCTCAAACAAATGTGTACCAAAACAAGTAGCACGAAAAGTCTTTACTAAGCTGTTATATAAAGTGAAAGTGTAAAGATAAAAGAAAAGGTGTGCTGTAAGTTTAGTCTGCATCTATGAACTAGTTTAAGCCAGATTTAGTGCATATGAGATTTATACCAAAGTGTAGATCACCTGTCAGTATTACATTGCAAAATCCTTACTGTTCCCTGGGCACTGCCAGAACCTGCAGGTAAACAGCACTTTTAACTTTTGTTGCTGTGAAGTACAGTGGGGTGATTGAGAGCTGCTGCCCAAGAACACTGACCTTTTTCCAGTATAGTCTCCTGGCAGAGAGAGGATCTGCTCTAAACAAGTCCTGAGCAATGATCTATTGCTCCTTTTGGCATCACAGATGCCTGGCCTGAATAAAAAATGTACTGATGGCCCATTACCCTGCATGCTGGTCTGTGTGCCTGCCTAATGCCAGTGTCAAACCCATTCCCTCACCCTGCTTGAGGCCTCAGGCTAGGAAAGAACCTGGACAGAATTCCCACTCTTTCTGGTGATTTAAAGTAACATTTTTTCATGTTCTATTCACTGGAGTCCCTTTAGCATGCTGTAGCACTGCTGGTGATGTGACCTACTTTCTCTACATAGTGTGAGTGTGCCTGCTGCATACTGTATGTCTTTGTGGCCAGAAATGTGCAGAGTATTCTGAATGAGCAGTGACTTAATTTAAAAGAAATTCATGAGTAGCTTGGGGCCTTCCTTTTCTTCCTATTGTTTTAGGATTCCTTGCTCTCACTAGTCCTTAAACTATTGCTTTTGAAAGAAATCAACTTACAAGTCATTTTCTCATTCACCTGTGAAAGGGGCCTGTGTCGTATACAAGAGAAAGGGATAATTATAGGAAATACAAGGAAAAAGGCTTTAAAATAAAAATATCCTGCTCATTGTACATAGGGAACTAATATGTTCAGGGAGGATCTTTCAAGTATTTGTGTTTCTCACATTCAGTTAAGGTTTGAAGAAAAAACTTAATGGGTTTCTGGACTGCAGAAATTAGACTTTTCACAAATTATGACTTTTCATGCACTTGACTTCACAATT
Organism: Hylia prasina; assembly: GCA_013397195.1. NCBI lineage: Eukaryota > Metazoa > Chordata > Aves > Passeriformes > Sylviidae > Hylia > Hylia prasina. The sequence goes on from VYXD01003037.1 coordinate 243,388, forward strand.
ACTTCCATTGGGACAAAGAAAAACTCCTAACAATGAAATTAGCCTTGGCACCCCCTTATAGAACAAACCACAGTCAGGTAATAATCGTGATTAGGAAACATTTCATCTGACAAGTCAGTAAATAATGGTGAAAAAATATAAACACTTTAATTAATATATTTTATTCATATTCCTGTGGAAACCAGATGCATACCATGAATATTAATTTCTCAAATTTTAGCCTCTCTTTCCAGCAGAGCCCCTACCTCTGACAGCAGATTCAGGGATGAACCCCTTGAGAGTACATGTCTCCTGACCCTGAGCTGTTTGGTTCAGGCCTTGTTACCTTCCATCTGTTATTGCTCTTTCTCCCTCAAAAAGCCCAGAAAACCAGTGTGAAGATACTGCAGATATGCATCTTCTGACCTTTCTGCATTTGCAAATCTACTGCAATGTCCAGTTCTTGTCGTTCTTGTGACCACATGACAACCCACATATTTCATTTCAAAATGTAAGTCTGCAGCCCTCGTGATATCAAAATAGTTTTGAAACATGACCCTGAAGATTAAAAATGACAAACAGAAAATCTATCCAAAGGCACTAATTACAAACACCATGCTAAACATTAACTTTCTGGAATCTGTGTCTCATTGATTTGGCACTCTTAGTTACTGAATATGAATAGTCTACAAGATAATGAGACTAAATTTAAGTAGATGTTAACTGATTTGCAGAAAGTAGTCCTTAAGAAAAGTAAGAGCCAAAAAGTACAACATAAAAGAGAAGTGGAAGGGAGAAAATGATGTAGGATAATGGTAAGTCATGAGATCTCTCATCAAGTTGACCAGCCAGAACTCTACTCATTCCAGGCCATTTATAGGTTTTTTCCTACATCACCACTTACAAATTAAAAATAACTTAAAATTTAAGATTTTAAACCTATACCCTACAGGACTATTTCCTTTTCTTTTTAACATCTTTCAAAATGACATTCTGAGGCTGACAGCCTATTAGTTAATATTATTTGGGGTTTTGTGGAATTTCCTTATTTCAGTGCACATTCCTCATAGCAACTCCCCTGCCTGGGAAACATCATTCTTCTTGTCCCATATTAATTCGTAAATACAAATTTTACCACATCTCCTTCAAGTTCACCCCTAGCACACCTATGCTCCATTGTGATACTGAAAAGCAGCATTCATTAAACTCCCTCCCTCCCAGGATTTCCTCCACTCAGTAACATCAGATAACCAAGCAGAAAACACCCACAATGTGAGCCCTTTGCTAAGTCTGTCAGTATGAAAGGTAGTGAGTGAACTGTTTAGTTTTCATGGGAATTTAGGTTTTCCTGGGCAGCTCAGAGTTTATGAACATGTCAAGCTAAGATAATGTGCACATTGCTTGAAGATCTGTTGCTAAGCTGCACTGTAATCACACCACATTACTAATAGAGCTCCTGGACACCTCCTTGAGTTGAATCTGAGTCCAATGAAAAATGTGAGAGAAGTAACTTTATCTTCCACACTAATCTCCATGAAGGTATGAAGCCTGCAAGGATGATTCCATATGTGTTCGTAACTGGCTGACAGACTGGGACTGGGATGACAGTGGAGAAAACCACTGTAAGGATGAATGTGTTCCATACCATGAGGTAAGAAAACCTGATCAACTGAAGCAGAAAATATGCCATTAGGAGTTCTTTAGTTCTTTTTTTTTTTTCCCCCTGAATATACAGGAGTAAAATGCCATTGGTGAATTATTTTAACTTCAGCAGTTTCAAGCTATTCCTACATCAGACTTTCTAAATATACAAATTTTCAAACATTCATTTTTATGTACAGAACTCACTCTAGGTAGATATACATTTAATTAATCACTATTCATTCCACTTGTGAAACAAAAGCCCAAGAAACCCTGATATTTTAACCCAGTGGGATTTAGAAAGTAAAACATAAATTAACTTTGTTCATACACAGACACTAGATGCATTTGATAAGGTTCCTTACACAATATAGGGCTCTACACACCCCTGTCTTTTTAAATTGGAATATAAATTCCCAAACCACTGAGGAATTTTTAAGGTTTTCTTGCCTATTGAGTATCTTTGCCCTTTTCTCTATTTTACCTTGTCCTTCTCTAACGCATCTTTCTGAGAATGTTTAATGGTTGGGATAACTAATTTTATGAGCAAAACTGTATAAAATGAAAAGTAACAAGACTTACAGGAGCAAGGTTGCCTGGAACCTGATCTACAGACCTTTCCAGAGTCAGGTAAGATTTTTCTAGTGACTCAAGTAAGTTTAGCATCAGAGCAATGGTGAAAAGGGTATCTGAATATTTTTAACAGTTGAACTTCACTGAGTCCCTGAAAAACTGCCCAAATTGAAGAAGTAAACAAAATTTAGGTGAAGTGCTTAGGAACTGGTAATAAGGCTTGCAGATTCATTATTTTGAATTCAATTCAAGTACATGTACTTCCAGAAGTCAGTTCAGCAACTGATGTAAGTGGAAGACGCAGTCCAGCTAGTGCTGGATTGCTGTCTGCCTTGCAAAAGTGACACTAATCAGCAGACTCAGGAAGGTGGCCAAAAACAAATGGGCTGTGGAAACTTACAGTTTAGTTTCCCAGATGTGCTAAATCATCAGTAGTTCCAGATGAAATGAAAAACAAAATTATAATCTCCGTAAATAATCTCCAGTCTCTGTTCAAAGTGCCCCTTTTCAGAGATAGGAGTTTCTAACCTTGAGTTCTCTTGCACTTATTTCTTAAAGAAAATATACCATCTGCAGGGAAAAACATGCAGCAAATTCAGAGGTCTTATCACTTGAAGCCAGGCACAGCTATTCCTTAACTAAATGGAACCACACCCTAAACTAGCCATGTTTTTCACCAAAAATAGGCTTGCATGGTAAGTAAGCATAAAGATAAAACTTCTGCAGAGCAATTAAAAAACACACATTTCCCATATGAAAATTACACGATATACAAACACTAGACTGACTTGATTTGGACTCAACTCATGGAAGGGTTCTCACATGTCAGGACAGTTACTTTTTTCACACAGAGGAGCAAACAGCAGCTCTACATGTGACGTATGCAAGTGGTTCTAAGGCGCATTTGGGACAACTGCTGAATAAAGAGCAAATGCTGAATATTAAGGATGCACAACTGACCATGGCCATTTTTAGCCTTGTAATTGTTCTCCCAGTTGGGTGCTCCCCAAACAATGTTAATGCACAGACTAGGACATTTTCCAAGAACCTAAAGAGTCAGAATCCTTTGCAGAAAGTTAGGACATATTTGGGTAACAGACTGTGTGCTCCATGTGTTTGCTGCAGCATTCTGATTATGCTCTGATCTTTAGACAGAATTAGGAGGAAGGTCAAAATAAAATTACCAGTTTAGCCAGTAGAAAAGCACAGACACATTACAGAACCTGTGGGACACAAGTATAGAGTGTATACATGTCTCTTGCATAAAGACCTAAACGAACTCATGTGACACGCTTTAATTCTTTATGGAATGATTAGCTAAAAGCAGGTAGAAATTCAGAACTGCACAGGAGCTGGAAGAAAATATCTAATGCTACCTAATATCTGCCTGCACTGAGAACACAAGGAAAGAACTAGATGGAGGAGCTTTCCTTTTCTGATCCTGCTCCCAGTGCATCATCCAACCTCCATACTCCTCCAGCACATGCAGCATTCATGGTGCAAGCCTTGGCTGGAGATGGTATGAGCTGAAAAGCTGTTTTGCAGACTACAGAATCTTTGGGGCTATTTGAAATGGACTTAGTATTATTCATAAAGGATAGTTTTTTAAGGCAAAAGTCAACATAGTTTTGCACATGGGGACACAAGGAAGAACTTGTCAAAAATACCTGGGGCAGAAAACAGACTACATATACCAAATTTCACTTCTGTATAATGGACTTAAATCTGTAAAATCTTTTTCCCTTTTNGCACTGCTCTGAGATTCACAGTGTCAGATCTTTGTATGAGCTGGTAATGGTGGTAAACCAGTAGAGCATCCAGGAATTACAGCAGTAAGGTAAACACTGTAGGAATCAGCATCACGGGCAAGGACTGCTTTTACTCTTACAGATAAAACAAAGCTTCCATCAGAGAGATGTTGGTGATGTGGTCAAGGTGAATCAGTCAGCAACAGAGCCCAGTGGTGCTGCTGCCTGGCCCACAGTTTTAACACTCCTATATTTCCAAGGTTTCTGCTCCTGCCACTACTCCCATCCCCAATCTCATTCTTAGCTTTGCTTCTGGGAGTACCTGAAGTTTCATTTTTGGAAACAGAAAAGATTGAACTTCAACCACAAACACATAGAAGAAATGCAGGCAAGATGAAGTGTACATACTGCCTTTGTGTCTGGACATGATAACTCTTAAGCTAATATTCTTTAGACAAACTCAAGCTGGGCAGGCAGAAGGTTGTCAAAATGTGAGCTTAGCAAACAAGCAGTTCCTTTGTTGTGTAGTTGACAGGTCCTATGACACAGGACTTACAAAATGCTATAGTATCAAGAACAGAACAGCTTCACTTGAAAAGGGTACAAGAAGCTGCAATTCGCAGTTTCTTGAGCCAGAAAGATCATTGCCCCACTGGAAAAAGCACTTGGGAAGCTTGACAAAAACTTACTTTCTTCAAGCAGTTGCTAAATTTTGTCTCTTCTCTTTGCCTGTGAGGTCCTGCCCAGCCATGAAGTACATTGCAGCAGGCACAATGAGATCCCTCGGAGCTGTGACTCCACTGGGCTGTCTCTGGCCTGAAAATAAAAAGATTCCCGTATTCAAAGCACTGTCTGGCACTTTCAGCACTACTCAGATTTCAAGGCATGTCAGAGTGTCCTGACATGCTACAAGTTGTAAAGGCTCTCACACACAGCTTTAACTGTCAGCCCCAGAGATCTGCTGGGCTGTCAGCCCCGGGGTGGAAACAAAGGGCAGCTGTTGATCCCTGCATTTTGTGTAACCACTTGCTCTCAAAACTGGCAAACTTTTGCCAGTTGTGGGACTGGGTAACATCTTCAGACATCTCAGAAGAGATGAAGCATAGCACACAACAAGACAGTAAATGACTGCAGACAATGTTTTTATTACCTGGTACCAATTTTTAAAAAGTGATAGATGTTTATCAATTTGTTATAAACTGATGTTGATTCAATTCTATTTAAATGTAATCAAGGCATTTCTTATTTGACACACAGATGTATGCAAATGGGACTGACATGTGCCAGAGTATGTGGGGGGAGTCATTTAAGGTGAGCGAATCCTCCTGCCTCTGCTTGCAATTGAACAAGAAGGACTCGATTGCAATCAAGTATCTCCCCTCGGAAAGCTCAGAGGAAAGCTCGAGCAGCAGCAGCAGCAGCAGTGAGGAGCATGCCTGCCAAAATAAACTCCTGAAGTTTGAGAAACTAAAGCAAAAGAAAGGTAAACAGACAAGATAAATGCTAGTGGATGTATGTCGGACAAGAGAAATCATCGTGGAGGCTGGGCTTGGGGCATCATGCCAGCCTGCTTTATCCCTTCCTTTCTAGAACATAATAAATCAATGGCTGGTTCTATTAATCTTTCTCTGATGTTTTTGCATCTGCACCACAAAGCTCCAGACAGGCTAGCACAGGTGTAATCTTGAGACTTGAACTGAACAGCTACAAGCCTGAAGGAAACGTTTAGGGGTTGACTTTCAAAGAGAAGAGGCACAGGCAGCCCCTGCTGTCTCAAGGCGGAACAGTGAGAGCTGGAGACCTCTGGAAGGTCATGCCTGCCAGTAATGCACCAACTCTTCAACCCAAACACTTCATTAGCACAGGCACACAGCACTCCTGTCACAAGTTCCTCTGTGCCTGGGTCTGCTCAGATAAAGAAGAAATATTCAGGCAGAAATAGGTCAGGGAGCCTGGCTGCTAACCACTGAAAATGTATTTATTTTGAATCTTAAAACAGGGCTTTAGGGTGTACTACATAAATCCTTGGATGCAAATACTGTCAGTACACAGCAAGCACAGTCTGTTGCACAAGCCTTTTACCTTAAGCAAAAGCAGTAGAGAAGTCTCCCACAATATCAGTTTAAAGCATAGTTTTGAGTGAAATTATTCCCACTGAAATATTCCAAACATAATAATCTTGGAGATACCAAAGTGTCAGGGGCAGCCCCAGTCAGGTTTCTCCCATCAGTAATTCTGTTTCCCAGCATCACTGTTACAGTCAAACTGAAAACAAAATCTGCACCAGTCCCACAGGGATTTATCAGGTAAAGATGAATGAAATCCTTCTTTCAGTTATGCATCCATAGTTCCTCTGACATCACTGCAGAGTGGACAGGTCTGTGCCATTCTGTACAGCCTTTTGAAATGCCATCACCACAGAAACCATGAGAAGGGTTGAATTTGGGGGTCACATTAACAAATTGTGAAAATCAGCATCATCTTGGTGCTTCTAAAGGATCTGGTTGCCTTCAGCATTTAAGGATCTGTTCCACAGTTAAAACAATGACTTGGCACATCCTGTTTAACTGGGAGAATCTTAAAAATCTAACATACTTTCTTCACTGAGCTGTTTATTTATTGGAATGGTTTCACACAGCTGCAATAGTAATGCTAAACCCATTAGGTCATGCTCTGCTTCCAACCAGCTTCTCAGTACACTTAACAATGGACTAATTCCTACCAGCATTGAATTGTTTTCAGAATGATACTTTGCCACATCTGTATCTTGTGCTAACTCAATTTGTCAGTTCTACTGTTAGAAAAGAAAGAATAAGAATTTAGTCTTCTGTAAAGCTCTGACCATCCTTTTCTCCCCCTATTTCACTAACTCTGTTCTTTCCTGTCCTTTATTGCACCTGAATCAGAGCAGAAATTTTTCCTGTGTTCTACTTTGCTATGCTCAAAATTCAAGAATTAATTATCCCTTCTCACTGCCATAACACCAACATTTTCTGTATCACTATGGACAAACATTTTCTTTGTGTTTGCTGTTAAGTATAGCACAATTGTTTCCGCCTGTGCCTCTGCTCTTTTTCTTCCCATTCCACTTTATTCTCTTTGCTCTGACTACTCTTGAAACCACTCTCAACAAACAACTCCTCCATGCTTAGTTTCAGGATGACCCATAAGACTGATTATTGCATGCTTTTGAAGAACACTGGGTCCTACAGCAAGAAAAAGGACCAGAAAAGACCATTTTGCTCCTATTCATAACTTTCCCACTGACTCATGATGCAGTCTAGGCAAACCATTTAACTCTTTTGTGACCCAAATAATTTTGCAGAGCTGCCATATTTCCTCTAGGTCATCTCTTTTCTAGGACAGAAATTTAAGAACTTCTCAATTGTCCCTATGGGACAGTTTTCCACTCTACAGCTCCCTGATCCCAGAGGTATGAACAGTGATCTTAGCTCTCAGGCTCATTGCTTTGCACTCACTTGTGTTACAAAAACTTCACATAAATATGCCAATCTTCTTAAGCCACTTTTTGCTCTGTCTAGTTGCTTTATATACACAGTAATTTACACCCTAAACAACCTTTGTGATAGAAATGCTATCAGTGGATATTTTACGTTTACAGAAAGTCTAAGATAACTCAGGTAAGGCAAAAAAACCACAAATGGCTAAAAAAACCAGATCACAGCAATACACCGTGAAGGTAACCAGGGAAAAGAAAGATCCAAGTTACTGGTGGCTGCAGACATTCCCAGCTAATGCTGCCTGATTAGGTAGGTGCTTTTATGCATCACTGCCCAAAAGCACCACTGAAATGCCTCCGTATTTAGTGACACTAGACTTGACTAAGATCTTTATTAAAATGTCACAATGGTAGTCAAATGCTTTGGAAAATAGGTTGGGAAAATATTCCTTCACCAACCTGAGGAAACAGATTTAGAACCCTTATCAATAAATTAAACTGGACTTATCAAACAGACAGCGTTGATAAAAATTAAAATTATTGCCAATTATTGATTTGTTTACAACCTGGCTAAGAATCAATTCTGTAGTGTGCTACTTGGGCCTGGTGTCATGTTAACCATCTAAGCTGGGTCATCCTGATTGCTCTGTTTATTTAATTTTCTTTCCTTAAACATTGGCAGAATACTGTGAGTCTTCTGAAATTTCACTGGCATGCCAGGATTTCTTACAAATGAGACCTCTCATGACAGAGCTGTTAGAGTTCTTTAGTATATATTATCTTAGCCCAGTGCTTTAAAATTATGCATGTTACTTATGATGATCATGAACCTCATCCTTAATTACTTGCAGACTGAAAAGGTTTCCATCATACTTCTGTAGTACAAACATTTCATCCAACCTTTATTTCAGTACCAAGTGTTATTAACAAAACTTGCCCACTGTTCTTTGTGCCATTGCAAGGCTTTCTTCCTCAGGCCACAGTTTCCTGTAGTACCTTTACAGTCCTTATTCTATTTTTATGGTTCATAAATCTCCATGGATATTGATTGCCATAGAATCTTCCTTTTTAAAAAATAATAAGCATCTGTAATTATGACATTTTCAACTTCTGTTGCATTTTTCTTGTGCAGGTTTCACTCAAAACATTTTATAAATATTCATTAATCTTCAAAATATACCTGAGAGGAAAATAAGCAGTGAGAAGCAAACTGTGTCAGTGGGAGAGAGTCAAAAGGAGACATCTGATTACTGCAAGTATTGCAGAACCAGGACTAGCACAGACAAGTTCTGTTGCAGTCTTTTTTCACATTGCAAATGGAGCTGCACTTTGTAAGATAAACCTCAGAAGAAGTTATTATGTTAAATTGTTATGCAGAAGTTATTATGCAAAAATTATAGAATCACAGAATTGTTCAGGTTTGAAAAGACCCTTAAGATCATTGAGCCTGATGCTCCAGGCTTTTATGAAATAAAATAGTGCAAAAAGCCTGAGCATCCAAAACAAATTATTAAACAATGCATCTGCATGGACCTCGAAGGATAATGAAATAATACAAAAAATAATTATTGCACTATATAAGATGAACAATGTCAAACAGCCTCATTTGCCTTGCTGAGAGACAACCAGCCCAAAGAGAAAGAGAAAGCTATAGAATAGATCTGGCTTTTTAAGATTTTGACAATATTTGATATAATATTCTGATAAGCAACTGAAGAAAACCAAATTGCAAATGAAATCACTGTAATACTTGCTTAAAAATATATTAAAAGATTACTGTGAGTATGTTGTTGCTAAACTCAGACAGATCTTCTGTTAGTAATCCCTAAGGATCTGTTCTGATCCAGTCAACCCTTATGTTTTCCTAAACAATGAAGTTGAGATTTTGCAAGCACTTTGAAGGATGAGATTAGAATAAAAATGATCTTTCTATCCAAACAACTAGACCAAGCCTCCAAAGGTGAAATTCTAAAAAAGGAGATGAAAAATGCTTGCACTGAGGAAAGATAAATCATTGGAAAAAATTATCCAGGAAAACACATGACAAAGCAACAGTAGGGCAGCCAAGGAGTTGGGATGCGTAGTAGCAACCTATGCCATTTACAGCTGAAATGTTACACTGTGGAAGGAGCTTTAATCTTTTAAGGCTTCAGTGTATGTGGAGCCCTGGAAGTCCTGAGTCACCAAGCAAGCAGATGCAGGACCTACAGACATCCTACTAACAGTTACTCAGAGTTGGTGACGTGTCTCACATTCCACTGAGGCGCTGCTTCTGGAATGACCCCACTGCAACACACAGGCTGTGGAATGCGGTGGGTATCAGGCAGAGTTTAACTCTATCCATCTTCCCAATGAAATCGGCTCATGGGCTCTGTCAACACCAGTGCAATATGTTCTAGGAGAATAAACATGCTCTTGGTATTTATCTAATGACTATATAATTTAAAAGGAATTAAATTAGCTGAATTTATGCACATTTTCTGGTTATTTTCCTTCCTTTTTTCTGTTCCAAAGGTTTGCATAACTTGGAGTTATTTTAAAAAATCCCACATGCTTCAGACAGCTCATGTCTATTGTGTTTGCTCTACTTTATTATCCAAGGAAACACTGAGATTTAGACAAGAAGAGTTAAGTAAAGAGTCCAAAAAACATTAGGGTTTGGATTACAATTTGAAACACTGCCAAACTTTACTAACAGCAAGACTGAATTCCCCCATGCCTGAAGACTGATAATTCTCAAGCACAACGCATTTTTCCTTTTGGCAAAAAAACCCTGCACCTTTGATACAGTAACCTCAGAGAGCAGATCTAATTCAGTGTGAAGCTGCAGGTCAGCTCCAGACTGCAGTGAAAAAAGACCCAAGCTGTGGAATCAATCATCTGCTTCAAATAAGCATGAGGACACAGTTAGGATCAGACCTCAACTATCTGGCAGCTTTCAACATCTGTGGCGATTCCCTACTACTGAGGTTTATCTTCACAGAGAAATGAGGGAGGAAAGTCTCTCTCCTAAAAGCATATCTCTCCTGCCTCTGTTTTGATGACCAACTGCTATCCAAGTCCTAGTATTCTTCTGGCCTCCTTCCTTGGAAATGCAGTGAGGTCTCTGTGGAGTTTGCCTTGGTTCCCCTCTCAGACAGCTGTGACTAATTCAATGTTCAAGCTCTTGAGTTAATTCTCTCATTAGATCACTTTCCTTCTTCATGGAATGATTACTCCCATGGGAGAAATGAGGAAGACTAAAACAATATTGTGCTAGTATCTGACACACTGCATCCAGGATGTTTATTTTAAATCAAATTGCCTGGAATTGATCCAGATCTATGGCTTAAACACAAGAATCTTTTAAGTGGCCATGCATGTTGCACAACATTCCCCGTTTCACTGGCATTCCTCCAAACTTCCTGCTAGGTAAGTGTACCTAGAACACAAACCTCTCCATACAAGTAGGTCAGGTGACACAATCCTTTTATTGCTAGAGCATACTTTAGGACTGAAAAAGGTTTTTTTCCTTGTTTTATTATTTTTTATCACACACCAATCCCTTTTCCACCCAATGCTATTGTGAAGGTGAAGCCTGGAGCACAAAGTAGTGGAATATTACCAGTGCTCCTGAAATCACAAGCCTGTGAAATCACAATATTTGTGCATTACTCACTGGGAATGTCACATTCCCTCTGAAGGCTCCTGTGGCCCAGAGATGTTCCCCAGGGCATGCTTGGTCACTGGAGGGACAACACCTCCCTCAACTGGATGCCAGCAGAGCCTGTGCTGCAACACCTTTGGTGGGATGTGAATAGTCAGGACAGTTTCTCAATCCCCACTTCAAGAGTGCTAAACCTCTCTGGACTGACAACTCTGATACCAGGCTGTCACCTTAATGCCACCTTTACCTCAAGCCACATTACAGTGAAAATAGTAAATACTTACTTGTGAACTTCAAAACAGAGAAAATAGTGTGAAAACTTGAATGTTTTCACACAAGCCCTGTATTGTGGGGCTGCCTGTGCAGAAAGACTGTCTTTGGGGACCCCTCTTGCTCTCTGTGTTTGGGTCAATTTCAGTTCAGACCTCTACCCTACACACACAATACACACATACTCATCAAAATTCATTAACCCTCACAGGAATGAAGGTAATAGCTGTTGGGTCTTGCCCAAACCTGTCAAGAGAGTGTTCTCGTGCCCGGCTTGAGTCTGGAAAATGTGTTATGTCCCTGTAAAGCACAACCCACTGCAGTAGGAAACATTCAGACCCTGAAGGGAAGCTTCTTTCTCCACTGAAGCTTATGTATCACGTGAAAGCATAATCTGACAACAGGTTTATGCAGGTATCTAATTAGAATATAGTCTCTGTAGCTCATTAGAGGCTTTTGGGTGAGTAGACAAACACAATAAGCAGCTGTGATTATCACATTGTAGTGATAATGGGGTCAACCAATGCTGTCTTTGAGAAATACCTTACAAGTAGCCAAAATGGTCCCCAAAACTGCAGGTGTAATGGACAGGTTCTGACAAGAAGCAGTCAGGCAAAACTGCACATTCAAATCAATTATTACTCTTCTTAGGTTTGGGGGTCGGTATTTGTTTATTACTGGGTTTTTTTAAGACTAAGAGCTCTCCATCTATATCCAGTTCAGGGAAAAAAAAAAAAAAAAAGAAAAGAAAAAAAAAAAAAAAAGACAAACTTAAATCATACTGTAAGAGAGGAGAGGTTCAGCATCCACACAGGCAACACCTTCCAGTCTCCCGATGTTATTAATGTTCCAATACGTCACCCTGCAGTCCCGGTTTTATTAATGTTCCCGTACATCTCCCTGCGGTAACAGCGGCACCTGCAGGATTCGGGAAAAGCAGCACAGACAACTTCCTGCACAGACACCTTCCCGGGCTCTGCAGAGCATCACCCAGGCATCTGGAAAGGTTTTCCTGAGAACCCTTCAGCCAGGGAATTCTGAGCAGCCATGGGCCTCTGTGGGACAGGGTTTTTTCAAGAGAAAAGCTGAATAGTTTTTTGTGAGAATCTTCTCACTGTTTTGGCAAGGTGGCAGCAGCACTTCTGTGCAGGTGTGGGCAGTGGGACGTTGAGGAGCACAGGGCATGCATTTTTTGTCACGTGTCCTACATGACAGTCAGCATTCAGCTGGCTTATTGGCAAATATATCTTTAAAAGTCGATTTTATTAAAAATTGAAGACATTTTTAATTCCTTCACTACAGTGACTGCCATTCTTGACGTTGATTAATCAAAAGGCCTCCTCATTACGTGGTGCAGTTTAACACTGTCACAGGTACTTTCAGATTTATTCCTGAAAGTCTAGGGCATGTTTTGGGAGATTCACTATAGTATATGGGGCATTAGCTCCATCCTGTACAGCTCCTGTGTGGCCACAGAAGACACCTGCTGAACAAGTGCTCTTTGCTGGGGGCAGAGCCATGAACACAGCATAGCACAGGCCTTTGGGGCAAAATGAGCTCTCTCAGCAATGCTATTTTGTGTCCATAAATTTGGTGCTATGGTGTGAAATCCTAGTGCTGGCCAAGAGTCTAACAGCTGACATCAGCCAGCCAGCGAGCCACTGGTATTTAGGAGAGTTCTAAGCCTTTTACTCACAGGCCACTTCCGATGAATAAAATGTCAGCACAAGAGGGGACTGGTTTCTTTTACTGACACATCAAAGAAAGAAAAAATCTTGGTGCATTTATTGGCCGAGCCTAAAATTTATGGAGGTATATCAGCATGCATCCAACTGTGTGTGCTTGCAGAAACCTTCTCTCTAGATCTATGTGTTCTATTTTTTGAAGACCAACTTGAAATGTATTTAGAATGTAACGCTGATGAAGAGAGAAACAAACAACCCCCAGAGGGTATCATGACTCAGATTCTTTCCAGAAGTATATTTAAAAGTTATTACAGTGAAATGCAGAAGCATGAGAAAAGCCTGAGGGGCCATGACCATTGTAACTGTGAGCAGACGTTTTTCTCTCTCTGTCTCACAGTAAATAGATATGGAAGCCTTCCAAGTGGCTCTCTGATCGCTTTTTGCTCTGGTTGGATGTTTTGCTCCTGAAAACTTGTGGAAAACTCCAGATGGATGTTTTTCTCTCAGAATTAGTGACAGCTCTGCTGAACCCAGTGCATTTATCTCATCATGTGATGCTCATCCCCCATCAGTGCTCGGGCATGTCGTGACTCAGGGAATTACAGAGACTAAGATGGAAGCACACTCTGCCTCAGGATCAGTGCTGACCCCAGTGACCCACTTGGTGCTGCTACAGGATATTGATGAAACATTTGTGCTGGAATGAAGAGGAAGGCCCACACATGGCATGACACTATGGACAAAGGGGGTGCTGGGCTGTGTTTGCCTGTCACGCTCCTGGAACTGTTGTGGAAAACTCAGGAGGGATGTTTTTCTCTCAGAATCAATGTCAGCTCTGCCAGACCCAGTGATCATGTGCATTTACCTCAGTATGTGATGCTTCTCCCCTGTCAACACTGGTCTGCTGCCACAGTCCCAGGCAGTGTCCCTGCCTCCCATCTCTGCAGTTCCCTGGGCTGGTGGCAGCTGCAATTTCTCCCCAACATAGCTGGATTTCTCACAAGCACAGATTGAGGTGGACAGAGACCCAGCTTGCAAGAGTGTGAGAAATCAAAGTGAATAACCTATTGCAGGACCAGTTTTAACCACAAACAAGTTCTTTGTAGAGCAGGGAGTGAGCCCAGAGTGGCCAGGGGAGTCTGTCGGGGTGCACAAGATCTCCTCATTTTAAAATGGACAGAGGTGCTAGAGTATGCCCAGGGAAGCCAACAAGGCTAGAAAACATGTCTTATGAGGAGCACCAGGGGCTGTTAACTCTCAAGGAGGCTCAGGGTGGACCTCACTGCTCTCTACAACTCCCTGGAAGGAGATTATAGTGAGGTGGGGGTCAGTCTCTTTTACTGTGCCTGCAATGAGAGGACCAGAGGAAATGGCCTTAAACTATGACAGGTGAGATTCAGATTAGATGTTAGAAAAAAAATTTCACTATTCAAGTGGTCAGGTAGTGGAATAGGTTGTCCGGGAAAGTCGTGGAGTCACCACCCCTTGAAGGTGTTTAAGAGGCATCTGGATCTGGCACTGAGTGATGTGGTTTAGCAGTTTAGGGGTTACAGGAGCAGTGCTGGGTGGACCATTGGAATTAATAATCTCAAAGGTCTCTTCCAACCTTGACGATTCCATGATTCCTGCGGGGTCTCACAGGACCAGGTGCCCAGGCAGGTGCATAGACAGAGGAGCGGACAGAGGTTCCAGAACTAGTGCCACCTTGAGGGCAGGGCGCTGGGCACACAGAGCCCAGGGCACACAGGCAGCCCTCAGAACACACCGANGAGCGGCACGCCCGCCTCCTCCTGGCCCAGATCAACCGGCTGCGCGCCGGGCACAGCTTCTGCGACGTGCGGCTGGAAGTGGGTCCGGAGGCGTTCTCCGTGCACCGCCTGGTGCTGGCGGCCAGCAGCCCCTACTTCGCGGCGCTGTTCGCGGGCGGCATGAAGGAGTCCGGGCGGGACGTGGTGCGGATCGCGGGCGTGGAGGCGGACACCTTCCACACGCTGCTCGACTTCATCTACACAGGTGAGGGCTGGCGGGGAGGCGAGGGGCGGGTGCCCCGCGGCCGCAGGCTGGAGCGGGGCCCCGCTGTGGTTTGGTGCCCGCAGGGGTGGTGAGCATCGCGGAGCACAACGTCCAGGAGCTCATCGTCGCCGCGGACATGCTGCAGCTCACCGAGGTGGTGGAGCTCTGCTGCGAGTTCCTCAAGGGCCAGATCGACCCGCTGAACTGCATCGGCCTCTTCCAGTTCTCCGAGCAGATCGCCTGTCACGACTTGATGGAGTTCACCGAGAGCTACATCCACGCGCACTTCCTGGAGGTGCAGAGCGGGGAGGAGTTCCTGGCGCTCACCAAGGAGCAGCTCGTGAAGATCCTGCGGAGCGAGGACCTGAGCATCGAGGACGAGTACCAGGTTTTCACAGCAGCGATGCAATGGATTCTGAAGGATGTGGGGAAAAGAAAGAAATATGTCGTAGAAGTACTGGAGCCTGTTCGATTCCCCCTGCTACCAGCACAAAGGCTGTTAAAATACATAGAAAGTAAGTGAAAGAAGGAATATCAGATGCATGTATGTGAGCAAACCATGTGTTCTTCAGAGTTACTGGGCTTTGATGGACTATTTTTTACATTAATAGCATAATGAGTGAAAATATTTATAGCAAACAAGTTCTATATTTATTTTTAAAAATAAGCACAGGTTACTTTAAAAATGTGCTTTTGAAAACGCCTTATAAAAGTAAGCAACATTGATTTGTCTGTTTAATTGTTTTAGAAGTTAGTAATTTTTGTACAACTGAATTGCTTACAGTTTGTTACTTTTCACTGTGCTTTTTTAAAATTCTGGTCATTTTATTCTTATTCTGTTTATGTTACTCTTGAAGGTATTCCAGATTTCAGTCTTCGGGTGGCCCTGCAAACTCTGTTGAAAGAATATTGTGAAGTCTCTAAGTCTCCCAAAGAGAACAAGGTCAGCAGTTTTCTGCAGGCTTCTAAAGGTCGTCCCCGGAGGAAAGCCAGGAAGTACCTTTATGCAGTAGGTTAGAATGTGGCTGTTTGAACCTTATAAAACAAATGTAGTATCTCAGAATGCAGCACTGAAGGAGATACTCGAGGGTTTTTTTTAAATCAAAATATATAAAGATAGCAAAACGTTTCATCATGGCTGAGTTACCATGTTAGCTAGAATTGCACAGGAGTCCAGCATTCACATTTCTTGTCATTGCGACATGGCATTCAAAGCCCAGATTTGTTGTTCAAAAATCATTTGCCTTGGGTGGAAACTGCAAATCAGCAGAGGATTTACCCAGGGTTCACTGCTGGAATGGTGTATGCAGATTCACTGATGGCTGAAGTTTTCTCTGTGCAGGATACTTTGGTTCCTATGATGGGATACTTGAAATTCTAAGTTTTCAGCAAAACTGCAGCTTTATATTGGAAGGGAACATGTTTGTTTCACCCTGTGGACAGTAGCTCTGGCTTAGAGAGCAACGGCTGTTGGCTGACCCTTGTATTTTACTGAAAACATGAAGTCTGGAGGCTCTTACTTGGCCTTTCCAGCTCAGCACAATTTCCATGACTCTCAGGACAACCATTCTTCTTTGTATGCTGAAGAAATGAAGCTACTTGGAAAAATCCAATTCCTTCTAAAAGTGGTTAAATGGCTGCTACTGTAGTATTTTTAATGGTTTAGATATAGAAGCATGAGGATGAACAGGAGGCTCTTACTTGGCCTTTCCACTTACATTCCAGGTGGGTACACCCGCCTGCAAGGAGGACGCTGGAGTGACAGCAGAGCCCTCAGCTGTGTGGAGCGATTTGACACCTTCAGCCACTACTGGACCACAGTGTCCTCCCTCCACCAGGCCCGGAGCGGGCTGGGGGTGGCTGTGGTGGGAGGAATGGTCTATGCCATTGGAGGTAACAGCTGAAATAAGCTTGCTTTCTTACATAAATGCTAGACAACTCGTGTATGGAGACTTTCAAAATTATTCTTCTTCTAAGTGGTTCTGAGGATAATACAATTTTTAGGTGTAATAACAAAGGAATTGGGGTTCCTTGATTCTCTATTGTCAGTGCTCTGTGAATGCCTGTTAAGGATCCTTTGCTGGGCAGTTTTTACTAAGTTGCTTTCCCCTCAAGGTGTAGCTACTCACAGGTTACCATATAGATGTGTGCAGATGTACTCAGAGATGTTGGCTATTCTGTGGACTTCGTATACCACCACTAATGAAATTTCCTTTCTCATTTAGAGCCTAGCAGAAGCCCATAGCATAAAAGCCAGTAGCACAGGACAGACCACTTGTGCACTGCCTGCCTGGAAAGGCTCATTATGTCTGTTTGCACAAGGATGTGATGAGTAGCTCTACCAGCCCGTCACAAAAGAATGCATATGTGGACTGTTTTTGTCACCACAGAGCTCGTTCTTTGGTCTTGAAAACCCAGTCAGTTGTGCTGAGTAGCAAAATGTGCAGCACTGTAGTTGTTTACTTCTCTGACGTTTTCAGTAACATTTCAGGGAACTATTGATGAAAGTGGTTCCTAGTGATGATTCAGTTCTGGGTGTAAATGAAGCTTTTGCTACATTGCCCCTTTGGCCAAAAGAGAAATCTTGTATTCAAATGTTGCATGTCCTGGAAGAAGTTGAAGAGTGTTTCCAGATCTGCTGTGCAAAACATTGCATTTCCCCTGACTCTTCTTGCTTTTATTATGCAGGTGAGGACAACTCAATGATTTTTGACTGTACTGAATGTTATGATCCTGTTACTAAGCAATGGACAACTGTGGCTTCCATGAACCATCCCCGCTGTGCTCTGGGAGTGTGCACATGCTATGGTGCTATCTATGCTTTGGGTAAGTTGTGGGGTGTTTCTAGGTGAAGTTAAAGATGTTAATTCATAGAACTTGTAAATTGATTTGATCTTAAATATTACATCTTGGTGATGCAAATTTGCAGACTTAAGTTTTAGGTTTTAAGAAAAACAGCTGTGTCCATAAGTATTGACATATATACTAAATCTGTGTGGATTAGTTACTGTTTAGTTATAACTTATTTCCATTGTAGACTGACTGCGTGCTGATTTCAGAATTTGTCCTGGAACAGTCCACTGTATGTCTAAAAATGCAGCTGATACACAACTTTGTGCCGTTAAATTCCTTCCTGTGTTTGCTGTTATTTGCAGGAGGCTGGGTTGGAGCAGAGATTGGCAACACAATTGAAAGATTTGATCCTGAGGAGAATAGTTGGGATGTGGTGGGAAGCATGGCTAAGCCCCGGTACTGCTTTGGATGTTGTGAAATGCAAGGTGAATATTGTTATGTTTATATCCCGAAATAGTTCCAACAGCCATTGGATTTTGAACCTTTATGTCTCACTCATGAATTCTTACCTTTGTCTTGTACTGAGCTGTCAGTCACACACACTTGTGCCTCACTTGTTTGTTGTTCTGATACTCTATTTTTAATTCGGCAGAATTCAAAGGCTATAAAGTTCTCTCTTGTCTTCTGCCTTTTATCTCATGAAAAATTTTTACATGGCTGCCAGTATGGTTATGCAGCTAGTCCATTAGCAGCTGATTGTTCTTTCTGATACTGCTTTTATTTATCTTCCATATTGGGGTCTGCATGTTTTTCTTTGTGACAATCTGAAGACTTGCTACAGGTTATTTTAAGACAGACACAGCTTAATACTTGATTAATAAATGTGCTTACTAAGTATTTGATCCTGACCAGGTCAGCAGTTGCAACCTTCTGAATTCCTTCCCCTGCACTTAATTTTTGCTTCCCTCAGAGCTTCTAGTGCTCAAGCCTCATAAAAAAGCCTGATGTATTCTACTACTGAGCAAAAGGAGAATTTCCTGTCATTCTTAACCATCTTAATGTCAGGCTGAAACTTGTGTTGTGACAGTAATTTTCTGTCTGTAGGATGAAGCCTAAAAGAGGATAAACTCTGTTTCTGCAGGTTTGATTTATGTTGTTGGTGGTATCAGCAGTGAAGGAGTAGAGCTGCGTTCCGTTGAAGTCTACGACCCCATCTCTAAACGCTGGTCTGAGCTGGCTCCAATGGGCACCCGAAGAGCTTATCTTGGTGTAGCTGCCCTCAATGATTGTATCTATGCTGTGGGAGGCTGGAATGAATCACAGGATGCACTTGCTAGTGTAGAAAGATATTCATTCGAAGAGGTATGGCAGAGTCTGTTCTTTTCATAAATGTAGATTGTATCAGCTTTGTGTAAGATGCTAGAGAGGTAGCCTGCTTCCTTTATTTAAAAAGAAAAAGCTGGAAAATCCATTTCCTCTTCACTACTGGCTGGGTATCTTGAGTGAAACAAAGTTTTGGTGATCTCAGGGTCTGTCCTAAGTAGTTGTCTTGGTTTAACTATGCACAGATACACTGTACTTTGTTACATACTTCTTAGGGTTAAGATGAGAGGATAGGTTCCCCCTCTGCAATAGAAAGCTCAGTAATCTGAATAGAGACAAAAAACTTATTGTAAAAGTAAGAGTTACCTTTTATTGCAAAATTTAAGGATCATCTTCTGCATCAAAATGTAGTGGTGTTTTAGCATGACTAGAATAAGATAAATTTTTTTTCCAGACTATTACTGCTCATGTTTTTATGATGCTCTTTGGAAGAGTAGCTACTCTTAAAAGCAGAACATAAACCCATCTGCCATCAGTTTTGCTTTTCAAATTGAATCTACTTTTCCTGTTTCCCCCACCTCAAAGTGTACCATGCTCTATTTTAGATATTGACTGCATCTTGCAGTGACTGAAGAAAGGGAGGGGTGTTGTGTGCATCTGCTCTTTAGAGATTAACACAGTTTGGACGCCTTGTGACAGTGTTGTTTGATAATCCTCTGGATATTGTACACATACCACATGTAAGCCTGTGAAGTGTATACATAGTGTTCTTTGTATATGTTTCAGTCTTTAAGCTCTCAAAGTTACTTTATTAGAATCGGGGCTTGCCCTAAAGCTATTTCTTGATCTTTCACCTTTTTGTTAGGAAAAGTGGGTTGAAGTTGCATCGATGAAGATCCCAAGAGCTGGTGTTTGTGTTGTGGCTGTGAATGGACTTCTCTATGCCTCAGGAGGCCGAGCTCCCAGTCCTGATTTTGCTGCTCCAGTAACCTCTGACTCTGTTGAAGTTTATAACCCTCACATGGACAGCTGGACTGAAATTGCCAACATGATCACCAGCCGCTGCGAAGGAGGCGTAGCTGTGCTGTGAAACACAAAGAAGAAAACTCATTCAAGGAATGAGTAAATTATGTCTCCTCAGATTTCCTGTTTTATTGGCCAGAAACCTCTTTTAACACAGGAGCTTCAGTGGAGAATTAGATCAGAGGGATTTTCCTGAGCAAAAGGAAAAGCCCTTCAGAGTAAATTGGCTTATCCAGTGTCTGTCTCAGGAAGTATTCTGTTAAGAGTAGGAATGCCTCTTATAACTGGATTAAGCTCACTGAAAGAAATGGTGAATTTGCCCTGTAAAAATCTGAAGAAATAATTCCAAAACATTAGAAACATTCATCAGGTTGTCACTGAGCTGGCACTTTAGCCAGACTTGCAATCTGGAAGTGGGTTACTGTCAACAGCAAGGAGTTACCTGTAGGTAAGATCAGATGGGCGATTTGGATGGCATTAGTTCTTTTTCTGGCAGAAAACAAGGAAGAGAAGATAACACACAGGAAAGACTTGGTGCCTCTGCTTAAGACCTTGACGCATTTAAGCCTCTTTTCTGTTGCTGGATATGGTGGGCATTAAATATGAACTGGATCTTTGCTTTCTGGCCACTCCACAAATTTAAATTGTGAGTGGATGAGAATTTCCTATTCTGGAAGGTTGTCCTCGCAGTTCTAATCCATTCCCCTTCAGTGCTGGCTTTTCTTCTCAGTGGTGTCAGTGATGCCAGTAGAGCTCCTTTTTGTGTGAACTCTGGTGAATTTTAAATGCAAATGCTATTCATTAGATTGGCTGTTCTGTTTAGGGCCGCTTTTAGTATAAAAACACATTGAAAGGCTTTTGCCCCCATAATCAAATGCATTTTTTACCCTGTATGACACATGCTGAGACATGGCATTGAATACTTGCTGTTCTACAAGGCACACTCCTTCACCTTCACTACATCTTGTATCCTGCCTCATCCAAATTGTAGCTAATGGAGCTTTTTCTGATAGAATTAGCTGCATTTAGCATAAAAGTGATGATATAAGTGTTAAGGAGTTTGTATTTAGCTCAGATACACTTAGTAAAACAATGCAAAGAATTTGGAGTTATTTCTAGATTCATTTAATTAACATATTTGAAGTTGCTTTTTGCACACTGTGGCTGCATTTTCAGCACAGCTGTGGATGATTTGGATGGAGTCTGAAGTGAGGCTGCTTGAATTTTGATAGACAGTGTTATTCTGGAACACAAAACCACAACGGGAACATCACAAAACAGGAAGCCTTGCACTGTGTAGACAAAGGAGCACTCATGTTGTTTAGGTCAATATCCCCTGTGTAAAATTAACAAATTAATACAAGAATAAATTCTCCAAGGTGAGTGTTGCAGGTACTTTAATAATCTAACATAGGGTTGGGCTAAAACATGATAGATGATGGAGAGTTTCTCTGATTGTTCCATAATCTTGTGTTTGCTTTTACTTCAAAGAATTTCTTATGTGTTTGAATTAATGGTATGATGTTTTTCAAGTATAAGCTTGTTTGAAGTGTTTTTCATAATAAAATGCGTTTTCAGAACTGAGTGGAATGCTCTTGAATAGGTTCCTTTCATAACTTACTAAGCTATATTACTGCCACTTTCATATAACAGGTCATTTTTTCTTTTTATTGGAAATCATATTTCCCAGTAGAACGCTAGGGAAAGATTGGTTATAAACTGTGACTGAGTGGTGGAAGTAACATGCTTCTGCAGTAAAATACTCGTGTACTTTCTCTTCTCAGTGTAAAATCACTCAGACTCCTTGGGAGTCTGACTGTCTTGCCAGCTCTATTCAGCCCTCTGTGGGATGAAATTACAGGTAATATTTCATAGTCTTTCTTCTTTATATTTCAGGGTCCCTCTTGGAACCGTTTGAGAAACATGATCTTAGATGTATTTTATTAGTTTGGGAACCAATCAGGTTTACCTCTGATCCCTACCTGTAAACTTCCTGGTTTAATGGAGCTTGAAGGAGTCTGCAGTTGTCTGAAGTTACCCTCTCAGGTTTTGTAACTGATTCTGTCATGTCTGAATAAAAGCTTCAAAGCTGGTTGATGATGGTCTCTGATCCTCAGCACCTCTTTTACCTAATCAAGACAAAGACAGGACTCTTCTCTGGACCCATCTTAAAAGATGCCATGTCTAAGTAAGAAGGAATAGAAAAAACATTTTCATTCACAAACCAAGTTTTATTTCTTTTATGTTCAGAAGGCTCTGAAATATATTGTTTAATAGGGTACTTTTGTAGTACAGCATAGAGTATCTGACACCCAGAAATGCTTAATATGTTGTTTAACATACAAATGTTAACAGATTGCAAAAGGTGGAGGCTGATCTACAGAGCTGCTGTTTCAGCAACATCATACAAGATGGTTCCATCTCCAGGACAGGCAGGTTTCTTAAACATCTGTTCTTTGCAGAATGAACAGGTAACAAATTTAAAGGGACAATATGTGCTTTATTTGTATAGAACAACAACGAAGAATAGTGCTTTAACAGAACTATGAGGATTATCTGGTCCTAAGACCATGTCTGGACATCATTTTCAGCTTTCTTCCTGCATCTTAAACTGTACTTAAATACTTCTGATAAAAAACTTACAGGAAATATGCATGCATCCCATTTCATAGGTTTCTTGAGGTAGCTGACACAAAGAAGAAAATCCATGTGACTTAGGTTGTATCTTCCACTGTTCCACTACATGATGTGCTAGGAAGAATTAAGTAGTGAGAGCATATGCTTCTGCAGTGGTTTCAGTAACAGACCCATCATGGAAGGTTTGCAGGCTACAAGTCCATTGGTACCTGTCCAAATATATGGATTCTTAGGAGGGAGAAGACAGAAGCTACCTTCAGTCCCATTATCTGATCCCTTAGTGCCAGCTAAGGACTTGAGTCCTTGTGTCGCAGCATAAGTTAACAGTCCTTTAATTTAGGAGTATGGCAGATCTTTCTGGCTGTGTTGCATGCAGCTTCCTTCACCGGGCAGCACTAAATCCAAAAAAACCCAGGAACAGGCCCAAAGAGCCTTTTTAATTTCAGTAAGCCTGAGCAGGAATTTGACCTTCCATTTCTTGTGGCACCTTCTCAGCAATACAAAGCTCCCCCTTCAGCTTTTCCCCACTCCAGCACAGCAGCTGAATGACACATTTCAGGTGAGTGCTGATCTCGGCGTGCCACTGCAAACAAACCTCCCTTGTCCTTTCTTACCTGACACTGCACTGAGCACTTCCTCATGCAGCATCCCTGCAAGTGTCCAGGCTGGATGGGGCTTTGAGCAACCTGATCTCGTGGAAGTTGTCCCTGTTTACAGCAGAGGATTGGAATGAGATGATCTTTAAGGCCCCTTCCGACCCAAACCATTCTGTGATTTTCAGCACCTTCTCTGAAAGTAGGACTGAAATAGGAGTCTTGTTCCACAACACACCGAGTAGAATGTGCTTTTGCATAATTCTCTGCTACTTTTTTAAACACCAATCTAGAACTGCTTTCACCTTGTTACTGTTGCTTTCCCCACCTCAGAAAGTGATGACACATTGCAGTCAAACCAGATGCTTTCATAGTTCAGCACAGAGCAATTCAAACCTATGTCATTTTGAATCTCCATTCTAAATTCCTAGAGCAGCAACATCTCATTCAGGAGTGATTCTTTGTTCTACAGATAAGGACAGACTCATGCTTGCCTTGGAAGTAACTGCTCTTTACAATCCTTCCCTCCTGAACTAGCTTCAAAATCAATTGGAAAATCATTTTGCTTCAAGAATAAGCATCTTGATCCCTGCCATCGTATGACTTCTAAGCACAAACCAGTCTTTATTTCTCCTGGAACTCCATACAAATACCTTATAATAACTTTTCCTTATTGATTTATTAATTTGTGTTCTGCCACATTTTTCTGTCATCACTTTGTTCCCCTTCTAAGAAAGCTTTCAGTGCTACAGTGGCCAGCAGGGAGAATACCATCACCACTGTTCCCACTAACCTCAGTACTTTAAACCACCTGGGATAAGTAGGAAGAAGGGAAATGTCATAATGCAGCGCTATCCCTAAAGCCACCATGAGCATTACTGCTCCCTGAGTGACATCTTTGAAAAGCAAGGCTTGGCAGGCAAGCAGAGGAGGAACTGTGCCATTAGCCAGGTTCAGCCAGTCTGGCTTGGCTGGGCTGTTTTCCGGGAGAGCAAACCCCCACCTCATTCCCCCCAGGAATGACGCTGTTGCAGCACCGTAGGCAACCTGAGCAGAGGCCAGCTCCGGGCAGTAGGTCCCCTGCACGGCCATGGCCAACGGCACGGCCACAAATGGAATGAGCCCCCCCAGGCTTAGGTAAAGGGCTGGCTTGGGAGAATCCTTCAGTGTTTCCACTCTTTTTGGTGATTCTGCCTCAGATTCTGCGGGGATTTTCTTCTTGAAGACAGGGAGAGAGGTGTGAAAAGCCTGCAGCTGGGTTGTGTAAACTGATGCTGGTTTGAGGTTCGGAGATGTTGAGAGAGGACGTGCATCTCTCCGCAGCCGGAAGGCCAAGGAAGACCAAGTTGTCTTATTCTTCCCATAGAGCAGCACACTGGGACCAGTTAACTTCTGCAGCTGCAAGCACAAAACTTGTTCTGAACACTGCACAGTGCAGGCTTACACATCTGCAGGTAGCTAAACTACCTACTGAATATTGTACCAACTGGTTTTCCAGGTCAGGTCACACCACAGCTGTCCTTGCTTTTGAATTTCAAGTGGTTTTAACTGAACTAATGAAGGCACCCAATGCAGCTGAAGAAGAGCAACTGGGCTCTCCAGAGTGCACAAGCAAAGTTTACTCAGTGCCCACCTATCCCTCCCCATGGGAGGGATATGCATTCTCTAGGCACTTTTAAGATATATCCGTCCTTTTCAGAGTAAAATATAAAATAGTTGCATATAGAACCAGGATAAGGTCACAGCAGAAACCAGCTACTGTCCCCTCACTACTCCATCAAGAAGTGATAGGAAAAAAGACTTTGAGACCATAAAATTTGATTTTATAAAAGAAATAGCATTGCCTAAAAGTGCTGTAGAAATGACAAACTATTCCAAAAAAGCTAAGCGATAAACTCCAACTCAGAAGCCACCGTTTTTTTTTTTCAAAGCTGCAGTCCTATATTTTGCTATTTTGCTTTTAAATAAAATCAGGGAAAAAAAAGCCTTCAGCAACTTACTTTGAAAGGTGTGTTGAAGCAGCATCGTTGTATGACAGGAAACATACTTGTCTTGTCAATGCCCTAAAACAGAAAAAAATCAGAAGTTGGTCTGATGCTCAAAGTATTATCAAATACAAGAGTCTTACAGGTATATATTTAAAGAGATATATTTATATATATTACATATGTATTCAGTCAGTACTTACCCACTGCAGAATACTTAGTTTCAAGCAGCTTTATGAACTGAAATTCTAAGGTTGTATTAACTGTTGCAAGAACAATTTCTGGTTAAAGAACTGAGTACCAGGGAACAGGTGATGGCTTCCCGTTCATAGATCATCTCCTCTTCAAGGCATAATGGCTGCTCAAAGCTTATAAAGGAGCAATTCCTCACGCGCGAAAAAAGCGATCATTAATTTAAAAAAGGACTGATAAAGCCATCCCATCCAAGCTGCAGGTAAGCTCCCTGCCGGGGCACGACACTCACCGGGGGACGTGGGTGCTCGCCCTGAATTTGACTCCGCAGTTCCCGGTCCTGCTGCGCCGGGAGAGAAAGGCGGCTGCGCGCAGCCAAACTCCCCTGACGGAGGGCGAAGGGAGCGAAAAATATGCGTATATTCCAGAGGAAGGAGGGGCCGCTCCGCCCACCGGGGACCGGGCAGTACTCACCGGTTCCTGCCACCGCCCCGGACCTGCACGCTGTGGCGGCTTCCGGTGCTCCCATAAGCGCTCCGAGGGCACCCGGTGCTTAGCGCTGCCGGTCCGGGCGGGAAAAGGCGCGGCCCATCGTGTTCCGCCGGGCCTGGAAAGGGCCCACAGAGCCGATACTGGCGGCAGCAGCGCCGGTCACTCTCAGCCCGAGGGCCGCGGTCAGTCTGGCAGAGGGAGCGACGCTCCTCTTCTGCCCATGGGACAGAACGTCTCCTGAGGACCAGTGCGGTCTGCAGAAGGCGCTGCTTTCTGTCTTCCGGCATCGCCGCATCGGGCAAGCCTTTCACGGGAAACTACAAATCCCAAGCCGCCCTGCGGCGCGCCGCCCGCGTATCTGCACGGCGGAGATGGCGGGTGATCTTCTGGGACGCGTAGTCTGGGGCTGCTTCCGACAGGCGGCGACGGGGGCGGTGCGAGCCGCCGCCTCTGATTGGTGGGACGGGGGG
>VYXD01003037.1:270295-317629 GCA_013397195.1 Hylia prasina
TCGTTTTGCCCGCTGCCAGCGAGGCTGGGAAACTTGTCAGGTGCCGCTCAGTGTCTGCTCGTAGGGAAACAGCGCCTGGCCCGAGCATGAGGCGGCTCTTTCCGGCGTGAAAGTTATTTCCGTGTGTCCAGTGTGTTCTATGCCCTCTTGGCCTAAGGTCTTGCGTGGTTTAACTTAAAGGGCTGCGGCTGGACTTGATCAGAACGCGCCTGGCGTTTCAAATATTCGTTTAAGACTTTGAATTCAGTTCAATTTAGTAACGAGCTGTTTTGGAACGATTTTAGAGCAGTCAGTGGGTGTCTGCACACTTACGAGTTTTTAAACAGCCTTAGAGGAACAGCAGCTATTTAAATTCTTATAAGTAATGGTGGAATGGTTTAAGAGTATTGCTTAAAGATCTTTTTATATTAACATGACCAGGTAGGTCAGCCTGCCTTTCCCCGCCCCCGAGCTGTGAGTGACACAAGTGTTAGTAATGTTGATAATACTCTGAAACGTTGCAAGTGCCTGAGCAAAGTGTGGAAATAGCAAAGAGGGGGAATGGAGATAACAGCTGAGATAATTGGAGCGCCATCAAAGCTGAGTTTACTGTAGAGTTGACATTGCTTCTATAAAAATGTTAGGTGGTTATGAAAAAAGCTTATGCAAATGTTACTTTGTGAATGAATATGGGCTGGTATTTCAGTGAAAGGTTCCCTGTGCTTATCCGTTTGGAGACCGGTATTTCAAACTTCCAGTTTCTGACTCAGGAGGGAAACAGGTGTCGAGCAGTGGTAGGAACAAATAAAATTCCCAGTTTTAAGAGGGGCAGCTTTTCCTCTCGCACTCTTTCACATCATTTCTGGAGGAAAGTCCCTTTAAGAAGAACTTACTAGAAGTTTTGTATTTAAAATAGAAAGGCTTCAGGTGATACTTCCTTATGATGTTGGGGGTTTTTTACAGCTATTTGTAGGGAAGTGCAGCATTTTATATTCATCTGGTTTATAGCCTTAATCCTATATGACACAGAAGTTTCCATTGCAGATATCATACGAGGACCTAAAGTGAAAATATGCAGGGAACAGATGGCATTTGTTCTGAAAAAAACGCAAATCCTGTTTTTTCTGCAGTGTCTCAGAAATATGAGGATCAGAATGCAGATGTTTATACATCAACTCAAATGAAGTGCATACTTTTCAAATGTTAGGAAAAACCCTTTACTTTGAGAATATTTACAGGGTATGGTCACCTTGTCTCACATACGTGATTGCTGCCTGGTGTTGCTGAATCTTGACGTTCCTGTTTTAAATTAGGAAATTAAGTCACTACAGGAAAAAGAATATTCACTAGCATTTTTATTAAATGGGAACAGTATTTCAGGAGTTGTGGGATCCTTATTTTAATACAGAAAAAATGCTGTGGTTAGATCTATGAATTTCTTCAGGAGTGTGGGGTGTCAGATAATTTAGTTCTTGCCTTTACAAAGTGAAGAAAAACTATTGGCTCAGGAGTTAAAGTTACCTCTTTTTTTTTTTCCTGAGTGTTACCAGTTGTTTGAAGTTAGTTGTGCAACTGCTGAATTGACTTAGCTGTGAAGTGTACTCCAGGGTGTGCTTTGTTTGTTTCTCTGTACAAAGAGATTGGAAAAGGGCTGACTCTGTTCAGTAGAGCTGAAACTTTAAAGCACCTCTCTCCTGCAGAGTGCTGGTTGTGCTTGCATGGACACAGCTTTTTCTTACAGCTTCATAGAAACCAGGGGGTGACTGTTGCTCTATCTTAGCCAGGCCATACTTGTTGGATTTTGCAGTTGATGAGGTAGTGTGTGTACCAGGAAGTTTGTCTGGGATTTTTAAGTTTTATGCTAATTTATTTGTAGAGGCAGGAGTGGTTTAGTTTTGGTTCTGCAAACTCAGCAATGTAAGTAGACATTTTACTGTCACTTACGTAGTGACCAGGATACCAACTAAATCATGTGTGGCTTTTGTTTCAGCAAGAGGAATTGAAGTCCATGTTCTCTTTGCTCGTCAGATTGAGGAAAAGCAGTGAAGTTGGCAGAAACGTGGTCCTGCTTAGAATACTTCATGAAAGCCAGGATGTTGTTTAACTTGTGTGCTATAACTTTATAAGTTCCTGTGCAAATGTGCCAAACTTTAATGAATTATTGTATGGTCAGAAGATAAACCTATGGTTTTGGGAGTGGATTTAGGTAGAGAATGATAGTGGCTAAGTGTCCACTGCCCTATTCATGTATGTGCAAACACTGTACAGACCTAAAAGTTCTGGAGGAACTAGGTTAGACAGGGCTGTGAGCATGACAGTAAACAGGGAGGGAAGCATTTTGGCTTAATTGATTACACATATTAATGATCAGGCTCTATCACTTCAGACTGGAAATTCTTGATTTAAGTGTGCAACTCCTTCTCTAGCTGGTCTTCAAAAGTCAGTAGAAGAATTTTCACACTTTATGCTACTTAGACCTTTCTATAATTAAACAGCAGAGTTTTGCTAAGTATTAGCGTCTGCAGTTCTATAATATGACTAATCTGAAATAGTTGCACTTCCAAGGTCTGGCTTAACAAAAATGCTTTGAACCAGTGCAGCCAAACATAACTGGGGTTTTCTGCAATAAATGATGCTCAGAAAGAAATATTTTGCAGCATGTGACCTTGTGCCTCAGGGACTGTTGTACATTAGGGAGTTTGCCAGGAGCAACTGAAGTTCTAGGACTTGCAGACATTCTAGCAAAAATGCCAGTGTTGATTTGTTTTCTCCTTGAATCTTGTGATCATTTCCAGTTCAGTGTTTTGCACAGTTTTATCCTCCACACTGGAGGGAGGATCACAGCTCTTTGGTGTGATGTTAGTGGCTCTTGATAAGAAAGTATGTGTATAATGTTGTCTAAATGTCCCTGGGTTTAAGAATCCTGTTTTTTCAATACAGGAAGAAATTAGAAATTGTAATTTAAGTTTTATTTTTGGTGTCTCTTCTAGGTTCTGGATATCAGTGTGACCCCCTCCCCATAGCATATTTGCAACATACAATGTGTGGCAGCAAGTGACACTCTCTTGTAATTTTGTCATCTTCTGTTTGTGATGAACAATTAGCTTGAAAATACTGAGTCTGCCAGGGAGGTATATGGTATTAATCTGGGCACAGAAATTATTGGTGTTCTTCACAAAGTTGCTGGTGAAGGTGTATGGTTAAGATTACAACAGGTCTGCAGCCTTTCAGCAGGGAGGAATGTTTTGCCATTGTGTTACAATGCGTCATCCATCATCAAGAGATTAATCAGGACTCACGTGAGATGATCTGAAAAGACCTTTGATGTTAATCTTAAAAAAACTCAGCAAGAATCTCATCTTGAAAATCTTGACTGTGTTATGATCTTGACTGTTAGTTTGGGAAAACTGTCTTTCCTCTACTTTGAGCTCCAGTTAAAAGTAGAGAAATGGGTTAATGATAACTTCAGTTTCTTCAGGTTGACTGGGCCTTCTGGAATGTATTCTCTAGTATTTAGGGAGTTGAGAGCCTGTGGGGGTGGGAAAAAGCTCCAGAATGCTGAAGAGTTGAGTATTTTCTCTCTCAACATCTAGAAAAAAGGCAAGACTTGGGTATGTCCAAGGGAAGAGTGTTCATATCAGGGAGTTTGTCCTGCGTCATGTACTTTTCGGTGGTTTCACTTCCCTGTATTGCACTAATGTTCTTACTGAACACACAGATAACGTGATCCTGACAAATTCAATAAATGGGCTGAAAACAAGAGCTTTGGGTGCAGCCATTTTGGTGTAGATGGGTTCAAATTACTGAGTTTTGGTGTATTGCCTACACAGACAAGTAGCAGCTGGCAGGGCAGCAGTTCTGTGGGGGAGTATCTGGGGGCTGTAATGGTTCCTAAATTATCATGAGTCAGCAGCATCACTGTCATGAAAATTCACTTGTCATACTGGAACATATAGAAGCATTTTAAATAAGGCAATAAAACAGTTTCTCCATTCTGCTGAGGAGTGGTAGGTCTTCAGCAGGGACTGTCTTGTTCAGTTTGGGATAATGTGATACCTGGGAAAGTTATGGCTGTGTAACAAGATCCGTAAAGAAAATAATAAAGTCTGTGAAAGAGAGAAACCATGATTAAGGATTGGGGGAAAAATGGATTCATTAGATCTGCAATGGTTTTATACATCATGTTTCATGAGATATAAGCAGGTGATATATAAAGCAGCTTTAAAAAGTTACCTGCAGGTATATCTGGGAGGCAGCTCTGACATCCTGTCACTGCCTGCGAGCTGTCACACTTGGTAGGTGGGTCATGTCAGTTTTTTCATCATTGATGCTTTGAACTTGAAAGCTTGATCTTTGCCAGTAAAATTTGACTGGTTGAGGGTGGGTTGTTTGTTTGTTTGTTTTAAAAAGCATGGCTATATTTGATCCCAGAATATGATAGTAGATCCTTTTGCTGTTGCCAAACAGTGCTGGGATACAGGGTGGTCTGTGGGACTTCCCCAGGAAGAAAAAAAAAACACCTGCTAAAGTTGCCTTTCAATCAGAGAATACTGAAGTTTTGGTGTGAAGAAAAT
The DNA here is from genome assembly GCA_013397195.1 of Hylia prasina. Lineage (NCBI taxonomy): Eukaryota > Metazoa > Chordata > Aves > Passeriformes > Sylviidae > Hylia > Hylia prasina. The sequence goes on from VYXD01003037.1 coordinate 274,849, forward strand.
ATTTCTTAAAAGGTATCTGCAAGGAGAGTTTAGTCAGGTTTCCATGTCCATCATGAATAAAATAAGCAGTTACGAGTTGAAATTGCAGCAGGTGTGTTCAGGTGAAGCATTAGATGCAGGGAGAGGCTTTCTAGCCATACAAATAACCCAAACAAATTGTAGGGATACACTGGAGCATGCTCGTGTGCTAATCTGGGTTCATTTACAGCTTCAAAAAATATTCCAGTGGAGGTATGTATAGCTGCATAATGAATTCCAGTCTGCTGGAAACAAACTCGCTTTTCTGCTACTTCATGAGACATTTTAGGATTCATTTTTGTACCTCTGCAGGCTGAAGATTGCTGTACAAATTGGTGAAGGGGGGAGCATTGCTTAGTTGACTTTCAAAGACGTCTGATAGAAGAGGAGAGAGCTAAATTCTTTTAAATCTCCAGAAAAGGTGCTTACCCATGCAATATAGGAAGATTTCCCCACCCACACACACACAGAGATGTTTTGCTTGTATTTCCTAATTTATTGTGGGACACTAGGATAGAAGAATGACAGTGTTTTAGTCTTGACCTGCACAGATTACTTGGAGAAAAACAGCTTGATAATTCTCTTCAAGACCTAAAGACAAAGCCCAAACCAGCTGGACAACACTTTGTCCATAACTCCTTGCTTTACTTTAACTCAGTTTCATGGACTAGATCATAGAGAGAACTCCAGGAAAACACTGTGAACATGCAAAGAGGATATATGTCCCAGCTGCAGCAAATCATTAGATCACAGGAGTAGAGATCACTTTTTCCTTTATTTTTTTTATTTTTTTTTAAGCCAACACAAACTAGTGGAATATATATTATTTTTGCAGTTTATTTTATATGTATAAGAGTTGTTTTAAACTGAATTGTATTCAGTGACTTTTCTGCATTGATGTTTGTTAATACTTTCCCACTCAGAGAAAGTGCTGAAAACGTTAAACCAGTGAAATGAAAACCATTGCAGACAATGTAAACTTTACAAACTGTAATGCAGGTGTTGTACACATGCTGAAAAGTGCTGAGTGAACATGTCTTTGTCATGTCCTAGGTACGGACAAATAAATGTGGAGTTTGATCATATTGTCCTGGTCTTGATGTAAAAGGGTTTGGAAATAATCCAGATGCAGGGGGGGGCAGAGGTGTGAGCTGTCCCTCAGTCTTGGCAGGTCTTTAGGGGAAGTGCCTATAGCTGGAATGCACCTCCCTTCCCAGTTTGTAGTGCTGGTCTTGTAGGACCCAGGCAATGGTATTGGGGGGAAGAATTGCTCCAGTACTGGTGAGGAGAATGGTCTCTTATTTCTGAATGTCCTCTCTTTTGTTGACTTTCAAATCTCCTTCCTCTTTGCAAATGACATGCCTTCTACTTGCTTATCCTTCATCTGGAATGCAGATCTTTACTTCCCTCTACTTGATTTGTAGTCTCTCTTGCCTTGACACAAATATTTGATAAATAGTCTGGTTGTATTTGGGGCTCTTTTCCAAAGGAAATGTGTTTTTCACCACTCCAAACGGAATATATTTAAATGTAAATGTGCTATAGTAGCAGTAATAACCCTGGTAAAATACTGGTTTATTAAATATCTTTAGTGGGAAATATCCATCCTTTTTTTGGTTTTTTTTTAAGGTACTGGAGAACTACTTACTTAACTTCTGCTTAGGCTCCATCCACATTTCTGGAAGACAGGTAGGCAGGAGGTATGCAGCATACAGTGGGGATAAGCCAGTAATTACATATTTGCAATTCTTTCCTGATGATGGAGAACATTATCCTGGTTTGTGCTACTGTGCAGTAGAAGTGACTTTGTTCCTTAAGGCTTTGTGCAGACTGCAGAAATTGGCTCTTCATTGCCCTTTCACTCATTCTGTCATGAGGGTTGGGGACAGAGCGGTACCTTAAAGACATCCATGACAAGGTGCTGTGCTGTGTAAGCTTCTGGGCAGAACAGAGCCTTATCTTGACTTGCAAAAGATCTGTAGATCAAAGTGCAGTACAGAATAGATGTTTGATTCTGTTCCTTAAAGAGCTAAGAAGACCTTTGGATTTGATGAAAATAGTAGAATAGCTTGTCCAGATTTAAAACACCTTATTTAATAAAATGCTAAAGCTGTTCAAAAGTTCAGAGCATTGTTCAGATTTAAAGCCTAATACTATTTAAAGTGTGTTTCTCTGGTTTGTATCAGTAGTGTCAATAGATGCCCTTGTTTAAGAGAGGTGTACAATCCCTGAAACCCTACTCCCTGCAGCAGGGTACAGCAGTAAACAGATTTTAATATTTCAGGTAAATACCACAGTTCTCTAACATAAACAGTACTAAAGACAGTTAAAGGAGCTTTGGAGGGAAGTGGAATCTTAACAGGCACAGGAGAGAGGCATAAGGGATGACAGCATTGCCAGTGGCTGCACAGTATGAAACAACTGGGAATAATTGGTGGGCATAAAGTCTAGAAAGCCTGTGCTCTCCTATTTTGTGCTTATGAGAAATTGAGCCTTTTAGATTTTACATGTTTTAAATTGCTTTATCGTGGTATTCTTGCTTCTTTGAGGAGTAAACTCACAAAAACCCTTTGGAAGGGTTCATTTTTGATGTATCACACTTGCTGGCTGAGGTCCAGAGACTTACCTTACACAGGCTTCTGTACAGGTTCCCCAGATGCTGTCTTTTCCAAAATGTGCTTTGGGCCTTTGAGTTAAGTACAGCTTGCTTCCAAAGAAAAGTTTGCAGGCTTTTGTGTGGTAACCTTGCTTGCAGAAACTTGGATCAACAGAAGCTTGAAGGGCAGGTATCATTCAATCAATAGCATTTCTAAAGGTGGTATTTTTGTCAGTGGTGTTTTCTTATTCGATGAAGAAACTTTCCTACAGTCCTAGAAGTCACTTTTCTCTGTTACTTGGTTGTTACTCTTGTATGCCCTTGTAGCTTTAATTGCTGTCACAAAGAAATAAATCATCCTCTTACCCCCTGCACTCTAGATCTCAGTATGTATTCATGAGACCAAGCTAAGGCTATGCTCAGTATGTGGTTTTGTGGGGGTGTGTGTTTGTCCAGAAGTTTTGAAGGAGGTAAGACTGGGTCAGCACGACCTTGGAGAAGTGGAAAGTAAGTATGCGAAGGGACAGGTTGTTTGTGAAGCAGAGCTGTGTGAGATATCAGAGGAAGGACTGTCAGTAGAGAAAAGGGGATTAGGACATAGATGTGTCTGTATGGACCTTTCTTAACCTATTTTCAGTTCATTTAAGTTTGTCATCTGCCTTGCATAAATGGTCAGGTATGTAACCATGTATGACTTCCCCCCACCCCTAGCCTGTTACTCTGGAAGAACTTTTGTATGGTCAAGTTTCTGGCATGCTTTCATCTTGGAATACAGATTTATGTAGCAGTGTTCTGTCTAGAATACAAAACAGTTTTGATGACTCTGCAAGATAGTCATTTGCTTTAAGCTTGAAAAACAAGGTGTTAATCTCTCAGTAATAGCTGCTTTTCACTAAAACATTTAATATCTGTATCTGGGAAGATTTTAGTTTAGTAGATGATTAACATTTTAATCCATCATTTAGTGTTCTAAAATGGGCTCATATTTCTGTAATTCTAGACCTGTTGTGAATGATGCTCTGCATTTTTAGATACTAGGGGTTTTTTTCAGCAGCCAGATACCATTAAAACAATGTGTTTTTTCAGTATTTTTAATTAACAGGGTTGTCCTTTACAGGACACATTGTGCAGCCATTTTGCAAGGCTGGCTGTGGGATATAATGGGAAAAAACGAGTAGTGGTGGCACATCTGAGATACAGTTCTGGTTCCTGGTACCTCAGGTGTGTGAGCTCTACCAGTTGTACGTGACATTCCGGAAGATCTGCGCTTGTCCTCTCCAAAGGGAGCTGTTCTTCAGTTCTGCAGACAGGGTGAAGGTGTGTCTAGACAATTGTATTAATGGAAGTGAAAGCAAAAGGAAAGTAAGTTTGTTTTGTGGATACTTTATGTAGGTGAACTGGAAATGAATGATCTCAACTTGTGAAGATGTGGCTCACCAGTTGTTATGACGACTGAGTTATGCTGCACTTTCGTCTTTTACAGTGAGGCCTAATAATGCCTGCAAAGTTGAAGCAGGATTTATAATTATCTTATAAATGGAATTTGCTGGCACAGATTGCCCAGAGAAGTTGTGGATGCCCCATCACTGGAAGTGAGCAACCTGGTCAAGTGGAAGGTGTCTCTGCCTGTGGCAGGAGGGCTGTAACTAGATGCTCTTTAAGTCTGTGTCCCCAAATATGATTACTTTAACAAAATGCTTATGATAGTAAGACCAAGCCATGTTCTGTTTGGGTTTTTCTTCAGGATAGGGAAATTTCATGTGAGGCTTTTTGATATCCTTAAGAAAATCAGTAGCATGCTTTTAACTCATCCTGAGTTGGACTCCAGGCTGTGGCTCCCTATTTTTCTGATGTATTGGGTGAATTGGAGGTTATTAGAAAGAGATATTTTAGTGAATACATACTGTATTAATTCCTTATCATAAAGTAACATACACCTATTCAGTGACACTACTCTGAAAAGTAGCTAAGTGGAAAGTGGTCTGTTTTGAATGTTTGGGCATATCTGCTTGATTAAATAACTTTAAAAGAGCTTCACAGAAAGAAAACTGATGAGGGAAGTAAATTCTGTTCTGCCTTCTGCATCCATTAATTGTCCACTAATGCTTCTGAATGCTTTTGCAACCCAGCAGACATCTGATCTTTAGGAATATAACTGAAATCCCCATTGACTTGGCTGGTTAGAAAAATAAATCTTTACTTCTTTAAAATAAACGTGTTTTATTTAGAGCAATAGATAGAAATGCAGTGAACTGAAATTGTGGCAGGGATAGACAGGTGTTGTCCTTATGACCTTTTACAGCTGCTATTAACTGGATTGATAAATGTGTAATGAAGGGTAAAAGTTTACTTTTATGCTGGTTTTCTGCTAGAGGCTGCATGTCTTTGTGATTTGCTGTTGCAGGAAAGGAGAAACTGAATTAGAGGCTGCAGTTAATAGGATTCTTGGTAGACAGCAGTGCTGAAGGGACCTGGGGACGTTTGCAGGGTACAGTGAAGCAGAAAAAGCACCCAGTAAAATGTGTCCATTTCAGAAATGTGCACTGCAGTACGTAATGTGGACTAAGGTTAGAAGCCCTAGTTCCAGGTATTCCCAGAGAGGTGCTGGAAATGCACGTCATGGCATAGCAGGCAGCGTGGAGCTCAGGGAGACTGCTTCCCATTGTGTTCTTACAGCCTTGTAGGCCAAGGCAGGAGATGGAAGAGGAAGCAATAGGAAAAATGCACTGCTGCTAAAAAGGCTCATCTGTTCTGTTAGGACTTCTGAAATATCTTGATCCATTTCCAGTGAAAAATTTTATAGCTCAGTGGCTCTGATTATATTTAGCTCGTCTCTCCGGACTCGTGTTCTGGTCAATGTAGGTCTTTACATACTGAACACCTCCCTTTTCCCACTGTCAGGTAGATCTGAAACGCTCAGCTTGTGAGTCAAAGCTTTAGGAACTCTGGCTTAGAAATTAACTCTGATCAAGTGTATGTTAGGAGTAGAAATGAGAGTAAGCAGCAGGCTGAAAACAACCAGGCAACTCCATTCAACTGTGGCACAGCAAAATCTTTATGGAAGGGGTATTGGAGAAAGGGGATTTGTCTCTGCAGGTGTTTCTTACTGTGGGCTGTGTCTCTTTAAATTGAATGTGCCTGTATATTCCTTCTGTTTTCATGCCAGTTTTTAATATCTGTATAGACAAATATACTATAAAATCTTCTCTATAAAAGAGCACCTGACAATTTTGTTTGACTAAGTGATAATGCCACTTCTACTTGCATGTAAAATGACACAGTGAAGGATATTTAGTTGTGAAACTTAACCACTTAACAAGGGAAGAAAGTACTTTGGGAACAACAAAAAGAAAATAGGTTGCTGTGAAGTAACAGTTAAGACATTTTTAATGTTACATGTAAAAAATTATAATATAAATTGCTAACAGTTCTAATTAACCTTTAAAAATAAGTGGAACCCAGGTGCTAAAACAGAGTTTAATTTTTTTTCCTACTTGGATTACTTGCCAAAGACTTACTCATTTTGATGGGTGAAATAATATTGTGGGATAGTTGACAGACAACCTTTTTTTTTCTACACCAAAGCTCATTAATGCAGATTTCATTGTTCTGAAAGTAGGTATGCCTTTAGAGAACACTTCGTTTAGTGATATTACTATTATTTTCTCTTTTTCTGATTCATATTACCAAAAATATTGCACATTTTAATTCATTTAAAAGGAAAACAAGAATTAATTAGATTTGCATTGACAAGCACTTTTGTTTGCTTTTTTTCTGGAATTGGGAGTGGCTACTGATGATCTTTGTCCTTGTGCTTTCCATAGTGAAGCAGAGATCACTTTGAACTGTAAATGCAGTATTAGAAGAACTGAGTAGTTGTCAAAGGTCATTTCAGTTCTGTGTAGTAATAGGGGAAAAAATACCTATGTTAGATATTAGGAATGCACAGCTTTGCCACTGTAAAAATGGGCCACGCTCCCAAATCTTAAACATTTGATGCCATTTTGGTGGTGGTGTACCTAAAGAATAGGGTAAAGGCTAGTAAGGCTGAGTAGAGGTATTCAGAAGGCTTCCATGGATACTCCTACTTTGGAAGAGGCATGACTTGATGAGTCCATGTGTCTTGGGTAAAATTCTGAGTATCATGACAAACTGAACAGAATGTGGTTGGGCACTTTGGTAGCACAAGAAAATACCCAGTTGAATTGAGGCTGATATCTTTTAATAGCTACAAGTTGACTTCCACATAAAGCACAGGTAAACTGTGCCCACTCTCATTTGGGAGGCAAAAATGTATAAATGTGTCTGAAAACAAAGCAACTGAACAGATTTCCATAGAACCCTGACTGATGTTAAACTGTAACACAGACTCTGGCTTAAAAGTCTGAGAAAGCATCCTGGGAGTCCTGATGCTATTTATTCTTGGTCTTGCACTTTTTTTCTCAAGAATGTATTACAGGTTGCTGTCAGAGAGGGTAATGGAGAGACTTTGGGTCTTGCCCATTAGGATTTTGTGATGTTGAGTAGAGTGGTAGGTTGTGGAAGTGGTCTCAGGTGGGTTGCAGATGCCCTGTTGGACAGGATTCAGAGTGGGTGTGAGGAGGGGGCACATGGGCTAATCCTGGACACCGAAGGGTTTCAGTGCTACTATAATTTACAGCACTTCATCTAGCAAGGTTTTTGCTTTAGCAAAAAGTATTGCATTTAAATGTGGCATCTGTTGTTCTTTTTGTGCTGGGATGTGCACAGGAAGACAATGACTGAAGAGTTGTTTATGTCCCTACTGGATTTTGGAGTCAGGTCTAGGTGTTGTGCTAGACTGTCTATATGCATGTTAGGCTTAAGGAACTGCCCTGGTCACTCAGTGATATCAGAATAGCAGCTTAGGAGATCCAATTCTCTGCAAGCTCATCTATAAATTGGTGGTTGGAGTTTTACAAAATGTTTCACCTTCGCTTTGATTGTGCTGAAACAAAAAGGGAAGACTCACAGCAGCACAAACTGTTGATATGCTTTTCCCTTGCCTTTTCCAAAGGTACTGGGAACGTTTTTGGTAAATGGAACCTGGGTACTGTACTTCTGTGGTGTTTTTATTTTTATTTTGTACTCAGACCTCATTCTTACTTCAAAACTGCAGTTCTGTGGTGTTCATTTACTCATCTTAAATCCAGAGAACAGCTCTCTGGAGGGCTTTCTTTAGGTCCATTTTTCACATTGCTGTGAACCATTCTCAAGGTTCACTAAATCAACTTCTTAAATTTTTTAACTTCTATCAATAGCTTGACACAGCTTAATTGCTATACAGTTCGTTCTGAAAAGCATATTTATTCAGAAGGTAATGAATCTTATTTAAATATAGTCAACTGCATTGACTTTGTCCCTGTTTTATCTTTTACTTACTGCTCAAACATTTGGTAGTAGACTTAGAAGGTCACATCTGAAGGAGTTCTGTACCTGTACAGAGTTCAGCAGGATGGGAAGTCTGTTGTCTGGAGCAGATGTTCCATTATGTCCGTTATGTGCATTGGAAAATTACCCTTTAATATAAAAGCATGTTTTAATAGATTAGAACTTCAGTTGTTTGCAATGTGTGATGCTCAGTAGATTGTAGCCCAGGGTAGGGTGCTCAGAAAGTTCCCAGGTCAATACTGTGTGTGGCCATGACCACTCATCTTTCCTCATCTTGGCTGGTAGTTTATATGTGTTGTGAGGCTGCTTGTTCTTACTTTGTCTGCAGAAATGTGATTGTGGCTCAGAGCTTAGGTGCAGAAGTGTTTCTATCTTTCCAAACTCCTCTATACAACAGTAACATCCAGTTCCAGAAAGGAAAAAAAAAAAAAAAAAAATGAAGGGGTTTATATCTTCTGGTGACTCAGAAGATATAAGGTGGTGATTCTTTTACTGTTCTCCAGTGTGTGTTTATTTTGAGCCTTGATCAAAATCACCTTTAAAACTTTTTCTTTAAATCCACATGTTTAAGAAAAGAATGATATAATATACACAATAAAAACAAAAACTGATCAAAGAATGGAACCATATCCAAACAAAGAAAACAAACTCTTATAAGTCAAATATAAAGCATAATAAGGCACACCTAAAGACAACCTGTGAAACAGCTGATGGCATCAAAACAATAATAAAACTTCCCGATTGTTTCAGGATCACTAAACTATCTCTTTGCTTCTGGTTAGGTAGGAGGGTTCAAGAAAAAAGAGGTCATAGCAGAATAGCTCAGGTTTTGGTGGTGATGGTGGTGTTTTCCATGGAGAAGTTAATGGAATACCATTTGTATTACTGTCATCATCCTCTTGAGAGGAGAGTCTGGGTGTACTGGAACAGGTGAGGAGTCACGAGGGCATGTAGAGATGAGATATTTGGAATGGCCAGGCATACCTGCAGCCCAGAGTCTCATTATTTCAGCAGCTGGTTTTAAAATTGCTGTGAAGTGTGGAATCACTTTTGTCAGCTGCATGCAGTTTCTCCAGTCTTCCCTTTATTCTGATTGCTTTTGTTGCCCTTTTGTGGAATAAATCTGGGAAGTGATCGTTTAAAAGTAAAAATGTCCTTTTCAGGGACTCTTTTAATTAGATTATTTCAGGTTTTGTTTTGATCAGAGATCAAATCACTTTTGGCACTTGAACTCTAGTTGCTCAATTTCTCTTTCTGTTCTTCTCTTTAGTCATACTTTGTCGTGTTTATGCCACTTGTATTGATGGAGTTGTGTTTGGTTTTTTACAGTGACGACAGTTCCTGTCTCACCTCTTTGATGGAAGAGGACTATGACCCAGAAGTGAACTCTTCACTGTAGAACGAGAAGCTCTTGTGGATTAATTGTGTCCCTTTCAAGGCAGCACCCAGTCTACAAAAAATAGAGTAGAAGAGATTATTTTTGGACCTGGCTTTTTTTGTTCATGTGACCTATGTTTCAGCATGTAAATGGTGAAAAACAGGGAGAACATTTGTGCCTGCTTCTGAGCTTTATATCAAGTAGTGCTTAGCTCTGTGGAGCATTAGCCAAGTTACGTGAAGACTAGAGTATATCCTAACATTCATTTTTTAAAATATTTTACCTTTTTTTAGCAGATGTATGTGATAAAAATGCAGTTTATATTTTAAGAGCACTTGAGCAGATGCTTCTTGTTTAGATCTCAGTATTTAGGGCAAACGTTTTTATGTAATATCTTTTTTCCAGAGTGTTTAGGTCGATCTGCTGCAGATCATGAACTGTCCAGCAGCCTTGAGTGTATCTGTTCAGTATTAACCATGATGTTGCTCTGAATGTTGTCATGCAGACTTGACAAACCTTTTTGTAATGTAAAGGCTGATTTCTGTACTACCACGACCAGAGGAAATTTAATGAGGTGAACGTGGGCGTGGCTTTTTTAAATACAAATTACCTGCTTAGGTATCTTTTTTTTGTAGTGAGAGTGCAAAGAGAGGGTAAAATGAGCAGCTGAGGGGGTGAAGGGCACAGTTGGCACGAAGTGCGGCCTCTCGTGCTCTGCTTCGAGACGCACTATTGCCTCAAGGCTGGCCTTCCAGAATTCTGGAGAAGGAAGGAACCCAGAGGTCACTGAAGCACACAAACTGAGGACATTGGACTGCAGAGGCCAAACTCAGGGTAAGTGATCATATGTATTTACTGCTTTGCTTATAATATGTTAACTTGTTTCTAGATAAAGTTGAAAAATAAAGCAAAGTGGTAAATTGGAGAACTTTCCACAAAAAAAAAGGTGGAATTCAGTTATACAGACCAATAGTGAAATGTTCATCATTTTGAACAGTAAAAAGTGCTGTGTGATGTCAGAAAGAACGTAGGGGTGCAGGAGCTGGCATATGGTTGCCTTCCAGGTCTCTGATTTGTTTTGAATGTCTCTTAACATCACCAGTTGGTCATATCTGATTTATAGCCTCTAGAATTAAACATGCAGCAATCACCACCCCTTTGCATACTGTGAGATAATGAGCCATGAAGGATTGTACCCCAAATTCTGTCATGTCTTGATTATTACATTGCCTTGTATGGCTTTTCTATGCCATTGGTTCTGTTCTCTTCCCCCTCCGTGCCTGTTCTGTTATGAACCTCATGGGTGTGTTAGTTGTAAACAGGAAGTAACTGGGAATGTTGAAGTTCATACCTGTTTCAGTCAGAGGAACAAAGTCAGCAGGAGAAGAAAAATGCTCAAGTATAATAAAAAAACTGCAGTACTTTTCGCCTCCTATCTGTATATGCCGAACTTTGAGAGATAAACTGTATTATTATTATTATTATTATTTTAGTTTGGATAAGATGACAGGGAATGTTCTTTTCATTTACAGAGCCTGGCCATGAGGTTTGATGCCTCATTTTATTGAAGGGAGACACTGGACCTAAATGGCGCAGCATGACTTTGTTCCTGCCTGGCTTAACTTCTCAACACCACAGTCAACCAAGGTAACAGTAACACAGATGAGCTCCTTTGACAGCTCTGACCATGGGTAAGATCAGTGTGTTGGGTTCTCTGTGATTCTGTGTGAGACAGGTGGATTTGTGAGCCCTCCTGATCATGTCCAGGCTCATTGATGTTGCTGGCTGATGGATGCAGTTATGGATGCTGTGTTGAAAACTCATACGAGAATATGGGAGTTGGTGGTTTTTTCAGTTAGCCAAGTGTCACTGCTGGGCTGACAGGCTCCTGGAGAGTCCAGATATGACTTTTTACTCTCTGCAGTCCCCTGCAGCCACCTTTGAGAAACATGGTGAACATCTTCCACGGGGAGAGGGCCGCTTTGGCGTGAGCCGCAGGAGACACAACTCTTCCGATGGATTTTTCAATAATGGGCCCCTCCGAACTGCGGGAGGTGAGTAAGAAGGATCAGAATGCAGCCTGAGAGCAAACATTCTGAAATATTCTACAGAATGAAGAATTCAGCAGAATAGAAGTATTTTCCCAAACTGTACCTTTTCAAAGCATCCTGTGAGGAAGTTGTACTACTCTCTTCTCCTGTGCAATGTGCTCAGGCCTTAAGAGGTTTTCATAGTAGCTGTATGTGCATTGTGTAGCTTCATTTGTTTTCTGATATAATCACACGGTACTTAATAAGTTCAGCTCAGAAGTTACTTAGTGAACACTGGCTGAACAATGAGAAAAACGACCTGATATTTCCAGTATTCTGCATACTTTGTTGATTTTTTTATTTGCATCCTCCTTTTGTTTAGACTGCTGGCATCAGCCGTCCCTTCTCCGCCATGATTCTGTAGATTCTGGTGTTTCTAAAGGAGCTCATGTTGGGCTTTCTGGCAGTCAGCCTGGCTGGCATGGTCCCTCACGGGGCCATGATGGTGTGAGCCAGCGTGGAGGAGGAGGAACTGGAGTTCATCGCCACTGGAATGGCAACTTCCATTCTCGGAAAAGTTCCGCCTTTCAAGAAAAGCTGCCTGTTGAATCCAGGGAAGAGAAGAAGGAAGATAAAGAGCATTTGCAGTTTGAGGAGGAAGACTTTGTAAGTGTGTAGCTTCTCACTAAAAGTGGAAGGTGTGAGAAATGGCTTTTCAGATCTTGTTTGTATTAGCGTTGATAGGTGGTGAGGATCTAGAGTTGCATTCCATTCAATGTCTGAGACACAACAAATTTAACAAAATTACTCCAGCATTGATAGGGTGCTGATTGGTACCCAGAGCCCTCAGGACTTGAAGACCTGTTGGATTATGAGGTTTGGCTCATATGTTTTGCCAAATGGTTATTGTGAGCTGAAGGCATTGTAACATTCGAGCCAGGTCTTCAGCGAAACCTGTAAGGTGACAGAGGAAGAGTAGTAATTGTATTGACTTTGTGGCTTTGCTTATAAAGCCTTTTTTTTGCTCCTAGAAATACATCTGTTCAGCTTATCTTCAGTCTGCCTGCTTCAGTCTTCCTGTCTCCTTCACTCTAATACGTGTTGGTGTTTGTGATAACCTTCCCAAGCTTGTTCATGACATGCTGAGACCTTTGCAACTGTCTGCCTTGAATCTTCTGGAACAGTATTATCAGAGATGTTTCCCTCTCTCTCTCTGTTAATCTGTGGATCAGGGTTTCTTGAGCCATTTCTTCCATCAGCATGTCCAGTTCACCAGCTTCCTTCTTATTCAGCATTTCGATTCATGTGGTATTATCAGTATGACAGTCTCTTACATCCTGGCTCTATTTTTACTGTAGTATCTTTAGTTTTTCAAACTTTATCAAACAGTATTTGAACTTACGGCTTTCATCTTTACCATGTTCCTTCCTTAATGCTAATGCTTTGAGAGATGTGCACCTTTTCTGCTTTCTCTTTTCAATTTAATTCTCTTTCTCCTGACCACTGACGAGTGTTATATTATCAGACCGTATGTTTTTCTTTCTGCATCTATTTCTTACTGTCTCTAGGCTCTTCTTGACCAATGTAACGAGGAGATAGCCTCTGTAACATTCTGGTAGCTCTGTCCTTTACCCTAATGCAATTCCTCTGTCTTCATCTTCAATGCTAAAGCCTTTGCTGCCTCCAGTAAGGAGAGGTTCTGGTGATACTGTGCACACTTGCATGTATCATCATCAAGAGTTTTTTGCTGTTTTATTCAGCATTTGTCTCTGGAAGGCTGTTCACAGCCAAAATTGTTGTGGCAGTTTGATGGCTTCTGCTCAGGAATTTACAAGTCAGAGTGAAATACATGAATACCCACAGCTGCTTCAGGCCAAAATCCAGAGCCTACACAAATTGCCCCAGGAGGCAGTTTGATTTAAGCTGCTGGGTCTTTTTCAGTGAAGGGCCTGGGAAGTGAATGCGTGTTCTTGTTCAGCTGCTGCTTGGAGCAGGAGCCTGCATCACAGGGTGGTTAACAGCTGGAGAGTGAAGATAAAGCTTGTGTGTGGATTTCTACTACCTGATTTCTCAAGAATACTGTAATTCAAGCTTTCTATAAGCCTGGTTTTTTGACTGTCAGAAGTCTGTCGAAATCTAGAAATATTGCAATGACTGCAACTGTGCAATCTCTTGTTGTCTATCTTGGTCTAAATCTTTCTTCCACATATTTCGTTCCCTTCTTTAGTGCCTTGATGAGTGCCTTCCCCAACTACATGGCTGTTTCTTCTCTAATTACTTCCCTCATTTTTAAGATGATAATACCACACACGCTCTGCAAAGCAGCAAGCTTTGTTTAGTAGCTCCTGTACTGTCTTTGTTAGAGCGGTGAAACTGATCTATGCTGTGGTTAAGTGTGTAGCTGTTAGACCTGCATGGCTGACAGCACTTAGTTCCTGAAAGGTCTGCAAAGCAGGCTGTTAGTAAGTGTGAGCACCTCTGCTATAAAACTGACCTGTAGCTAAAAATTGAAGCACTTCAACAGAGGAGTTTCTGGAGATTGAGACAGGAATTTATGCTGTGGTGTGACATTTTTCCTTACTCTTATAGAGCAGAAATACCTACTATTTCAGATGCTCACTATTAGAGAGTTATGGTGTCACCACAGTAACTGACATAGGAGGAATTCATTAAAAAGAGGAAAAAGATGGCTATATTTTGAACTGAGGTTATTTGGGGCAGGGGAAGAGGAATAGCTAATCAGGAACACTTGTCATTGAAGCTTAGATTTTGTTCACTCTGCTTTGAGCTAGGACATGTCTAGTTGTTCCACCCAGCTGAATTCTTAAACTGAATTCTGTGTAAGTCTGCAAAGAGCTCTGAGTCTGCGTGCACTCTTGTCCTAAAAAGTGATTTTGAGGTTTGATACAAATTTAAAAGTAGCTCTTTCTTGTCAGTAAATATATTCCTTTACATTATGAATCTAGTATTGGGGGGGTTTTAATTGGCTCATGCATAATTATTGTATTAAAAATATTTATGAAATGAGGATAGATTCTTCATATATGGATGATGTGGATTCTATTTTATTTTTTGAGCTGCTGATCAAATACCTAATTGTTTTATACATGTACTGGTTGGTAGAATCTACTTAATTATAGTAGAAGACTAGAGGAGTTATCCTAAATCCTCTGGTAGTTCCATTGGAAATACAGCAGAAACCAGGGAGAAGGCAAAGTCGATTTTTAGATGTCTTGTGGCAAAGAACCCTTTTCCACTTCAGGTGCTGTTCAGAGAAATCTACCCATACTCTGGGTTCCTGGAAATAAAATGTTAATACTGATTATTGTTTTGTTATATATAGCATTATATTCATCTACATTGTCTTTTTACAGCCATCTTTGAATCCAGAAGCTGGAAGACAAAACAACCAGAACAAACCTTTAGGGACACCTTCTGGAGTATGGGGTAGGTAAAGGTCACTGTACACAATGCTGATGATGGAGCAGAAAGTTGTAACCCATGTTTAAATGCTGTGTTTTTTCACTCAAAAATATTTCAAAGATTTAAGTGAAGCAGACAGTTTGCTGCTTTCTGTCCTATGTTGTTTTCCTCCCACAATCTTCCCTAATCTCTTGGCCTTTTTGTCTATTTGAAACTGTGCTTGTCTTCTCATAAAAAAACAGCCAGTGGCAGTAATGTCACTGTTCTGTGTTTGTTTCCTGTCGTGCTGCAGTTACAATTTCACACAGACATCACTTGAAGGGCAGAGCAGATTGGAGTGCACTAGACATTTGTTCCTGACTTGGGATCTTCATAGTGGAAATACTGCAAAGCTGTCGTAGTTCTGTCGTTTGAGTTTAGTTGATATTTTTAAACTCAGAACAGCCTTGCTTTTGATCCTGAAGTACTCTGTGAATCTGTGCCTTTAAAAAAAAGTGAAACAAGATACCAGTTCTACAAGTTAAACACAGATTTGTTAATATCTAGTTGGATTAGTTGGGTTAGATATTGTAAATAGTACAAATGCAAAAGAAACTCTAAAACACTTCTTGCAATATTGTTGGGTTGTATTCTTTCTGCATTTGCTTTTGTTGTTCTGCTCAAAGCCTATTGACAACATTTAAGGGGCTTTTATCTGGTTACACTATTAGTATTTTTATAATTGTTATGTGCTTATTTGGCCTAGGAAACATTAACTGCTTGTTTGTAAAAGCAGTGTGTCTTGTGAGGTATAAGTTATGTAAATATTTTTACAGTGTTAGTGAACTCACAAAGCTGATCCATGATTGCTCCAAAAATGCTCATACCTGCTTTGATTCCTGTAGAATGGTGCAAGTGTGTTAACTGATGTCACTGTAGGTTTTTCCTTTCAGCATCAATAGAACTGTTGTGTTTAATTTAGAAAAGATTGTATTCAGATATCCACATCCATTATCTCCCCTCAGAGCTGAAACAAAAGAGCAGCTGATGGTCTCAAAATCAGACGTGCAGTATCTGAGATGGAGAGGGAGCAACTGGAGCAGTGTACTGAAGCTGTTCTGAAACTGAGCATATGTATTTCAGAATCTCTTGTTTTGTATTTACAGAAAACCCCCCTAGTGCCAAGCAACCTACCAAGATGCTGGTCATCAAAAAGGTTTCAAAAGAGGATCCTTCCGCCGCCTTCTCAGCTGCATTTACATCACCTGTTTCTCACCTGGCAAATGGCAACAAAGCCACCACCATTGTCCCAAGTGTCTACAAAAATCTGGTTCCTAAACCTGCAGCTCCACCTTCCAAGGTACAGGGGATTCCAACCATATTAGTGAACTGCAGATCAAAGAAATCAATCCCCTAACAAGTGACAGGAGTTGGAATCCAGTAGTTTCTGGCAGTGGCTTTTACAGTAGAGGTCTATTTACTACTAAAGTTGTTCTCTGTTAAAATGCCTTTTGGGTTTGTCCATAGGGAGAACTAACCTCTGATTACACTGTGGTCTATTTGAATGGGTGTGACCTCATGCATTAGACACATCCTTATCTTAGTAAGACAAAATGAGCACTGCTGGAGAGGTGGAATGTGTGCTGCTATGTGCTTGAACTGTTCACGTGACTACCTTGAAGAATCTTTATTGGGTTACAATACTTTGATGTGTCCAGAACAATTGAGGCTAAGATCAGATTAGATTGTAACATCCTGTAATTCAGGTGTAATTTAGTTGAGCCTTAAAAACAATCTGGAAAAGCCATGGGGTTTGTGCTATAGTTCTTTTACTGAAGGAAATACAGTAGTGCTAAAAAAGACCAAGTAATTTTTTTTTTTTCCCTTAGATCTCGGCTTAATCTTGCCCATTTTTTCTGGAGAACTGAAATGTATAGATGCCTTAGAAATTTTGAAGAATTGATAGTGGAAGAATTTTAAAAGCTAAAAAAAAAGTTAGCTAGGTTATTCTTTAAAGAGATGTCCAAATACTTTGAGTTCTAAAATGTATTAATTACTGATGCTGGCTGCAATATCCTAACAGAATCTTCCTTATGATTACACTAGATAATTCTTACACACAAAGATAAAAGCAAAATTAGAGACTCCACAGCTTCTTTTTGTAAGAAAGCAAGTTTAGAGCTTCTTTCCCTCTTGTAAATTTTTGTTAATTCAGGTTAAATTCTGCCAGCTACAGAAAAAAATTGTAATGCTTAAAATGATGA
This sequence comes from Hylia prasina, assembly GCA_013397195.1. NCBI lineage: Eukaryota > Metazoa > Chordata > Aves > Passeriformes > Sylviidae > Hylia > Hylia prasina. The sequence continues at coordinate 291,946 of VYXD01003037.1, forward strand.
TCAAATAATCTTGTCTAAACACTTAATTTGACAGCTGATCTACTTCTTGGTAAGATGAGGTAAACTGGCCCATTAGAGAGGTTATATTAGTTTTTCATTCCACACGGTTTTCAGTCTGTATATGTTCTTGTTTAGAATAGGTAAACAAAATGCAGCTTCTAATGGGTAGGGGGCCTTCTGTGGCTTTTATTTTTGCTTTTACAGCTTGACTGATATGTGTAGATATAGTATGACCTGAGTTTAGTCTGGATGTTTTATGTCTTCTTTGAAACAAAATGCCAGCGATACAGTTTCTGACCAGACTGTTAGATTTTTCTCTGGCTTCAAAGTAAACAGAATTTTAGAGAGTCACAGTGCATACAGCTTGTCTGTGTTACTGGCTGTTGTATGCAAAGATATTTCTGAGGTGTGAAAGTCAATGCTGTACCAGTGTGAGATTGAGAGATGAAAATGCTCTTCTGAAAGTTATGGGAATGTGTGTTGTTACTGCTGTCGTGATATACCCATTGCTTCATAATGTAGAATTTGGGCGTAAAAATCTGCTTATCTAATGTAGCAGCTTTAGAAGCAGCTAGAACAAGTGCAACAGTAATTGCACAGCAAGCTGCTCCTTGCAGCTTGCTGTGCAATAACTGTTGCCCTTGTTGTAGCTGCTTCTGAAGCCCATGGACAGAGGTTTTTCGTTAATTCTGTCAAGGGCAGCTGCTCCTGAAGCTTTTCCTGACCGTGTTCTGAAATTAGACTATGTAGGTTTTGATTCTTCAGATAAAAAGAATACATTATTCAGTGCTCACAGTAGGAATAAAACTGACTGTGATCTGGAGGTTCAGCATCCATCTAAAATAGTGGTAGGACTTTTTTTTTAGCTTGCTTTACGTGTTACATAGTTCATTTGCATTCCAGATTGTTTATCTGTATTTAAATCAGAGATTATGGCAATATGTAGAGGTACCTGCCTAAATTCCTTTTAATTAAGTTTTTACTTCACTGAATCCAGTAGGCCTGGATTACACCTGAATTTATACCTGAAATATTGTAGTATTGATAAAAAAGGAAATGTTCTTTGGCTAGTGGAAAAGGTATTAATTTTTGATATGTAGCTCAAGAGATCATTAAGCAGGCTATAAATACGTACTTAGTGATTTAGCTGCTAATTTCTAAGTGTTTATGCACTGACATGGTGCTGTGATTACTGGGGCAGTGTGATATTCTTTGGTGGTGGGGATTGCAGTGGGAGGAATTATCTGCTGATGTCATCAACAATGCTTTGTTAATGAATGGTGACCATTAGCAAAACCAAAAGGTGGGGTATGAGCATATCCTTGGCCAGAAAAATTGTGTGCGTTGATGCCTTTTTAAAGTCACAACCTTAAAGCAGCTGTAGGAGGATGTGGTAGCCTGAAGGCTTCTAGAAAGTTACCCAGGAATTGCAGTGCATAAAGAAGTAGAGGAGTCAAAACATTTCTTTCCACAAGGTCAGCAGTATTGGAAAGCTGTCGCAGGAAAACCGAATGAAAAATGGTTTTGTTAAGTTGTACCAAGTAGTTCAGAAAGGAAGAGAACTGGTGGTAGTGAAACAAGTGTGTTCTTTCTGGCTAATCGAGATGGCTGGTGGCTCACAGTCAAGCAATGCATGAAGGTCACACTCAGCCACCCAGGGAAAGCAATAGGGGTCTGTCTTTGGATCTGTGAGATGCCCCTTTGTGGAGGCCTGGAGAACAGCACTGGGCAGCTGAGAGCTGGTGGAGCAATGCAACCCTGGAGCTGTGGAGAGAAACTGCTTATCAGAGTCATATTGCACCCTAATTTTAGTACAGGCAATAAATATTGTGCAGATCAGGATATTTCTGAGGTTTGAAAGGGGTTGCTTTTAATGTGTGCTGTGAGTGCCATAGAATCTATTCGATAGTGTGGGATGCTCATTTTTAAGTTAGAGTGGAGGAGAAAAGCTGATGGCCTCTCCATGCAGTGTATTTTTTAAAAAATTCATAGCAGAACCCAGTACAGTGACAACATACTGAACAGTTGAATAGAACAGCCTCTGTTCTCATTGCTGGCAGATTGCAAGTTCTGTTGCATCTCAGATTTAACTGAATCCCATTTGTGCATGAATTATTTGGCTAGCAACTTGAAGCTGGCTTCAAAAGTCCAGTGGGTCAAAGGAACATGTATGTTTTAATGTTCTGACAGTGTCTTGCTAATGCTACTTGGTACAAGTTTCTTCTTAGGATTGTTTTTGTAAAGACTCTCACTTCACAGGATTTGTCCCTGACTGATAAGAGAGCTTCAAGAACAACATTCCAAGTAACAAAAACTTATCTTGAAGTCTTTGCTCTTCAGCCAAATGGTGAATGTATTCAAAGGGACACTGCAGAGAGTATCCAGGGCAAAACAGCAAGTGATCCTGCACTGTAATAAACTGGCTGCTTTTGCTTCTTTTTCTTGTTATTGTTGCTAAATTGGTGCAATGATGGACACTTTCAGAGCCCTAGGAAATAAATAATTTTCATTCTCACTATAAACAAAACTACTGTGTGATGCTCATCTTCCTCACACAGGGAAACTTCCTGTGAAGTGATTGGAAGCCTTTCCTTGTGGCGTGCAGTGTTCCCCTAAGAAATGTCATTTTAATTGGGATTTTTAATTTCCCATCTGTGAGTAAGATGAATTGCATTACACAAGGGTGGTTCCAATTAATGAAGGGCAGTGCTGGGTTTTCTCTATGAGCTCTTAATGGTGTTTTACTGAAGGGTGGTGCCCATGAACCAGAATTGTGTGTGATTTGCGAAAAATAGAAGACACCAGTGGGAAAAACGATGGTGTTGAAATAAATCTGTTGAGACTGTTCTTGGAGAGGGAAGAAGAAAATCCATACAACAGCCAACATAATGTTGCTTATTTATTTCAATACTTGTAAGCAACCCCTTCTCATGCCTTACCATTTACTGCCCTGTGTTTTGTGTTCTCTTCAATACAGCCAAGCCCATGGAAAGCCAACAGAAGTGAACATAAACCAGGCTCGCTGTCCTCCACCCGTGACTCTGCCTTTACCAGTCCAGTGTCTGTAACCAAACCAGCGGTACTGGCAAGTGGCTCAGTCCTCACCTCTCCCAAAGAGGTAAGGGTTGTGCTTAGGGGTAGAGTGGGACCTTTTGTTACTACTAGAGCATAAACATAATAATGCCCTCTCTGCATGCAGTACCTACCTTTGCACCCTTGAGGGATGACTCACTTGTACATTCTTAGCACATTCTGCCACACCAACGATAAACTCTATTTTTATTTCTTTTAGTGTATCTGGCTATAAAGCCATTGGTGTTTGTTCAACTGTATTAGAATTTCTTTCCAGTTAAAAAAAAAAAGTACTAATGCTTTAAATGGTGTTGTGTAACAAGACATGCGTCAGCTTGGTGTTATGGGAGTGCAGATACGAAGTACTGATGTGAATAGGTAAGCAAATTGATTCCCATGATGTTTTTCAGTATAGGAAAGGAAGGGGAAGGAAGGTGATCTGCCTAATTTCCTTTCTCTAGAACAACAAACAGCACAAGCACTCAGTTCTGAGGGGACTGAAGAAGTTTAACATGTGTATATATGACTTTTCAGCTACAGTATCTGTTTTTAATTTTGCCATTGGAAGGAGGTAATCTGCTGAGATGGAAACTGGCTTCCCCTTAGTTTTGGTCTGAAGTATGGGAGAGAACCTTGAAATATAAATCTCTTAATATTTTAGCAATAACTGTGACAGAGCACAAGAAAAAAAGAACAAAAATAGAACAGACTGTGATAAATTCCTGGCCAATGCAACTGCTCTTTACAGGTTCAACTTGATGATCTTGGAAGTCTTTTCCAACCTTAATGATTTTGTGATTCTGTAAATGATGATTCACAACATCTGAAATTAGCTTATTTTAACTGTAGAATTGTGGGATTTGGGGATTTTTCTAGTGCATTTGTCTTGTGCCGTTATAGACATTACTTCTAAAATAAGGCTTTATCATCTTTATGATTCTCTGCTTTGCAGACTTTACATTGCAGCAGCCTGCACTTTTCTGCCTAAGCCACAGCTGAGTGTACAAGCAGTCAGTAAAGGCAATAGTTAATAAACAGGCACCTGTTACTCTGACAAATAGATCTTATAGTCTGTTCCTTTCCCTTACCTTGCTTTTCTCCTCTCTTTAGACCAAGTTCTTAGTGCTGCTGACAGTCTTCCTTTTGTGTAATACACAGCACAGTATGGACAGTGTAAATATGTAAACTTAAACAGGCTTTCACCTCAGCAGACAGGAGAGAGGCATTTACTTCATATCATACAGGAGTAATGCAAGTGTTTCCTTCACCTGTCCCCAAGGTTTTCTGTGCAACTCCAGTCAGTGAAGATGTTGGGTACCAACCTGAGAGCTAAACATAAAGGGCTTGAAAGTTCTTTCCAAGTAAACTGGACACTTGTAATACATTTTTCTTTGAATCTGTTGGGAGATTTACAGTATGAAAACACAGGTCTGTGGCCAGCAGATGGTACTGCAATCCTCCAGGACTACTACACAGTCTCTGGCTTTTTGTTTCTGAAAGGGGGCTAATGCACTTGTTATAGAAGTGGTAAAAATAGCACCTTTATTCATAAGAGACCACAGTGTGTTGAAAACTAAAAGGGTGACAGCTAGCACTGGCCCTGTCTCCTCAAGCCAGTCTAGGACAACCAAGCTACAATACAGCCTGAGTTCTTAAAATTATTTCAGGATTACTTTTCTGTAAGAGTAGCCATCCATGTTACATAGACAGACATCAGAACAAATCGGAGGTGATGCATAGTGTTCTCATTCATAAAAATGCAAACACCCAAAAAAAAAGGCAACACATAAAGACAGAGATGCTTTGATGTTTCAGTCAAAGGGCTAAGCTTACTTTAGAAGAGATGCCAATTTACTATTTTAGTGCTAAAGAAAAATGTTTTGCAAAACATAACTCTTCTACAGAAAGTTATGCATAAAACCAGAATTGAGGTGAAATTAATTCCTTTTCAAAAATCTGGGTCTAAACTTTAGATGTAACTGTCTTCTCCTGATGTGTATAAATCAAGTTTTAGTACCTCGGTAGTTTATTAGAGCTCAAAACAGCCACTAGCAAAGAGTTCAAGCTGCGTATTTCAGATTACCAGAAGACATCTAATTTTAGTCTCCTTTTGTTCATTGTTACCTTCTGTCTCTGCAATCAAACTAATAGTTACACTGAGAGCTTAATTTCACTCTTGTGTCGGCTTTTTATCCTGATAGTTGAAGTCAGTTGTTAGGTCTGTTATAACTGCTGATTTGTTTCTTACTGTGTTGAATTAGGCAAAATTTGAAAGGTCTCCCTGAGAAATTACTTCCAGGCTGCACTTACTTCCTTGCAGGCATTATTTCACACCAGTGTTTCACATGCAACAGCCATTAGAAATATAAGCAGCAGTTGCTGCCTTGTTTTTGGTCTAGTTCCCTTGATCTTTGCTCAGAGCACTGAGTGTGATAAAATTTTTTGGCACAGGAGATTCATTTTGAAGAGCCTGAATTTGCAACCTTCCCCCACAGCTTAAAAGAGTGTGTGAGGAGAAAAACACTACAAACTTCAGGAAATTTACTGGTTTAATATTGATTTTTTTTTTTAAATCAAAGCATGTACATAAAGAAAAAGAGTAGTTTTGCATGCAAGATTCTGGTGTCAGTTATCCATAATAATGATTAAATTCCTTATTGTTTTAGAGTAGCCAGACATGAACTCAGCAGGAGGTTAAGATACTGGGAACTTTCCCATAACATGTTCTTAGATTCCTTTTGTGTGCCCAGTCAAAACATGGAACAGATAAAATTGAAAGCTCACCTTGGTTAGCAGTGCTCCTATTGCAGGATCACGGCCAGGTACTGCCAGTGGGCCTCATTCACAGACTCCCGATTATTACGAAAGTTAAACACTGTGGAAGAGCACAGGAGGTTTCCTTGTGTTCATGCATTGAGGTGAGCAGATTTCCCACAGGCTCCAGGGTTGTCTGTGTCTGGCTCCACACTGAACCATCTGGGCTGAGTGTACAGAGCCAGCAGTTGGCAGCATTCTCTCCAGGAGAGGATTCCAAGGCTGTGGCTGCCTGTTCCGCACCCGGTTGTGGTTAGTTAAGGATGTGACTACTCCCTGAAAGGAGATTACCTCCCCATAGCTTAATTTCAGGGTGGAGTCTACCAGGATGACTTAAAATACAAATCTGAACTGAGTCTGATTTGCTTAATTTGCTAATTTTTGTAGGGCAGGAATCCTGCATGAAGTTCTTTGCCCTAATACTTACTTGTAGGCACCAGCTTGCTTGAGAGAGTTAAAGGAACAAAATAAACATATTCATGGCCATGTGAATTGACTCCTAGGGCAAAAGAAGGAAGTGAGTTGATAATAATAGATGGGAAAAGTGAATGTGTAACACTCATTAGTATTTTGATTTGAATTTGACATTAGGTCGGGGTTTTTTGAGGGGTTAAAATCCACCCAAAGAACTGATGAGTGTTTGAAAGGTGTAAGCACAGCCACTGAAGAGGCCTCAGGTTGGCAGCAGTGCAGTTGGATTTCTGTGCTCTCTCTCCCTGTGCAGAGTCCTTCCAGCACCACCCCTCCCATCGAGATCTGCTCCTCGCGCCTGACGAAGCTGATGCGCCGGACCACTGATAAAAAGAGCGAATTCCTGAAGGCGCTGAAGGATGATAGAAATGGGGAGATAACAGAAAACAGGGAATGTGACAAGCTGGATGATGTAAGTTCACTGTCCTTGCTGTGTATATGATCACTGTTATTGAAGGAGTTGGGGCTGAAAAAGCACTGAGCAGCGTATGTAATTCAGGCTCTGGAAGAGGAAGGGAATGACTCCCACTGGTCTGGCACACGTGCCAGAAAAAGTGCACAGCAGTGATGGAGGAAGATGTGTAGCACAGTGAAATGCAAATGGATAAGAATAAATGAGGTGGAAGGGAAGGTCACAGATGTTGAAGGTAATCTAGATTTTTTACAAGGATTCTCTAAGGAGAGGAACAATATCATATTTTAGCATCTTAAGTTGCTTTCCAACTTCCCTGTTGAAAAAACTGTATTCAGAGAAAAGTAGAATTTTATGCTTGTGAAAGGTGCAGGAATGTGGCTCAAGCCTGAGAGGCTCAGACCAGACCCCTCAAATGCATAGATCTGTGCCTTAATGTGTATGTAAAGTGTGTCCTTAGAAGCATTTAATTCTCATGAGTTTTTTGCTGTCACTCTGAGCTGCTGGTGATGGCTTTGCAATGCCAGCATTCACTGCCTCAGCACAGCAGCACAGGCCACACCAAACATCCTTCTTCCTGAGTTGTCCTGTCACAGCCAGGTACACGTTGCTGCAGCCTCTGTAAAAAACACTGGCTCAAGGTGAAAGGCTTGGCTGGACGTTCAGAGGCAGCAGCTTGATCTTGAAACTGTGCTGTTGGTACGGTCTGTGCAAGCACAGTTTGATGGTTTTTATTTTTCTTTAGATGGAGAGCAACAGCACACCAGAACCAAAGGAAAACTGGGAAGAGAACTGCCATCAGAATGGCCTTTCTCTCCCTTTGCCGGAGGAGGGGGAAAACCTCTCCCATTCATTGGAAGCAGAACACAGGTGAGTAAATGGCAGAATAAAGTAAAGTAGGGTGAATCCTTGGGCTGTGTGAGGAGAAGGAAACGATTTTGAAGAAAACTGAATTTTTGGGAAGTGGCAGTAGCTGTGTGTGTACAGAGAAGGTGTGTGGGCTTCGTGACTAGTGCTGGACTGCGTGGAGTTTCACTGAAGGTAAAACAAGTAAACAAAACCAATGACAGGTGAGCAAGGTTTTACCAAGGTCTGTAATTAAATTCCAGTGCTTCTTTAATGCCACATCCCCATGTGTTAATGCTGCTTAGAGATATTTATCTGCCCACACTGGGAGTCAGCATGAAGCAAGGGTGATTCTGGTTAATTTGCAAGCAGGTGTCCTAAATGTAATGGTTTGAAGACACACACCACACTCTGTTTGCACTTAGAATACTCCAGTGCTGCTTTACATGTTGCAAAAATGGAGGAGAGTTAAGAAAATATTTACCTGGTATCTCAGGCTGTATCTCACATCAGTGAATAAGCAGTGCAAGCATCTGCTGCAAGCAGATAGTAAGGTTTAGGAGATTCTGAGCTGTGATACTGGTTTGGTTGCCTCATGTCCTCCTTCAGTGTCCTTGAGTTAGAATTTCAAATCCCTGCCTTCCACCAGGTTGGTTATGTACCCATTGTACAGGGCTGCTGATGGTTAAATATTTGTAAAAGACATTGAAAAATGGTGGGTAAACACAAAAGATTGTTGAAGTGGTCTGTGATAGAGAAGATTCCCTGGTGAATTTGGAGTGATTTACTACACAACCTTATTTTTCATGGACAAAGTGTTCCTTCCTTTGCCATTGTTCCTGTGCTTTAGTTCCCATGCCCTTTTTATTTTTTCCACAATCAGGTTATTGAAAGAAATGGGATGGCAGGAATATCCTGAAAATGATGAAAACTACCTTCCCCTCACGGAGGATGAGCTCAAAGAGTTCCAGATTAAATCAGAGCAGGTATGTTTACAGCTCTTGCTACTTGTGACTGCTCTTCTCCCTCTCCTTTCTCAAGGGCTTGTTCTTAAAGGTGTTGAAAAGGACCAAGCATTTAAGTGAGACTGTACTAGACTGGATGACTCTGCATTATCCGTGTGTGTACACACAGTTAAATGTGGCATTCATGTCCACAGAGGGTTGGTGACAGTTACTCTCCCCTCTTTTGCTCGTTTTAAAACTTACTTTCATTCCTACAGCGAAGAAGAAACGGATTTGGGAAGAATGGATTTCTTCAGGGCCGCGGCTCCAGCCTGTTGTTCCACTGGGGAAGCACTTTTAAGACAAAGATTGAGGACTCAGACACAGAAACAAGTAGCAGCGAAACGTCAGATGACGATGCCTGAAACAGGGCACAATAAAATTAAAATAAATAAAACCAACCCAATAAACTCAGTTCATAGTTCAACACGTGTTTGGGGTTGTATAAACTAAACAGAGTTTATTCTGTCTCCAGTCTGTTCAGTTTTTTCTTTTGTTGTTGATACTTCATGCACAAGGGAAATAATTGTATCCCAAAGAAGAGAGAAATTGGCTTCTTTAGCTTTTTCTTTTGGTTTTGCCCTAATGCTTACTAGAAGTTTGTGCAGCTAGCAAATTTTGACAAAAATCCCTTGTGGGGCAGTGCACAAGTTCAGTCGTGTGAGCAGGACACAAGTGGCTGACTGATCTCTGCAACAACAAGCTTCTAACAGTGCCGCCGCATTGCCCAGCGCGCGGTAACGGTGTGCTAAAACAATCATTGTCAATGACAAAATGGCTTTTGAAGTTCTAATTATGTTAAATTAATGCTAATAACATGAATATTTTATTTTATTTTATTTTTTTTGGCGGCTCGGGGAGCTTCATCACTTAACCAGGCGTTTGTGGTTTTCCTTTTTTTTTTTTTGGGTACAGCTGTAAAATATTTGGATATAGGAATTGTTTGTGTTCTTCTTCTTGCAGCCTTGATATTCAGGGTGGATTGTAAAATATAAATTTTTTGTGAGATTTCAAAGATTAAGATTATTTTGATAACATTATTTACAGATTTTAAAAAGTGACTATCACATTGAGTCTGTATGAGGGGGAAAAACTACTGCATCAAAAATAACTAACTTGGAATAAATATTTTGCATCAGTTTGCCAATTCTAATTGTCTTTCTTATGTAAGGAGAGCTTTCCTCTAAGGGACCTGCAACTTGGGGGTTCAGTAGCACTGGGGATAAACAGTTTCTTCTCCCGCTCTATTTTTCCACTTGGCAAACATTGCTGTAGTGCTCAGACTGCAGGAGCTGAACTCTTCCTTTAAGAAGGGAGAGGGAGAACAATGCTGAGATGACAGTCCATGTTTGGGGATTTTTTTAAAGAAAATAATTCAAAATTATCTTCTACTAAAGCAGTTTGCTTTTTTTTCCGCTTCATACAAAATGGTGAAGCTCGACCGGTCGGTGTCACTTGTTCCTAGTGCAATGCTGCTGTTTATGTTCACAACGTGGCAAGGGAATGTCTGAATCCAAAGCTGTTTTCATTGAAATCTTTTTTAAAAATTCATGAAAACATTTCTATTAGATTAAAAAGAATTTTACAAACAACTCAGTTGTGGCCTAAGCTATTTTAGTGTCTGGTGTAAGTTCAGCTTGTGCACAAAGGTTTTGGATTGTAGAGTGCTCCGGGGTTGTACGCTGTTTGCAGGGGGGTTGGACAAAGTCACACAAAACCTGGTCTTGCTGACCTGAGGGGGTTTGTCCCAAGGTTGTGCCTGTGTGTTCTTAATCCACTCGTGGCCAGGCAGAGAGGACACAGGTGTAAGGAAATTATAATGTTGAGCCCTGAATCTTTGCATCTGGATTCAGGGGCACATGCTCAGTGTTATCAGGTGTAACTCTGCTACCTGTGCCTCCAGCTCCTGCTGGCTCTGTGGTGAGCCCCAGAGGAGAGGGGCAGTGGGGCATTTCTTCATCCCTGTGCTCTGGAAACCAGGGTCCAGGGGCTGCCTGAGAGTGCTTGGGGAAGTGCTGGGGCTCCTGTATGACTGTGCACAAATCATCTTGTTCCTTTTGAATAATCAAACATTGCTTTTGTGTGGAAGAGCCTATTCATTTTTTAAAAGTTTGGCTTCCTACATCCATTTAAACCAAGTTATACAGATCTGTGTTTACTGATTCAAGAAATGGGGTAAATTTAAAAACCCCTTCACCTCAGATCCATGCTGACAGCCACTTGGAATGGAGGAATTGGATTGCTGAGCCTTCTGCAGTGGGACTGGCCTGCCCTGGTACAGCAGGGTCGCAGGAGCTCCTTGTGCTTCATACCAGATTTTGTGCCCTGACCCTCCTGTGGGCTGTGCAGGGTTTAAACATCGATGAAACTTTGGAAGTGGCAGTGGCAGCCCCTGGGTGAGCCTGGTGGGGCAAGTCCCCATCCATCAAATGGCAGCTTTTTCCTGAGCAAATACGAGTCTGTGAGGGGTACCACTGGCAGTGAGGTGAGGGGAAAAGCTTGTATAGGGACTTGGCAAGCAGAGCTGAGGTGGGTGCAAGGATGCAATGCAGAGAGTTTGTTTGGGAACCAGGGCAGGGCCTGGACACCTGTGGCAAAATAGGGCAGAAGGAGCTGTTTCACTTCTATGTAGAGGTTCCTCAGCTGAAAGTCTGTGAGGAACAGCTGAGTGGTAAGTGCTGCAAGGTGGGCAAAGGGCACTCCTGAACAGCCCTAGGGCCAGCCTGGCTGTCAGTGAGCACTTTGTAACCACGGAGGGACAGGGCAGCGGGGCCTCCCTCGTCTTGTTTTCTCTGGATTGCTCAGATGGCTCAGCAACATTTTTTCCCCATTCCAGTGCCCGTGGTAAACAGTGGGAATGTCCAGGGCTGGGGGTGTGGCCCTCCCTGCCCAGCCCAGCGTCCAGCTTAGCAACAGTGGCTTCAAACACTGCAGCCACCGCCGCCACCACTGCTAGCAGGTCTGTGCATGCTTCCAGCCCGTCCCGGGGTGCCAGCCCCGCGGGGGGACCCCCGCTCCCTGTCAGGGTGGCCCCCGCAGTGATTCCACCCACTCTGCTTTCCAGGGTGTTGGACATGGGGGCCTTCCTCTGCCCCCGCTGCCGCTTGGCGTTCAGATCCCAGCTGCTGCTGCGCCTGCACCTGGAGAAGCTGTGCCTCGGGCCCACGGCACCCGGCGGCTCCTGCCTCCATGGGGGGGACCCTCCGCCTGTGGAGGGAGCACAGGGCACGGCAAGGAAACCACAGGACATCTCGGTAGTGTGGAGCTGGGTCTGGCACAGAAGGGACGGGTAGGAGGGACAGGGACAGGGACGGGCGCTGGGCTGGGAAACAGTGCATCACATCCTGGATCCAGCTTGGTCTGAGCTGGGGTAGGCCTCCATCCTCCCATCCCTGCATCACATAGGCAGCCCTTGGTGCTTATTATTGGCCAAAACTAGAAAAGTATGTTATTAAGTGAGGGGGACTGGGGGGAGGGTGGGAGTATCACCCTTCCCTTTGTGTCCGTGAGGTTGGGGTGTCCCCAAATACGGACGACGCTGAGCCACACCATCACTTTGTGCTTCGTGGGGTCCCACCAGCTGCGTGGGGACAGCGGAGACCAGGGCGGGTGCGTGGAGCTCCCCTGGGGGACGTGCTCACCCCCCGTGAGAGGGCCCTGCTCCGCACGGCCCATCCCACTTCTAGGAGGCTGCAAGTGGAGGTACAGTGAATCCTGAATGCCAGGGTGGGCAGCAGCAGCCCTACGGCTCCCCAGGACGGGGCTCCAGCAACTCCTTCCCGGTGAACCCCGTGTGCCGCAGGGAGAGCCCCCCCAGCAGCCGCTCCCACTGCAGGGGCACCGGCAGCCGCCGCAGGAGCTGCTGGAAGCCCACGAACGCCAGGTGGCCGAGATCCGGGCCAGGACCCAGCAGCTGGAGCGGCAGAGAGAGGGTAGGCGCTGGCAGTGGTTTTGGGGCGACGGGGAAGCACGTATGGGATTGGTAACCCCTCGAGAGTGGGGCTGTGGGGGCCCTGCTGAGCCCCCGGCCCCTCACTGCCCTTCAGGGCTGTGCCGACGGCTGGCAACGCTGGGGGCTGGGGCACCTCTGGGCCCCCAGCCCGAGCAGGGACAGCCAGAACCGAGCCAAGGCCGGCAGGACCAGGCCGGACAGGTCCGAACAGCACAGCACAGGTGAGCCCTGGCCTGAAGGGTCACAGCACAGAGCCCTGGCCCTGTGGGGTGCTCTCCATCAAGGGGCCCATTAGCTCCCTCGGCCTCCCGTTCACCCATCTCCCCAGGGCCACTCTCCGCCTGGACACCCTCCTGCCGCCCGCGGGGCCGCTCGCGGCCGAGGCCAGGTGAGGGTCCGTGGGCAGTGGCGGCTCCAAGCAGAGCACCGGCTGAGCCCTGGCCATGGCTGACCCGGGGCTCCGGCAGGGCACTGCGGCTGTCCTACCTGCGCTCCGGGGGACACGACCCGGCCATCCTGGAGCAGCTTCTCCACCTCCAGCTGGAGGCCACGGTGCTGGAGAAAGGAACCGCGGGGCTGCGCAGGGGCAGGTGGATGGGTAAGCAACAACACCAGGCCCAGCCCTGTGCCCTCACAGGGACCGTGGCCCCACAGCCGGCACCTGAGGCACCCCTGCCTGTGCCCACAGAGCCCCCCGGTACTGGCACACATGGTCTGGATGCAGCACTGATGGCCATGGAGCTGGAGAACAGGCGTCTGGAAGATGAACTGTTGGCGCTGAAGGTCAGAAGGGAGAGGAGAGCAGATGCTGGTAGGTGATGGGTCCCTCATCTGCACCCCACAGCCCCCATCTGCCTCTCTGGTTGCAGCATCGGAGCTCTGGGCTGGAAATGGCTCCTGGAAATATTGGCAAGTGGAGGGGGGCTGCAGCTCAGCCTGGGCTGTCTGCAGTGAGCAGGGAGAGTCCTGGTCCCCTGGGGCCCTGAACGCGGACCTGGTGAGGTGCCAGGAAAATGGCTGCTATAAAGCCCATGGTGACCAAATCCTGTTGCCCAGGCTCGCGGGCAGCCCAGAGGCACACGGAGGAACTGGCCCGGCTCCAGGCAGAGGTGGGAATGCTGCGATGCCACGCAGAGCAGACCAGGCCCTGGCTGCACCCCCCTGTCTTCCCACGCCCTATAGCCCCCCCACTGCCACCAGCCCTGGCTGTGCCAGAACTTTTCATGGTAAGAGCCTCAGCCCAGGGCGATTTCCAGCTCTCCAAGGAGGGCAGAGGGGAGTTGGGATTGGGCTGTCAGCTGAGATGTAAGGATGGGGGTGGAGGTGCAAGCTTGGGGACATTTGGGAATGGCTTCCTTTGCTGCACTTGGGGATAGAGCCACTGGGGCAGGAGGTGAGTCCCCAGCAGTGCTGGGCCAGGGGTGTGGTTTGCCCTGCACACCCAATGCCACATGTGAGGGGTTGGCCAGGCAGTTCCCAGCCTGGCAGGACTCTCCACCCCTTGACATCACTTTTTTCCTTTCCCAGGAGCCCCCCAGGCCAGCACTGGGGCTTGGCAGGCCCACAGCCCCTGTGCCCCCTGGACTCCCCCTCACTCCCTTTGTGGCCCTGGAAGACCCTCCTCCTGCTCAGGAGCTCCCAGCACAGGACAGGGCTCCCCAAAGGTGAGCCAGGAACAGGCCATGGCCCCACTGGCCTGCCCTGCCACCCCCTCCACCACCCTGCAGCAAACTGGGGCTTTGGTAACTGTAAGGGTGATGAAGGGATGGCAAAACCTGTGCTCAAGCTGCAGAGATGGGTTCAGGGACCACTTGTGCAGCTGGTACCAGGATCCCACAGCACGGGGGTGGGTGGAAGTGGATGGGATCACTGCTGGGACCAAAGAGGCTCTGGGCATTTCAGCAGGCAAAGGACAGGCAAACCCCCAAGGCAGCAGCACAGCTCAACCTCCACCTCAGGGCCGAGCCCACAGCCAGAAGAGTGGTTCAACCACTCCTGCTCACAGTGGTGGTTTGGGGACAGGCAGCAGGCAGAGAGGAGCACAATAAATTCCCTGCCCTCAGGCATACCCCCACATCCAGCCCGCTGCAGGGAAAGCCTAACCCAGGGCCCGCACAGCTCAGCCCTGGGAACCAGCAAAAACCACAGCCAACTTTCCAAAGCATCAAAGGGGCTGTGCTGCATGTTTAATAAAAGCTTCAGCTCATTGCTCTTTGCTTCTTGGCCTTTTTTAAATACACACACATCCCAGAGCAGGATCCCAGCCCCACTTGGAGACTCAAGCTGGCTCAGGGGACAGCCCTGCCTTGAACCACCAGCTGCCACTCTTGCAGGTGCTAAGTGGAGGTTGAGCAGAGATAAAAATACACAGCAACAAAGCCCAGGATGTTACAAAGCTCACTCTTTATCAGCCTTTCCCACCATCTTCAGACTGCTCAAAGCTGAGGGAGGCACTATCAGAACCCACTTCATGCTCAGCCTTGAATGAACAAAACAGCCCCAGCTGTGACAAGGCTCTGCAGAAGGAAACAAGGTCAGATCTCTGGACAAGTCAGGGAAGTTCAGGCAATGCTCTCCTTCCCTGGCAGCAGCCAGACCTGCCTGGCCCATCCAATGCTCTGCTCCTGCCTCAAGGAGGCAGATGTGGGTGGAAATGCTGAAGCAAGCAGGAGCCCAGCAGTGGGCCCAGCTGAGACAGGCAGCCCAGGGGGACAATCAGGAGCAGAGGCTGGAACCTGCCACAGAAGGAAGGTCAAGACAGGGACTATTTGCTTACAATCTTTATTGAAGTCATACAAAAGTTGCCAAAAAGTGAAAAAATACACTATATACAAAACCATTTTCCTTGTAAGGAGAGGAGTGTCCAAGGTTAAAGAATCATTATCATACTGTGCTTTCAACTGCAGCCCCTGATCCTGCTTGTGGCCTTTTCTCTGTCTAAAAGAGAAGATAAGGGTTTGTTTTTAAATGACAAGACACAGTCTTATAGCACCAATTCATGCAGCAGCCCAAGGGGTCTGTGATTTGAAGACTTAACTATGTGATCTTTGCCAGTCTCCAGAGCCCACCATGACCCTAAAGCACAGACAGTAACAAATGCAGCCCAGGGGTAAGTAATAAAACCCAGGAACATTAAAAATTGGGGGAAGACCCTGTGCTGGAGTTGAGCCCAGCAAGAAACCACCCAGAACCTGTCTCTGTCCCACCCCACAGGTGACAAGGCCCCAGAGCTGGATCTGTCCAGCTCACACAGGGTCAGCACCACAGCACAACATGCATCCTGCCCAACAGGAATATTCATCTCATCTGGGAAACCTTGTGAAGGACAGCAGGCAATAAAACCAGGGTATCTACCAGGCACAGAACCATCCCTGAACAGAGAGGGGGGAAAAAAAAAAAAGTACAGCCCAAACTCCTGGCTCAGCTGCCCACCTCCTCTTCCATTTTTTCCACAACCTCATTTCCACTGGGGACAGGGTCCCCACCACCACCATTGACAGCCGGTTCTGGTTTAGATTTCTTGGCTTCATTGTCTCCCTGATGAGTCTCCTCCTCTGGTTTCCTCTGAAGACAAAATTGTTTATAATCTCTACTAAGTACAAATCAAAGTTTCAATCTTTTTGAAAAGTTTAGCATGAGATGTCACTGCACATCATCTACCCAACTCCCCCTTGCCAGGCTCAGGACAGACTCCTCAGCACTGGGGTTTAACCAGAGCTTTGAGACTGACACCAAGGTCTCAACCACAGTGACACTTTGGGTGCCAGAATCTCCAGACTTATCTTTAGTTACAGTCTGGCAAGGAAAAGTGCAACCACTGAGCCTGTAGCAGTTCCAGGCTAGACTCAGGGCGTCTACAACATTTGAAGTCACCTAAAGCAGCTCCAAATCACTCCAGACACACCAGAACTGACAGGCCAGTGGAACGGAGGCAACATAAAACTGAGAGTATCCTCTAAAAGATCTTAGTTTTTATCAGCAAGCACTTCTAGAGAACACATAACACTTAAAGGAACCAAGTTCTCAATATCTAGTCTCTTTAAGAGGCAGTTTGTCATTACCACCACTGTGGCTTTACTATTTTTTAAGTCCAAGTCCCAATTTCCTTTTGGAAAGAAGGAAACCTAGCCCAGCCTGGCTGCCTGCCATTTCCTTGGGATCTGCAGGTGACCCTGCTGCTCTTGAGGGTCCTCAGCAGAGGAAGCTCTTGTGCAGGGAACACCTGCAGAAGCCACACAACTGGGTCAGATTTACATCAGTGTGTGGGTCAGGCAGGATGCTGAACCACCAAGAACAGTCTCCTGGAGGCCAGATGGTTCCCAGTGGAAAGGAGTTTCATACACTACTGGTTTTGCTTTTGGAGTGTTTTCCCATTACACAACAAAGTTAAGAAAAAATACTTTTAAGACAAATCCTAATAAACAACAGAGCAAGCCAATGGTATTTCAACAAACTGCTTTTTTAACAAGTAATTTCTGGACTCACCTTTTTCCTGACTAGATGAGAGATGTCTGTTACACACTGAGATGCACCATCAGCTCCTTTCCTTACTGGAATCTGTTCCAAGACAGACATTGACACATGAGCAAGTGCAACCAGTAATCCTTAGAGCAGACAAGAATTAACAACATTAATTTTAGATGAACTTACTGTGGACACAGAACCACTGTCTTCACTTTGTGCAAAGCCAGATGTAGTTCCGACCTTAAGAAAAGCAGAAAAAACAGATTGTGGCAGACAATACATGTGAACTTAGTGAGATACAGAACACCCAAGTCCTTCACATCACAGCACTGGATTCTGCACAGGATAGAGGCAATGTGCACTCCACATTTGCCTGACCCATCACTTGTAGACTTGATACATTAAACACCACAGAAGCCTATCAAATTCCTGTTTAGTTTGGAACAATTAGGGTCAGGCCTCTTCATAAATATCCTCTTTAGATGTCAGCTGCCTCAGTTTCCTTCTTACAACCACACAGCCTGGTAAAACCTGTGAGCAACCACCAGCCCCTGATCACTTCTGAGCTCCTCCTATTACTGATTTACTCAAAGTTCCACTGGAAGAAGGGTTGGGTCAAAAGGAAACCACAGGACACACTCACCAGAGTTGCTTTCAGTCCTAGCTCAGCTACTTTTGCACTCTTCTGTGACTCCTTTGAATCTTCTATCTTCTCTTTAATTTCAGGAAGCAGCCCCTTCAGTTCTTCTATCTCCTTCTCGTCCTCAGGGGACCCAGTGTCTGTGGCCTTTATCCGCTCAGTCAGTATTGCTGAGGTGAAACAGTTATCAGGGCAAAACAGCTCAAAACAAAGTAACTGTCCAGTTACCAACATCCAGAGTCAACTATCTGCCAACAAACAGTTTCAACAATTCTGCCCTTGGTGTAATCTGTCACCGCTTTCAGATATAACAGGGCAAAGCAGACAACGAGCACACCTCACTACTCTGCCATGTGACATCTCACCAGGCAGCTTCAGAATTCCACGTACCCAGTCTCTTGTCTATGACCTCCATGGACTTCCCAAACTGCAGCACGGCCTCGTCGAAGTCGCTGTTGTAGTGGTAGGCCAGGGCCAGCTGGTAGTGGCTCTCGGCCAGCAGCCGGTCATGAGCCTCCAGGTACTTCTGCTGCAGGGCCAGGCAGGCCTGGAACTCCTCTATTGCCTGCGTGTAGTTTTCTACAGGAGAAAGCCCCAAGGTCTTTACAAGCCTCAGTGATTACCCACAGCAGCACCATCCAAACCCGGGTATGGTTACTCTGTGTTTTGTTACACATTATACAGTCTGCAAACAGAACCACCACTGAACGCAGCAGTGCTGGGCTGCTTTCAGACCATGGGGTGACAACTCTGCCTCCCCTGAGAGACCCTCTATGCCAGCTCCTCTGGCTCTCACGAGTGATTTGTCTAACTTCAGCAGAAAACTTAGCAGCCAAGTCAAAGCAGGCACTAAATCCTCCTACTTTACCTGCTACCAGGAACTGAATGTAGCTGGTCACAACTGCAACACCGATCTGGAGCTAAGGACAGTGCCACCTTCCAGCCAAGCTCTCCCCAAATGTGCTCTAGTGACATAAGATACAACCCTTGTTCTGTAGCCCTGGCACAGAAACCTGTTGGATTATTTCCAATGCCTGCCCCAGAGAAAGTATACATTTGGATTTAACAAGATTAAAATACATTTTTTAAATGAAAGGCAAGCAACACATTACAAGGCACAAACTTGGGACTTGCTTTCCACTCCTTTTTTCAGAGTTCTTTCCTGACTATAGCCTAGGATTGGGGAAGGTATAAGAGTCAACTATTTTTCATGGCAATTTCAGCAAGTTCCTCAAGTTCATAAGCAAGGTTTGGTCACTTCAGAAAGCAGAACACAAGGCTGGTTTTGATCTGGCAATACATTGCTTCTTACTCAAACTTTTTTTCCCACTGCTCTGCAAAAGCACAGACTACCCTATTTAAGGCACCAACCATTACTTCCAAAGCTTCTCACATGGCTGCAACTACCATGATTAGTCTAATTTTTTCTCATCCTGACAGCCTTAACTCACACCTGCTCATTTGAAAGTACAAAACCCAGTGACAGAAAGTAGAACCAAACACTTTGCACATGAGAATTAACATTACTTACCAGATTCAATGCTAACTTCCCCTAACTTCAGATGAGCTTGAGCTGCATGGAGCTGAGCTTCTTTTGTTTCTTGTCTACAGCAAGAAAAAAAAGATAGTTTTCACACCCTGATCAGAGCATGCCACGTTCTCTAACTGGCTATATCACTGTCCAATTTACACTGAGTTTCTGTGGCATATACCCAACTTAGGACTTTAGTCTTTACCTCTTGTAAATGACTTTTGCTAACTCCAGCATGTCCCAGGCGAGCTCAAGATTGCCAATTTCATCCTCCTCACTTTCCTGTAAAGACCAGAAGTGCATGACACATTAAGTGACTTGGCCATAGATCACATCAAACACCACCACTTAATTCCCAACCAGTGTTATCAAGGAATCAGTTTCTGCAAGAGAAAGAAACTGATTCTACTGATTTCCACTAAAAGAAAAAAAAAAAAAAAAAAAAAAAAAAGTATGCAGAAGAGATTATTGCATCAACCAAGACTTTGCCTGGAGTAAAGATGTTTCAATGGAACGTGAACTGGCATTGTTTTGTGACATACTTAATTTTTTTTCCTGAAATAACAGGGCACCAAGCACCAGCATTATCCCAAGAGCAAGATCTTGGCTAAAGTTCTCTTTAGATGAAATAAAGTTGACAGTCCACCTTTTATAAAGATCCTCTGAGCTTTGTTAGAATAGTCTGAGAAAGGGACAGACAGTTATCTCACATGCTCAGTGCCAGTACAAGGCTGCAGATTTTCCCAGGCGTTTTGACTGATACATCAACGTACATTTCAGGTTTGAGGAGCACCACACTTCTCAAAACAATTCCCATCCTAATCACAGCTTATCAGACCAGGAGACTCCAACACGTTCAGTAAAACCACCAGACAAGCAGAGAATTAACTGTTCCAAGCAACTCCAGTGACAGGCTGGAAGAGCTCTCCCTGCCTGCCCCTGCACCACCAGCCCACGTTAGCTCAGCACACCACAAACATTTGTGCCAGAGCAGCTGAACAACCCCAAGTTTACAGACACAGCTGAGCAAGATGATACAATGCAGACCAGGACTAGCACTGGCCATTTCTAGGCAATACCGGCTTTCAGAAGTATTTTCCTATGCAGAACTAAATGAAACACAAATGAGCTTTTAGAAGGACATCAGCATCATATTTAGGCCTAACACTGCATCTTTCCATGAGCACTGGTGCCAGACCTCAGCAACCTCACCTTGTCTTCCACTGTCAATTCATTCTCCTTATCGTCTTCAGCTTTATCATTTTCTTTATCTTCCTCTTCAGATTCTTCTGTTTCTAGAAGACAAGTAGATGCATGAGGACACTTCTTGTTACTGTGCTTGCTCAACATGGAGTCAGGCAGAATATATTACATCCAACCCTTACCCTTCCAGTGACAGGTTAGAGGTGTGATGTGAGAAGAGCAGATACATTAAAGTCTCAGCATCAGCAGCCATCTTGCTGAAACCATTCAGCACTGTAGACTAAAGCAATCCTTAAGTTCAATTTCTTCCTATCTACAACAAAAACTTACATAGAATTTAGTTCTCACAAATCTGTCCTCAGCTCTCACTGAAGCCACAAAATCTTGAGCAGCCCTAGAGGCACTGGCCAGCTGCTGAACTTCATGTAACAGAAAGTAAGTGTTTTCAGCAAGATAGCTGCCAAGCTGCACACAAATTAGTCTGTTTCTGAGTTCATGATCCTCGTGTCAGGCATTTAAGTGTCAATCTTAATGAACCTCCTCTTGTGTTGTACTAATTTGACTTCTGACACTATGCAGAAGCATCACGTCATCTGTTCTACCGGCAGAAGACATTTTGGGAAAATGTGCAGTGAAGGAATATGGCTAATAACTTCAGAGCACTGGCTGGTCTGCAGGCTGAAGTCACACACTTAATTCCTTTATCACAACCTCTGGCTAATTCCAGAACAGGAGCTTGACTGGGGTGGGACTAGAGAGCCTGTGAACTCACTAGTCTAACTCCCAGCACACACCCACCACTGAGAGGGCCAAACCTGTAAACATGAAGACACCTTGTATAAAGGTAAAACAGAAGAGATGTCAGGAAGCTAAGATTTAAGTAGTGGGAGAGTTTGGAATGACACAGCACCAGGCCAGGATGTTCCAGAGGGTCCTCACAGTCCCAGACTTGGGGCAAAAAGCAGCAGTATATGTGCATAAGCAGCCTTTCAGCACTGAGGGTGAGGAGCAGACTGCACTAGAGCAGCAATAAGCCTTCAGCAAATCAAGTTCAGATTTTCCAGATAAATTCTCACTAGCAATGACCATCAGAAAGACTGAAATGAAGAGTTCCTTTCCTCCACCAGAAGTAAATTTACTACTTTATGTGTTCAGCTGTTCTTATTTTTTTCACAACCATTAAAATAAAACAGAGCTATATCCAGAGGTAATTTGTGCTTCAAGTTATGTGAAGGTTAGTGCAATACACCCAGATGCATGCAAGTGAACATCCATTCAGTATTCTCCACCAGCCTAGCCATTACTTACACATTTCACAGGGCTGTCAGTTTGCTTTCAAGACTTGCTTTGCAGTTAGTTAAGCGTTAGTCTAGAGAAACTGAGACTATTCACTATTCCTTGCAACTTTACTTGTATGTAAAGTCCTTCAAGAGCCCCTTTACTGTGCCTTTTCCTCATCCTAAGGCAAACAGAAAATATTGAATGGAACACTTTTTACCCATTGTTAGCCAAATCCATCAAGTCATCCACCCACAAGTACTTTTCTCCTCTCAGTGTTACCTTCTCCCTCTTCCATCAGGTCATCTTTCTCTTCTTTTTCTACCTTAGCACCTTCACCCTCTTCCATCAGGTCATCTTTCTTTTCCTCTTTCTCTACCTTAGCAGCAACTTCAGCCTTTTCTTTCGTGTCATTAGGCAGCTCTTTGCCCTCTGTGGGCACAGGTTCCTTTGAGGACTCTGTCTCTTTAGATTCACCTGGCTTCTCTTCTGTAACTGTCTCTACTGGCTCTTGTTTCTCTTCTGTAACTGTCTCTACTGGCTCTTGTTTCTCTTCTGTAACTGTCTCTACTGGCTCTTGTTTCTCTTCTGCCTTCTTCGGTTCAGCTGCCTCTGTGTCCCCTTCTGCAGCTTCTTTCTGTTCCACAGCAGCTGCTCCCTGTGCTTCTGCCTTCTCTTCCACAGCTGTCTCTGCCTCTCCTTCTACAGCCTCTCCCTTCTCCACAGCTGGTTCCTTCTCTGTTGCTTCTGCTGCCTGTTCTCCCGTCTCTCCCTTCTCTTCCACAGCCACTTCTCCCACTTCAGCCTCTTCCCCAGGTGCCTTCGACTCCTTGTCTGACACTTCTGTCATTCTCTCCTTCTCCTCAGTTGCCTTCTCTGTCTTGTCCTCAGGCACTGTCTTCTGCTCTTCTTCTACCTCCTTCTCTTCCACAGCCGCCTCCTCTTTCACAGGCACCTGCTTCTTCTGCTCTTCTGAAGTTTTTTCTTTTCCCCCAGAAATCTCAGTCTTCTCTGCAGCCCCTTCAGGCTTTGCATCCTTGTCAGCAGCAGCTTCTTTGGGTTTTTCTTCTGTAATCTCTCTTATTTCAACATCTTCTTCTTTGATTTCCTTCTCAGATAGCACTGTAGACTCTTCCGTGGACTTTTTAGCCTCTTCCTTTTCCCCCATGGCGTTATAAACCTGTTCTCTCAACTCCTCCCTTGCTTCTTCTACATGATTGAGGAAGCATAAACATTTCTTCGAGTTTAGTGATAAAGACATTAACAGGACCTGACAACACCACCCTCAAGACCCTCCAGTGTGTTGGCTTGTTACCAAGTTGGGTGGCATTCCTAAAAGCTTCATTTTCCAAGTACAAGGAATTAGGAGACAACCAACATAGCCACTTGATCTAAGCAAGTCCCTTCCCCTTCCCCAGACTGCAGCATTGCAAGCGGCCGCTCAAGCAGTGTGCGGTTGGTGAGCGATTTTAGTCACAGCTAAGCAAGAGGTGCCAGTGCTTTAACAGCCTGGATGGACAGGAATTCCTGCATCCTTGCCAGCTGCAGGCAGTATAAAATAGCCACTGTTCTTGGGACTTTGTACACAGAGACTCTGACCTGTGGGACTATACACACTGTACTGCTACAAGGTTACAAAGCAGCTGGGGTCAGCGGTGAAGCTTAAGAAAGCAAGTTTGAATGCAGTGTTTCAGGACACAGACACCTGGTGACCCTTTACACATGCTTTCAGTGACCAGCTCCTTGCAGATGTTTTACAGGTTTTGCTCATCTTTAAGCAAGACTAAAAGAAGCCAAACAGAAATAGAGTCTGTTCATACTGCCAAGAGTTTCAATAGAGTGATTCAGGCTACCCAAGATACCAATGGACTAAACTTGGATCATTCCAACAAGAAAACACAGTCTGATGCCTCCATGGCAGGGCAGGCAGCATTACATACCATCAGCAGCTGGCAATGCAGAGTCGTCTTCTGCTTTTTCTCCTTCCTCTTCCACCTGCACCCCTTCTAAGGCATTTCCCAGCACACCATTTTCCATTCTAAAGGGAACAGGAGTTTGTTATCCCTTGGATCTTTTAATGCCATCACTTGAACTGCACAAGCTGCAGTGCCATAGCCCATCCCACCCAGGGCAATCCTGTCCATAAAGGAGAGGAATCCCGTTACACCAGACACTCTTCACGAAATGACAAACTGTCATCGTACCTTGCCAACTCCAGGAGAGATTTTCCATAATAAAAAAAAGCTTCTGCACACTCATCCGCTGTCTCACCATACTTTTTACCCCTGCAAAAATAATGATTATTTGCCTGTGCCTGCTTTAGATTTGGATATGTGAACTTACATATTAAATATTCCTAGACAAAAGGATCACTTTCTTGGCTCATTTCCCATTGCTTTAAACCAATATTGAATGCTTCTCAGTTAGATATGGCTCTCAAACACCCAACTGAAGAAATTAATCTGTAACCCAAAAAGTAGCATTCACACAGACTGATCACGACTAGTGAACAAGTTACCAGAGTGCATAATAAACTATCAAATCCCTTTCCCTCCTTAGGGAACTCTGCTGGTAATGCCCATCACAAAAGCCACATAAACTGCACACCAACTACAGCACTGCCCAGCTCTTGGGTGACTTTAAATAGTTTGACCCTCCTCAGCTGCACTATAAATTATGAACAGGTTAGGTAAAAATCCCTGTCTTTCTTGCATAATCCACATCAGAACAGCCAAGCTGAAGCCTAAGCCCAGCAAAAGCACACAGAACATTCTACTACTCACAGTAAGCTCGCAGCTTCCTGGAACGCGTTCACAGCAGCTGGAATATTTCCCATTACCAAGTGCTTCTGTCCCAAACCCAATAGTTTCTTTGATTCTCCATCCACATCCATACTGGAAGAAGAGGAAATAAATCAATTAAGGGATTCTGTTAGTTTTCACAGTAATTTCAGCTCTCAAAACCTAGTCTGCTATATGGAATAGTGAGTTGCACACGTTACAGGTGGCTGGAACTACCAGGGTAAGCGAGATTTGTTTTGTTTTGTTTGTGTAAATCTGAAACAACTGATAGTTCCAATAACCAAGAGAAGACAGGCAATTTCATCCAGTCACTGCAACAAGTAGTAGAATCTGCAATGACAAAGGCTGCTAAAAAAGATACTTTCAGAGTTGCACACCAACACACCACAAAGCAGCAGTGCTAAATCAAGAAAAAGAGTAAATTCAAGTTGAAACTTTTCGTAGCACAGCATGGAGCATTTGAGAAGAATGACAGATGCAAAAGTCAGCTTCAATTTAGTACATGTCCCACAGCTTCAGTTCCAGAAGGTTCAGTCCAGCATCTCAGACTGGGGCAACACAACCTGCCCACAGAGGACTACCACACATCACATGCCAGCTGCATAATTGTGCTTCTCCAGCACTAGTTAAAAACCCAAAAACTTCAGGAACAGCTGGTATTTTTGTATGTATCAGTCCCTGCAAAGGGCCTTACTGCACTAGACTTGGGCACACCACTAGTGAGCACAGGTTTCCAGCACCCACAGCACGCATTCTAAGTCTAAGAATCGATCTGAAGGGTGAACTTTGTGTTTCACTCAGTAACTCCGGGATTTTGTGTTGATAACTGACAGCTCCAATTCCCATCTCACCTGTCTGTCTTGTCTGTGGATGTGGAAGGAGCTGCCAGTTCCTCTTCCATCCTGCAAACAGAAAATCGAATGTGTTTTTAATTCACGTTTAGAACGGGCCACGCATTCCACGGCACGATCTGAGCTCTCAGGGTGCGAAACCAGCACCAGGATTGTAGATGAGAGGTGCTCATCCACCCCGAGCGGGCTCAGGCTCCTCAGTTTGGTGTTTATTGTCCCAAGGGACCTGCGAGGGTCTCTGTCAGGCCCTGCCCGGCCGGTCCCCCGCAGACAATGGGGCCTTTCCCGCCTTCCGCCGGCCCCGCCCCCCCGCCCTTGGCGCCAAACCCCGGCGGCGGCTCCTCA